>VDFB02000007.1:190469368-190526852 GCA_007258455.2 Sequoia sempervirens
TGAAGAACTGTGATGCCTACTCCAAGAGCTCTGCCATCCAAATATGCATACTCATATAAATCCATGTAGAGGAAGGCTAGAAGAATAGGACCCCATGCAAAACGGACTGGCCTATCGTGAACCATCTGCTCCTAGCAGAGCCCCTAGCCAGGACTGAAGTACCGGCCTCATCGATCCGGAGTGACGACAGCTGAGATAATGGCAACAATCACTAGTCGGAAGGGTGTCGTGAGCGTCTTATGGCACTCTAGCTCTATCTGGACCTTGCAATATATAACATCCTTTGTAGCTAGGATTGCATGACAGGCATCCCGTCCAACATCCATATCAAATATCACTCTCCACCCATGAATCAACAATCTAAGGATGCACCACACGTCCTCCAAGGTAACAATGGCCTCACCAATAAGAAGATGGAAAGATGAGGTCTCACTGTGCCATCTCTCAGAAAGCGCTGACATCATCCCAAGATGGGTACGCACAGGTGTTGCATAGGCGATATACCATAGCCCCATCTCTCATAGCCGATCTTGCTCCCTGTCGGTCAGATCTCGTAAGTAACCAAATATCTCCCACGATCTATGCTCGCAAGAATAAAGCTCCCTCACCACCTCTTACATCAGGAAAGCTCACCATGTTAAAATCATCAAGAAAAAATGATCCTGAGCAAATCTCAACGTTCAAAAATCCAACCCAGCGTCGCAACCTGTGAAGGCGTTGTAGTTTGAAATTTACAAACTGCGATGCTAACACCTTCAAAATTCCAAACTGCACCGCGGTGGTGCACTTTGCTTAAGCGTCCCAAACCCTAATTCTAAGGTTCGTCACGATGTCAAAGTTTAGATTCTAGCGCTGCATTTCACATATGCATTGGAGTTTGAAGTTTGTTCCCAAACTCCAAACTCCACTGCGGCAATCCACCTTGCGATGGCAGCTTAGTTTGAATATCGAGCGGTGCAGTTTAAAATTTTGAGAGGCGCTATATAGCACCGCACCTAGAAAAATAAGTTTGGAAGCAATAAATGTGCGTGAAAAATGAAAAATGAAGCTCAAGTAAGGATCACTTACCGGTGCCCCAGTGCCAGGAGGTCGCTGGTATGTCCGGACTTGATCAGAAATGTGCATTGGGAGCTATCGTTGCGCCATATCGTCAGGGTATCAGGGCTCAAATCACAAGGAATTCTAAAGGCTATGTGTGCAAATGAACTGAAAGTGGCCTCCTAAGGCCTATTTAAGCCTATTTTTTGACCATGTTTGGCCATCTAGGAGAGGTCTAGGTCCCCCAAACCCGTTTTCATCTGTCTAAAGGTCATTTCACTCCATTTTTTTGGTGTTTTACCTCATTTTTTGAGCTCCCGCACCCTTTTTTGACCTGTCGGCCACCTTGTCCTCTTTTTTTGCGAGATCACCCAAAAAATTAAAATTTTAGTCTGATCTCTCGAGGGGGAAATATGCTAGCATGTTTTCCCTTACAGGGGCAGTAGTGGTGAAAATTTTGGAATTGAAATTTTTGGCTTTTGATCAAGATAGTTCATTCTTCGAAACAACGCAATGAATGCACTGCTTCAAAGACGAGCAAAATGTAGACATGGAAAATGTACTAATTAACACTCCACATCTGATCCTGACTACTAACACCGCTTCATCCTAAATCATCCCTCAGTTTAACCATTTAATTAGATACCCTTATATTATTAAGTTCATCAATCATCCTCTCTTAATTAAATAAATCATCTTATTTGATTAAGTCATTCCATTCCATTAATTAAATCAATCAACTTGATCTAATTATCTCTATTTAATTAAATAATTTATTTTATTTGATTAAATCTCTAAAGTCATCCTATTAAATTAAATAAATTAATATTTATTTAATTTAATCTAATTTTCACCCTCTCTAGTTAAATAAACCAAAAATATTTATTTAACTATCTCTAAAACCTTTTCTTCTCATATTTGATTTAAATAAACCCATAAATCTAAATCAATATGTCACATCATTTTAATCCTCATTAAATTATTTAACACTTAATTAATTTAATCCTAATCCATGTCCCATCCTCTAGTTTTTGTAACTTGCACATGAAAATAGATTTAATTCATTTATTAAATCTCTATTTTCTCTCAAAAGGCATAATAAAGGAATAATCCTCAAATTTGAAATCAAAATCCAAGTGGACTTTGTCCTTCCAACAAGGCATTTACTCCACCTAATAAGTCCTTTTTCCTTGAGCCAAGTGGCATTCAATGCATTTTCTTTCCCTCTTACATGTCATTTCAACAATTTCAAATTCCACCCAATTGCATTTATTGACACATTCTTCAAAACTTGCACATCCTCTATCCACTCACATGTTGACAAGTGACATATTTCCATTGGTTGATTCTTAGTCCCACATTGCTCTCTTTTGGACATTCTTCCAACTTGACATTCTATAAATAAGAGGTCTTATTCCTCATTTCATCATCCACAATCCAAGTAGCATTATTATAGTCATTTTTTAGTTCATCCACAATTTGAGCAAAGTTATTATACTCAAATCCATAGCAATCTATGATCAATTTCATCCAAGCATAATTAGGCTTTTTGCAGATTTTCAACATGGAGCTCCATTGAAGTCATCACTACAAGCATTCATCCTTCATCAATCATCTTCATCACATCATTGGAGTTGGGAAAGGGCCAATTTTCACATCAAATTGGCACCAATTTCCCCATGGGATCAAGAGTTTGCATTGATTTCAATAGGATTTAGCTTACTTTCTTGTTCTTTCATTCTATTCTTATTTTCTTTCCTATTTTGAGCTTTGCTAATGGATTCCATGGGGAATCCTTATTCTTACTTGCATATGATCTTCTAATGTGTTCCTTTGTTTTGTTTTGTAGGTATTTGGATTGGTGTTCTACAACAACAGAGAAACATCCGTATCAACTAGAATTACCAGAATTATACCAACTTTAATCAAGAACACTGATAGAACCCACATAAACACTGTTAGAACACAAATCTTCATAACTCGAACAAATATTTAGGCGGACCTCTGAAACTTCCAGTGGATGGACTAGATACACTCAACAATAAACCCTTTAGTCCACAACAATTGATCTTCAATGTTCAGAACAAGACACCTTCATGACCTTCATTAAACAATTGGGAACCTGTAATACTTTCTTTTACAATTTTCTCAATATCCTCGACATATACAACCTTCAATACATCAAATGCTAATAGTGTTGACATCAATGAAAACCACATATCAACAACACAAACGCAGCATCCAACAATCTACCCCTTTGGCATTGATGGCAACACATGATGAAAACACCATCAACCCAAATCCTCTCAATCAACACCTACCCCTTAGATTCCTCACTCTTCTTTCCCTTGACTTCTTCCGTGATCTCTCCCCCCACGGAGACTCTTAGATAAGCAGTTTTCTTTCACAAGACTCTCTTCACCTTTGACATCAATGGAAAATATAAGCATTATCTCCCACATACAAGCTTTGAACAACATATCTGCACATCTGACTACTCCCCATGAGTAGCAGCCACGAAAAACATCAATCCGGATTAGGAAATATATATGAAGCACATAGATTGATGCAAGAAAATGCATCTTTAGTTTATATCAGGAGGGGTAATTACCCCTAGCATCCCTTTGAGATACTCAAAATTATCCTTCGACAATGGTTTAGTGAAAATGTCTGCAATTTTCTCTTTAGTAGGTAAATACTCTAGTCTGACTTCTTTCTCACTTACTTTTCCCTCAAGAAGTGAAACTTGATTGATATATGTTTTGTTCATGAGTGTAGCACTAGATTCTTTTAATATGTTAATGCACCATTCGTCATATTATATGTTTAATAGGTTCATCGTATACTACTCTGATATCTTTCAACATCTGCTTCATCCACATCACTTGAGTACAATTATTTGCAGAAGCAATATACTCTGCCTCAACAATAGATAGAGAAATGGAATTCTTCTTTTTGCTCAACCAAGACACCAGCTTCTTCCATAGGAAGAAGGCACCACCACTAGTACTCTTCCTCGCCATCTACGCCTTCTTTCCCATCCTCAAGAGACAAGAAATGCATTCAAAGTAGGATCATCATCCTTAGGGATACCAAAGTCCAAAATTAGTTGTCCCTTCGCATATCCGAAGATTCTTTACAACACTACATGAGGACTCTTTGACTCTAACCTAAATCTAGCAACCATACATACAATATCTATAATGTTTGGTTTATCTAAGCAAATAGAGCAATCCACCAATCATCGGACTGCATTCGGTTTGATTTTCCTTAGGATAATCATCATTCTATGTCAACTTACATCTGGTCACCATAGGAGTACCAACAAGTTTTGAGTCATCCATGACAAACTTCTTTAGCAGTTCTCTCAAATATTTGGACTGAGATATGAAGATCCCCTTGTTTAATAGAGTAACTTGCAATCCCAGAAAGAACTTCATCTCACCAATCAATCATACTCTATCTCAAATTCATTCCTTCATTTCATCAAAACTTCATACATAGGATTATCATCTCCTCCAAAAATAATGTCATCAACAAAGACCTCAATAATTAACTTTTATCATGATCCAATTTGAAATACAAGTTTTGTCAGGTGAGAACCTTTATTGAATCCAGTTTCCTCAATAAGCATTTTGTCCAATCTAGCATACCAAAGCTTTGGGGATTGCTTGGTTCCATATAGAGCTTCATTGTGGAAACCATGTCTCTCCTCGTCACTGAAATCCATCCAGCAAACCTATTCAATAGATAATTCTTCTAGCTCACCATTCTAAAAGTTGGACTTCACATCCATTTGATAGACTTTTGTAGTTCTTATATGCAAATATAAGCAAGAGAAATAACCTTACAACTTCTCTCACTCAAGTAAATAAAAGGTTTCTTCAAAAATCAATACCTTCCATTTGTGAATACCCTTTACATACTAGTCTTCTTTTATTCCTCACACCACTTCCACCTCGTTTCATTCAATTTGTTCTAAAGACCCATTTAGTACCAATCACATTTTTATCTTTAGGTCTAGGAACAAGTACCTGTATTATTCTTTTCAATTTGCATTAATTCTTCCTTCATAGCTTCCATCCAGTTGTTCATCATTGCAAGATTCATTGACATCTTTAGGTTCAATCTTTGGATATCGTGCAATATTCTTTCTCAGCAATCTTTCTTTCTAGTTTGCACACACCTTTTATTCTTTTGTCTCCCCATAATTTGATTTTCTGTAATGATTTAGTTTACATACCTCTCTGAGTTTTTGGGTGATTCTCCTGAAACTTCTAATCAATTCTTTTTGTTCTTTCTTCTACACTTGCACTTGTCTCTGCTTTCTAACTATCTTGATTTACTGAAAAAAAAATGAAGTTGTCTTACCGAAACATATGGCACAATTTGAAGTTAATTTTGTGTCTGAACATTCTTCCCTTTATTTGTATATTCTTCATCTAAATAATATCTACAATATTTGGATGATTTAGCAGAATCCTCATCAATTCTAACATTCTTGTAACTTCAACCATTTTTCTCAATCTTCTGCTATAGCACCTGTAGCTTCCTCGGCTTCTAGTAGAGTAACCTTGTAAATATTCCCTTTCCCCATCACTCTCCTTTTGCACTCAAACTTCTTCTCTATATCACATCTCTTGATATAACACTTTCTCCGCAGACTAGGATATTTATAACCAAACCATAGTTCACAAGGAAGTTCTGTGACAATTTCCATTTACGCTTACCCAGCTTTTAATGTACACAAATGTGTTGCTTACTTCAATTCCAATATATTTGAGGCACATTTCCTTTCCAATCATCATTGTTCTAGCAGCATCTAGAATTGTTCTATTCTTCCCTTCCTCAAGAACACCATTGTTGAGGGGTTTGGGAGCGTATAACTATCTTTTTTGATTCCATCCTCACAAAGAATTAACTCCCCTCGGAGGTGGAAATCCCACCATCTTTTTTCTAACCAATCCCAGCATTTGATTTTTCAAACCTTTCTATTCTCTCAGCCATAGCTTTGAAACTTTTGAACTCTCTAATGTTTTACATTTCCCCTTCTAAGAAAGCAAACTCCATATCATTCTAGAATAATCATCAATAAGTAAAGCGTGAATTAATCTTTTCACCATATAGAGAGACTTCCTCGACTCCTCTGAAGGACCACATAGATTAGCATGCACCCAGCCCAAATGTCCATTTGAATGATATTATTGGCTTTTCGGAAAGAGACTCCAAATGCTTTCTCCATCCGAACTCCTAGAAAATTGTAAGCAAAGGTGCCTAATTAGCTTAGGTAGATCTCCTCACCGCTGAGTGAAACTTATTTTGACAATGTTATCAAAATTCACATGATGTGTCCTTTTATGCCATAACCAACTTTCATCTATTTGAGAAATTAAACAACTTTCACTGGAAACATTCAGGTGAAAAACATTACCTTTTGTTTGTTTACCTAAAGCAAATATATTTCTAGAACTTTCATATATCCTGCATCTTCCATCTTTGAACTTAAGATCATAACCCTTGTCCACCATCTGTCCAACACTTAACAGTTTGTGTTTCAAGCCTTCAACATAAAGAACATCATCAGTGTTATGCTTACCACCAAGACAAATAGATCCTCTTCCATGAATCACACAAGCATTGTTATCTCCAAATCTTACAATCCCACCATCATACTTCTCTAGATTTACAAATTCACTTTATTTCCACAAATATATGATGAACATCCTCATATCAATGTGACCCACCTTATCCTTTTCTCTTCACTGTCACAAGAGCTTCAACTTTAGCACCGTAGCCATTGACATTTTTCCTTGATAGAAATGAAACCCAATCTCGATTTATTATCTTTATTAGACTCATCATTAGTCACCTTTTCAACAAAGTAACATTTCTTTTGGAATCTAGATTTGTAAGGCTTAGATCTAGGAACTCTTTCAAGACACTTTGATGCAAAATGACCTATTTTACTGCAAGAAAAACATTTGATAGGTAGCTTTCCTTTATACTTACCTTGTCCTCTACCTTCTTTCTTTACCATCAGTGCTTCCAACTCTTCTACCTCTCTTTCTTCATCTTCAAGTTGTTTCAGTTCTTCCTCATAATTGAATGCCTTTCTAGATCTCTCTCCTGGATCATATCTTTGCTTGTTTCTTCCAGATATAGTAGCCTTAAATGCAGCTTTTAGTCTTGGGGAACAGAACTTCAAAATTTTCCTTAAACTCAAAGGGTAGCAAAAGTTTACTAATCACAGTATCCTCGTCATATTTTTCTCAATGATCTCGTTTCTTCAAATAACATGAGCCTCGCTTGTGGGAGGGAGGAAATGATCCTGTTAACCTTTAGCCAATTTCTTCCTCATCTAGGATACCACCAGCACATCTAATACCCATCACAAGTTCATTTATTCTCTAAATAAAAGAAGAAATATTTTCATCTTCACCCATCTTCAAATTTTCATACTTTCCTTTCAAACTATGTAGCTTAGCCATCTTCACATGTACATCTCCTTCATACAAAGTTTCCAGCTTCGTCCACATCTCGTGAACTGTCTTCAGACCCAACAAATTTATCATTTCTGAATCTATTAGAGCACTCAGCAAAGCTTCCATAGCCCTGACATTATTCTCAGCCTCTTTAATCTCATTAGGAGTGGAAGGACCATTCTAAGGAATAACATATTTGTTCTTTGTAATTTTCCAGAAGGGTTCATCAATACACTTCAAATGACACTCCATCCTAGCTTTCCACAATGATTAGTTTGTTCCATTGAATCTAGGGTTGTCCTTCTTGTATGATGTCATCTTGGATCACCTCAATCTTTTAAACTTCTTCAAAGGAACTTGCTTTGATACCAATTGTTGGAAAAACAAGGACAAACAACTAAGAGGGGGGTGAATCAATTGTCATAAAATATTTAAACTTTTCAAACAAGTTACTTAACTTAATCTCAAATTTGATGAATGAACAATAAACCATAAACAATCAACACATCAAAAACACATAGAACACCAAGATTTTTAAGTGGAAACCCCATTAGGGGAAAAACCATGGTGGATGTTAGTCCACAATATTATACCTGGTTAAAAGTATAATGAGAAATAATGGGAATGCACATGCAATTCAGGCACACTGGCTAGAGCTCACTACTCAAATACAAGAGGGCTCACTACCCAACAATACACAACAATAAGGATTAGATCCACAGGGTATGAACTGAGGAAATAGCTTCTTCACAAGCCTAATTACAGTTCTAGTTAAGCACAAAAACCTTCTTCACACTTCGCTCAAACTTCTTCTCACTCTGCTCTGCAATCGAATGATTTGGACACTATTCATACATCTACACTTTCTTTGGCATACATTCACTCTTATGCACACACTAAATTCACTCAAAAAATTTCTCTTATATATCCACAACATGGAATTACATCAAAAACTTAGCCGAGTAGAAATATAAAACATATTTTCAATGTTGGCCCAAATTTACAAATAAATTTTCAATGTCAATCAAACACCATCGTCCAATAACATGATGTGACCAAAAACTATATCCTTGAGTGCACCAAACATTCAAATTTAAATATTCAAGGATCTGCAACACACCACAACCACCATATCGGCCAAGAACACAAAAAAATGAACATACCAAGAAAAATATTCAACCACGAGCACACCGATCAACACGAACACGCAACAAAGATAGAGCATGATCTAGAAACATCCATGAGCACCAAGAAACAATAGAGAAACATCCTCAACAACTAGAATTACTAGAATTATACCAAATTTAATCAAGAACACTAACAAAACCCATAGAAACACTATCAAAACACAAATCTTCATAACTCGAACAAATCTTTAGGCGAACCTCAGAAACTTCTGGTGGATGGACTGGATACACTCAGCAATAAACCATTTAGTCCATAGCAATTTATCTTCAACATTTAGAACAAGACACCTTCATGACCTTCACTAAACCACTGGGAACCTGCAATACTTTCTTTAACAATTTTTTCAATATCCTCAACATATACACCCTTCAATACATCAAATGCTAATAGTGTTGACATCAATGAAAACCACATATCAGCAACAAAATCACAACATCCAACAGTTTCTTTACGTAAACTCCTCATAGAAGAGGATTACTGAGCTTCACACTTACAAGAGCTAGAAATCCTTGAGGAACATCATATTATTGCTCAATCACTTTAAAGAATATCAACATCAATTATGTTGTGGCTATAAAAATGCATCTGCACTTGAGAGTGGCATTGGAGAAATTTTCCTTAAGGAAAACCAAAATAACACCTCCCAAGATAGAGAGAAGAAAGGGAAATTCGAGCCAAATTGGTTGGTTCCATATGTCATTACTACCAAGTTCTGATCTGGATCCTACAAGCTAGCCAATCATGATGATCATGAGCTAGAATATCCTATGAATATTGTCCATCTCAAGCGCTTCTATGCTTAACCAATTTAACACCAGTCTTCCAAAAAATAAAAAATAAAAGAGAAAAAGAAAAAATACAAAAAAATCAAAATATCATGAAAATAGTAAAGATAAATAAATTTGTCCATCAATGAAAACTACTCCTTGTGGTGCCTTGAGTAAGTACCATGATGAAAACCTAGTAAAAAATGTTTCATACATGTAGTAGGAAACCACTCTAGTATATGAGCATGTGTTCCTCCATGTATTATTCCTACAATCACATTTTATTCATCCCATTATACCCTTCCCTTAGATTGTTCACTCAAGTCCCTTACCCATCCATCATATTCCATACATTTTTTCTATCACCTCCCCATACATTGCCTACTCGTGTTATCCTCCTTCATCAAATCGCTCAATTTTCTAACATTTCCCCTCATTTTCATCCCTCTACCCATCCCATCCATCCATCCATTTTCCTTCCCCATCATTTCCTTTCATTCCATCCATACCCTTTTCTTGACTTTGCTCTTACTTGGGGGCATCCCCTTGCTGAAATTTCTCAAGGAACGGTCCACATGTATATATCCATTGGGGCATGAAATTTTCATAACCATCTATAATCCCATTGATTCATAATTCAATCCTTATTTAGAATCTACCCATTAACCATCTACCTATCCCATGCACCCATTGCTTCAAATTTTCATTGGATACCAACTCATGTGTTTTGTATGCTTTTGATTAATTGCTTGCTTGTTTCTAGTCTTTACCTTTTTCTATGTCTATGTTAGTTCATGTCATTTGATTTTTTTAGTTTTCCTCTTTTTTTAACTTGTTTATTGCATATAGTATTAGTGTACCATATCTCACACTATCATAGTAACCTTCATCATTCATATGATGGTGTGCTTATGACACTTTGTTCCTTGGCTCACTGCACTATTTGCACTTTTTCTTTGTCTTTTTCTTTTACTTATATTTAATGTTGCTTCTAGTCTTAGTGCTCCACCAATCACACTATCACAGTTTCCTTCATCATGTATATGATGGCTTGATAATGAAAACAAGTCTACTAGATCAATATTCTATTTGTAAATTCTTTGTTTGTGTGTCAATCCATATGCACATGACACATCTTCATCATGACCTTTTATATCATGGTGCATAACGCTAAGTGGTACAACAAAATAAAGGTTGCTCCTTGCACATGAAGTTACTATTACAACATGTATTCCTCATCCATTACATATTTTATCTCATCATTTATTCATAGTCCCAATAATGTTTCATTTTGTTGCATTACATCCTTGTGAGATTTTATCATCCAACATGTACATCCATGCAAACCAATATAACCATCCTAGCAGTATCAATCAACATGCCCAATCCTTAGTCCATAATTAGTCCTATATTCATGACATGTACATCATCCCAACTTGATCTCTCTCAAGTCATCTTTTATCATTTATGACACATCATGTCTTTTCAAGATACCTGTTGGGTTTTATTTCACCCAATAGTTCTCTTGAGGGGACATCACTTCCATCATCATCCTTAAGTGAATGGGACAACTTGCTAGTGAAGATTCATTCCATTCCATCCTACTTTTTATTCTTCTTTGACACAACGCTACTTAGTTGCATTGTATCAAAGAGGGGAAAATGTGGACACCTAAAATATTCCCTAGGACTATTCATCATCACTAAACCTATCACCTAAACCTGTGTCCCATCACCTATTCCTAATTAACCTAGGACATTATCCCTTTCACCCAAAGCCTCATACTTTAATTAAATAATAATATTATTTAATTATCCACCCTTTTCCATCTCATCACAATAAATAAACAACTAATTACATATTCCATATATTATCCACCTCACCCATGTGGCTAAAGTAATTAAATAATATTATTATTTAATTAAGTCATTATCCTCTCAACACTTTCCAAGAATATTGGACACCTAGTAACACTTGTCCTTATGGTCCCCTTATTCTCTCAACACATCCCAAAGTTATAGCCCTTTTATGTGCACATGTCCCTAATTTCCCTCATCCTCACAACTACTTACTAAATTTGGTAAGTTGATCCTAGTTATGCACATTCTAACTACCTTCATCTCCACCCTTCATCCTCTCCTATATCCTATGAATTCCTCTTAACCATTCTCCACCCTTGATCTCATAATTAGATCTTGGTCATACATTCTCCATTCCCAAAATAAATTCATGCATTTCATCCCTCATTCTCATTCATTATCATTCAAGCTAGGTACATGTTATCAACTTGGTGATATTCAAGCAAAGAGAGCATCCACATTCCCATGCATCAAGGATAAAATCAAACACAATGGAGATTATGGCAATATTTTATGTTGATTTTGATGTTATATTTTGTTGAATTTCTCTTTTATGCTCTTTATCTAAGGTTTGTGATAGTTTAGAAATATAAATATATTACATTGCATTTGATTCTATTTCAATTTTTAAATTATTGATTTACATCTAATATTGCATGCATATGAATAAATTTCTATTAATTATATGCACATATATGACTGAATATCTATAAATTAGATATATTGTATCTAATTATGTTTGCTAACACGATAGTATGGTTAGGAAATTTTAATCTATATTTATAGATTATTAAAAATAATTATTTTTCTTTACAAGAATATGAAAGTGATGATTTTCCTCAACTATAATAGATACATCAATCACCCATTATAGGAACAGGCTTAATGACTTTATTATTATATGAACAACCAAATTATGACCTACCAAATTCTAAATTTAAATGTGTGGTCTTTTTACTTTGTTGCTTTTTAATTTAATATTTTGTTGAAGATAAATAGTGGTAATGAAATTAAAACCTACAATTTGATACTTGATTTTAATTAAATGCAAAACAATAGTACAAATAAGATAAAAGTGAACTTGAATATGCTTACTGTTGATGCCAAAAATTGGCAAGGTAACAGCCCTTTGTGGGAAACTTAGTTTATGGGGGACCTATCGTGCTAAACTAAGTGACCTCCATATTTTTAAAGAAGTCGACTTCTTCTGTGAATGGGGTTTTGGAATGGGAAAAGGAAGCAAATATAAAATAAAGAATCTAACTAAGGCGATACACCAAAATTTAGACAAAAGGTGTGATAAACCTATATTTTGGATATGATCTAAGGGCCTGCTTAGCAATTTACCATGTCCTAGAATAACATAATTAAGGAGAATAGCATGAACAACTCATTCAATGACATAAAATAATAATCACGCCCATTTATTGAAAAGAAGAGTTGAAGGACATGGTCTAAACCAACAAACTTGAATTCAAATTATAGAAGTACGAAAAATAAACCATTCAAACAATACTGGCACAACATAAATTTTATCAATTGCATAAGAAATAGAGAGGTCGAACAATGGCACAGTCTATGAGTTCTGCAATAATTTAAATAATACAAAGGCCTGGTCTATCCAGCAATCCTGTAATTCTAAAACTGGCGAAAAGCCTATGATCTTCAAACTTGTAACCTAAAATATTGGAACCTCTAGAACTATGAAAATCATGGAACCGGGACCTATCTCCCAAAGCAAAGAGCAATATTTATAGCGATCCTTACACTACTTTGGCAAGAAACAACTGAAAACATCCAGAATCTGAGCAATGATTTTGAGGCAATGATCAACCTTGGCCATTGTAATCAAAAATATTTGAGACACAACATCTGGCCGCCCTCCATTCAGGTGCATCCCCTACGAATGATGGCAGTGGTCCAAAAAATCCTCATGCAGACAAGTGTTTCCCTTTGGAATAGGCAGTTAGAACATGCGATAACATCTCACAACTTATAGTCCGCTTAATCCCCTGCGTTGAAGAAGATTGCGCCGAAGAGACATGTGATAGTATTTCACTACCTGCAGTCAATATTTTATTCCTTCGTTGAAAGCTTGTGTATAGAAGAAACGTAGAAAAATTTTCACTGCAGACGCTGCTTATGGGGCTCGCTAAATCCTTATGTGAATGGAAGCAACGTGGCATGCGAGTAGGGTCTAATGAGGAAGCGATCAAAATAACTTGCGGTGATGACACGATGGAGCATTTCGGTGGCTAATAGAAGAGAAAGGAGAAAACTCCTTCAGAGAGCGATAAGCAGACACATGGCAGAAGCCGCAGCGATAACCAAAAAAAGGGGTCGATGAAAATTGTTGAAGGCATGGGCTGACAATTAGCCAAAATCAAACCCGAAGTGAGCATGGTGAGTCTCAAATTCACAACTTCTAGTGACTAATAGGGGTGTTTTTGCTTTGAGGAACGTGGAACCAAAAATTTTCTCTAGTTCGTAGACCAAAGTGCCATCCATTGGCAAAAAAATTAGAGCTTGGAAAGGGTTGCTTGCCAGTCGTCTTTGAATGGTCTCTCTACTTTGCACAGATTCTCATGTGCTCCGCCTAGGTCAATCATTTCTTTATGAGACAACATATTAGGCAAACTGACCCCTGCTTCACAATGGAACAGTAGTTGTGCAAGAGGATGGATGACCCCTTCAATTTTTGTTGTAGTAGGAGGATGGATGAAACTCTGGAAAGCGTTTGGGTCTCGCTCCTCTTCAATTCTTTCTGCAATCTGTTCAGTTGTGGCTATCGATCCATCTTCAAAAAATGGAGATGGCAGACCCATCTCAATCAGCCAGAATAAATTTTCCCACATGTCGTCTATTGTTTGGTTCAAGGTAGCTACGGCTGCCTTAGTCTGCTACAAGGCCAAGTGACAATGGATGAACTTGTTTTTCGTTTGAGCAGCAACATCCTGATCTTCGATCCCTACCATGGCTAGGTCTTCATCAGAGACCGAATATAGGTTGGTGAGCAGACTCTTTGCTTTTGGAACCTTTTTTGAGATGAATAGTGGGAATTGCTCAATTGTGCCATGAACCTCTTGGCTCAATTTTGCTACCTTTGAGAAGAACTGGAGTGTTGGTTGCAACATTAGGCAAAAGGATTTAACCTTATCCCAATAAGAAATATATATCTGTTAGGCCAACGGGATGAGGTTCGACTGCGTAGAGGAGGCTTGGAGAGAGCTCTTTAGAGAGGTGATTTTTGCATCCTTTGAGTTAATAACCTCTATTAATTCCACACTCCTCCTTTTTGTGGATTCCAGTTGCTCCCCGGAGCTGCTCATTTCTTTACGCCAACTTTCTTTGGCTTGGGCGCGGTTCGCCAATTCTTTGTCAAGAAAGGACTTTATCTCCTGAAGTTTTTTCTCTAACTGGGCCTTTTGGTCCTCGAAGTCCTTATGGTTCTTTACTAATTCTTGCTTGTATAGAGCACTTTGAGTTGCCAACTCTTCCTCCTTTTGTTGTAGACTTTGCTCCATTGAGGTCAATTGGATTTGATATTTTTGGTTCCTTTCCTGTAGCTCAGTCAACAACATGGGGTCAACAAATTGGGACTTATCGAGTTTCTCCTAGAGGTTGCTCTGTTCTGACTCTTGCATTCACACCTTCTTAGACAGGCGCACAACTTCTGCTTCTAATGATTTTTCTTTAGTTTCAAGGAAGCTGACTTGTTCCTTCACTAGTTTTAGCTCCTCCTTTTTCTTCAATTAACAACTAAACTTCAGGAAGTTGGTCATCACTACCCATTGTGTTTCCTCCATGATTTCCACCTTATTCTACAGTTGGGTTGTGGTTAGATCAAGTGCCATGGCATACATGTCATAATCGCCCGGGAGCATCTCCCCCTGTGGTTTGACAACATTTGGGTACATGGTGGAAAAATTCAACACTTTTTTCTCTTCATTGTAAATTGTATATACCTTGGATTCTGCCTCCTTCTTATCATCTTTTTATTTTCACTTCTGGATCTTGAGGGCTCGCATTTGCTTTGTGGCTTCTCCCTGAGATATGAATTCAGATGGTGACCGAACTAGTCCACCAACAATAGGTGCACTAGGAGGCAGGGAAAAAGGAAATACCCGTGTAGCGAGCCCTTGCATTTTCTTTGGTGGGAGATTGACAATTTTTTAGGAGAAAAAGAGGACTTGCCATAGTTCAGTTTACAAACTGCCAGAAGGGCTCATTAGTTGTGGTGATGGGGTAGTCGCAATCAATATTGTTTGTTGGAAATTTTGAATCAGACCCAAAGTAGCAAAGGAAATAGGGGTGCCAATGGCGGCTGATCTTTTAGCAAGAGAGGCGAGGAGATATTGAGCAGTGGCAGTTAGTGTTAAAGTTCATGGAGGTGTTAAGATAGATTGGGCCCAGCCTGGGCGAATTGGGAGAAACCTCTTGGAAACACTGTGGTAGGGGCAGATAAAGTAGGGTTGACACTTGTAGTAATGGGCATCGAGGGAATGGAAGAGGACACCAAAGATTCATAAGTAAGAAAAGCAGAAGAAAAAATTACCTGTTGACTAGACGTTGGTGGTGCTTCGCTTATCGCTGGCTGCTTACTTACTTCGGGTTCCTGGCTTGTGGTGCCTCCTTGTGATCCTTTGCTTGGAATAGCTTTAGTGTGTTGTCGCTTAGTGGGTGGGGAATCTTTGACCTCCACAGTTTCTATATTTTCTGGTTGTTGTTGCTAGGGAACTCTTGTTGTTTTCGAGGACCACATGAGTGTCTGTCAGGCTCGCGACACATTCAATCAAACATTCAAAGTGACATAGGAAAACTACCTTGTAGAATTTCTCTTTTGTTGGGTGGAGGACACTAATTTCTTGGCTTCCTCTTCCGCTTGATCTTCCTCTTCATTGGGGCCAACACCACCGCTATCGCTTGAGTTGGAAGTAGGGTGCTCCTCACCCCACAACCTTTCAAACTCTTTTTCTTCCATCACATCATCATAAGGTACATCAGCCCATTTTATCTCCTAGCGATATATCCAGAAGGCTCTGATATTTTTGACAGTCCATTCTTCCTCATTCCTCAACTTATTGTACATAGTCTTCCCCATTTTATGGTTCTCATCATAATCCACCACTAGGAAATATAACCTATGCCATGGTGGCCTGCTGTCTTCAGTGGGGATATGAACCAGGTTGACCAATAATTCATCTTTATCTTCTAGCGGGTTGTTTCTCCACTCCCAGTAAGGCCAAGGGTTGTGGGTTACCTTGAGGTGATCATACGGTAAATCATTGAAAGGTTTGTATTCCCACCTATTGCAGATCATTACTAACCCTAAATGAGCTAGTTTATCCTACAAAAGCGGGTGCATCTGCTTCCTTTTCATGGCCACCATTTTGAAAGTCTGCAGATAGGTGAAGAATCCCATCCTCTTGAATTTTTTGCTGCTGCAGAAGGTAATATCGATAATGCACGCTTGTCAGAACAATTCCAGACCAACACTCGATTAGTCACACATATCGAAAGGTGAAAGGGTTCTTCAGTGAAGCCTCACATTCGAATGAATGTAAAATCCACTTTGAAAAACCAATGACATTTAGGAATGAAATTTTGCATAAATTTTTCCTAAGGTGAGCCTATTAGCATGATCCTCTCCCAGTAAATCTTGCAAAATCAGAGTCAAGAAATGATCTGAGAATGCATAATAATCAAAAGTAGAAGAGAGGAGAGGGGTCAAAACAGAAACTGGTTTTTTCCTACCCTTCTCAAAGATAGACAACTCCATATGCTTAGCAAAGAAATTAGGCTTTTGGTATAAGAACATATAAGCAAGATAAGACACAAATATGAACTTTCATTCAATTGGGTACTTGTTAATTTTCTCTAACATCTTCTTTGGCAAGAATTCTCCAAAATCATACCAGAAATAAGATTTTTGATAGTGGAATTGGAAAGATAGGCCCAATTGAAAAGACTGCACCTCTTGGTTAGTGTCCAGATTGAAAAAAATTCCATAATTGAAAAGGCATCTTGTAGGTCTTCCTTGAAAGTGTCGTGTGAAGTAGGAATCACTAGAGGTTTCCCACATTCTATTGCAATTCTTCTGGTTTTTTCGTTGAAAAACTCTTGTGCCTTATCCTTGGTGCTCCATATCTCATTTCCTCATTTAGGACTGAATGTCTCCACTTTCATCCCTCTTTGCACAGCGTCCAGAATGCGCAACATGTTCCAGATGGCGGTCAGGCTTATGTTAACTGAAAGAGTTTTTCCCTCAATAGTGTTGGTACTTGGATTGAAATGCCTAATGGTTGCATCTACCAAGTCTGGGAAGTAGTGCAAAGATGGGACCATATACTGAGGAAACTCATTGAACCATTTCTTTTCTATGGTTGACATTGGCCTCCTGGACACCTTCATGCATGCATAGGTTGCTTCCATAAATCCTTTGGGGTTTTTCGCAAGAAAGGGATCATGGAGATTATCCCAATCTTCATGGACTAAGCTCTGGTCTCTGTAGATTTTGGGCTTGTACAGCCATCTTGTGTTTGCCCATTCTGGCCTATCAGGAATACCCAGCGTAGCATATGACATATCTTCAAAGACATTAATTGCTAGTGCTCTTTGCAGAGCTTTAGCTAATTCTTGTTTTGCTACTGGCCTAACTCCCTAGCTTGAACTTTCTGCCATTGCTAATCTGCGGAAATCTTTCTACTTATCTTGAATTCTTCTGCAATTTTACTTTAGCTCTAGATATGCTCTAGAACCTTTTTCTCTCTTCTTTCAGTAGAATTCTTAAAAGAAAACTTTTACATGCAATATTTTAGCGATCTTTTCTCAAGGTGGTAGATGAGAACCACCTTTTTTGCATTTAATGCGGCACGTACCACCAACCCTTTGGCTTGCGTGAGATGAATTACTTGCCATTTTGATTTGACAAGAATTCATAAATATAATTAGCAATTTCCTATATAGCACAATTTTCTTGGAACTTGAGCCGACGCCTTGCAAGAAGCTTAAGCCTTCGTATGCGTTGGCAATTAATATCTTAAAAAGAATGATTAGGCTGGAGATGCACTCAGTATTTGAAAAGATACGAGTTCTGCCTTGGAATAAGCAAAATACCTAGAGGATGACACCTCAGTCCTTGGTCGTGCATAACACTGTTGATTGCTGCCAACAACTTAGGATAATTAATTAGCCTTCTTCAGTTTTGCACATAGCAAATCGTACTTAGCAGACGCAACTGGGTGGGAAATTAGAGCAAGCCTAGGCACAGGTTTCAAGTTGGTAATTGATTAATTAATATCATGTTTATGGCAAGCAGATTACCACACATTTCCTCACTTTTTCTATAAATGGGACTCTTTGCAATAGTGAAATCACACTTAGCAATTTGAGTAGAATTGGTGTTAGGTAATTGGCATAGTAGTTTAGTATTTGTAGTTGCGTAGCATTCTCATAGACTAGACTTAGGTTCTTTGTAGGGATAGTTATAAAGTATTTGCAGAAGGTCTGACAAGATGAATACCCCAATTAGGTTAGTGTCGCACAAGTCCCAGACTACCTTCCTAGGAGAGATTTCTACAATTTAGTTAAAGAGAATGACAAAGAGCAAGCATTCACTATCCATTATAGCCATAAAGTGGGTCTTGGGACGAGATTGCCTCGAGTACAAGGAAAAGTATTGAGTCAACACTCATGTGTGCTCGTAATTCATCACCTCCATGCTAGATATAGGAATTCCCAAGCCACTAATTCTTTGTCTGGTGAAGGAAATTTTCCCCAAGAAATACCTGAATGGCCTCGGTGAGGTCATTGGAAATGTTGCATATGGTGGGGGAATCGTAACTGCAAGTGACCTCTGGAGGTTCATAGAGGAGGATGCGGTCGTGTTGTGGCTGTCGTTTCTGAGTGAATTTCACCTCTAGATGTGATATGAGCACCATCAGAGGGTCACTCGATCCTGCCACTTCATGTTCCGTATTTACAATGTGGTGTCGTTCTATGACATCGACTGGTACACAGATTTCAAGAACCTGGTATTCCCTCTGCCTGCCTTTGCTCCTTTGGATGATACTATTGCTGTTGATGGCCCCATGGACGAGGATATTGTGGACGTTTCCATTGATGCATCCATTGCTTCTACTCATGTTGTGAATTGAAGACCTATTTTTTAATTTTTCCTACTTTCAAAAAAATAATAGTAATTAGTCTCTTTTTGTATACATGCTTGAAAAGGATTTTTCGTAGTATATAACAGAAGCAGAATACATATACTTTTGGAAATGTGGCCTTAGGAGACATTTTGAAAATGTAAATATCAAAGTATATATAATTAAAATATGTCATTATAATTATCTTTTTGTCTTCTCCTAGTTCTGCAACTGGGTTATTTTTCTTTTTCAACATGTATGTATGAATCTCAGTTTTGTATGTGGGTGTTTAATTTTTTATTTGTTTAGCTATGAGTTTATTTCCTTTACTCTCTGTAATAATGGGTCACAATTTCTTTTGCCACGAACCATAGGGAAAACTAAAAAGACTGGCCAACAAAACAAAAGGGAAAGAATGGAAAAGCATATTTACATATTTACATGAGTATGGAAAGCAAGCCTAATTGAATAATTTCAAATGAATTTTGTTGATTGGAATCCCTAGCGCTTCTTCTTCCATAGTCTCTAACTCATATGCATTGTGCTCTTTGCATTGAATTATTCTGAATGAACCTTCCCAAAGGCTGTCAAACTTTTCATGCTGACCCGGATTTGCGGTGCTTTCGTTAAAATTTAGCACCAAGTCTCCACACTTTAGACCTTGGTTGGACGTTTTCTTGTCAAACCACCTTTTAACCACTTGTTGGAAGTTAGTCATGGTGATTAGGAATTTTCCCCTTTTTTCTTGTACTTCTAGCAACTCGGCTAACTGTATCTCCATTGCATCGTTTTGTTCTACTTCAAGGGATTTTAGCAATTGGAGCGCCAAAATCTCCATAGAGAGGAAATAACGCCTCTTTTCCATAAACTAGCTCATACGGTGAAGTCTTAAGGACTTGCTTTGGAGTTATGTGGTCTGCCCAGAGTGTTGTTTGGATATTTTTGTGCCACTCTCTTTGATATTCTGACCCAATTCTTTTGAGGAGTTAGACCAAATTCTTGTTTGTTGATTTGACTAGGTCGTTCCCCTGTGGGTAGTAATTTGATGATGTTTTAAAGAATATGTCATGTGTAAGTGCGAATTGACTTACCTTGGAGCCTAGGAAGGCTTTAGCATTGTTAGAGATGATAGTTTTGGGTGGTCCAAATCTTGCCAGTAGTTCCTCTAGGAAATCCACTATCTCTGCCTCTATTGCATTTTTGAGTGGCACGGCTTCAGTCCATCTTGTGAAGTAATTTGTGGCCGTTAAGATCCATTTGTGTCCTACGCTGGAGGCTGGGTTGATAATTTCGATGAAGTCTAAACCCCATTGCGCAAATGGCTCATCAACTATTATCAGATTGAGGGGCATTGTGAAATTCTTTCTTCTTTCGGCAAAGAACTGACATTCTTTGCAAGTTTTCACCAAGGAGTGGGAATCATTGAATAGCGTCGGCCAAAAGTACCCCACACACATGATTTTGATGGCAGTTGTCTTTGCGGAGAAATGTCCACCTGTGGGACTATTATGGTAAGTGTTGAGGATCCTTTTTGTTTTCTCTGTGGTAACGCGTCGTAATAGCACATCGTTGAAATTTATTTTGAATAGGACCCCTTCGATGAGCATGAATTTTCTTTTTTGCAGCCAGTAGAATCTCCTTTTATGAGAAGGAAGGCCTGATGAATACTTTCTTGTATGCATAAACCTCACTTTTCCTGCCAACTAATAACCTTCAAACTTTGACTCGTTTGTTAGGACTAGTTCTGGCTACTCTTCTTCTAGGGTCATTTCTTCCTCACACGCAAGATACTCACACAGTCCTCTTCCCCAAACAATCTTGGTAGGCTTGACTTCAATGTCATACTCGAGGACCTTGGTGATCCAATTAGCTCTTTTCTCGATGATTTCTCCTTCCATGATGTATTCTCGCACACTAGAATGTGCAACATAGACAATCATTTTATTGCAAGAGATTAGGTGTCATAACTTATTGAGTCCCTTAACTATGGAAAATGCCTATCTTTCTACAAAATTGTAGTTCGTTTCATATTCCTTCAAGGTCGAAGAGTGAAATGCTATCGGATTTTCTCCCTTGTCCTCGTTATCTTTCTGAGTTAAGAAAGTAGCAATGCTTGACTTGCTACAGAATACATACATTATAAAGTCCTTTGATAGGTCCAGGTTAACAAGAATAGGAGCGAAAGAGATAGCATCCTTGACCTTCTCAAAGGATTCTCTGGCTTCTTTTGTCCATTTGAATATTTGATCCCTTTTCAGCATTAGGGTAACTGGCCTGATTATTCTTGCAAAATTAGAAATAAATTTGCTAATGAAATTTACCTTTCCCAAGAAGGATTGAATTCCTTTCTTGTTGACTGGGAGAGGAAGTTCTTTGATTTCTTTCACCCATTTAGGATCAATTTAAATTCCTTCTTTGGACACTACGTTCCCCAGTAGTTTTCCTTGCGGTACTCCAAAGACACATTTTTTTAGGTTCAGGGATATCCTGAACTCTTGGAATTTCTTGAACACCATCTCAAGGTGATCAAAATGATCATCCTTGGATTTGGTGAACACCATTGGATCATCTAAATAGATTAGGATAATCTTATTGATTAGTTCGCTGAAAGCGATATTCGTTTCCCGTTGAAAGGTAGCTTCTGCATTTGAGAGGCCAAACGACATTTTAGCGTATGCAAACATACCCCACTTGGTAGTGAAAGTTGTCTTATGTTGATCCTCCTCTTTGACTAGATCTGATTGTAATCAGAGAAACCATCCAATAGGGAGAACATCTTTGATCCTACCACCATTTGCAGGATTGACTCCATCGAAGGTAGTGGGTAATGATCCTTCAGAGATGCTCTGTTTAAGTCCTAGAAGTCCACACATAGGTGAATATCTCCATTTTTCTTTCGGACTGGAACCAAATTGGATACCCACATACTATGCTTGATTGAGAAGACAATTTGTGACTGGATAAGTTTTGTTAATTCTTGCACCATAAGCGCTTCAATCTTGGGATTGACTGGTCTTTGTTTTTGGTGGACGGGCTTTGCACCTTCTGCCAACTCTATTGTGTGTTGAATGATATCAGTATCATATCCCTTGATGTCATTGTATGACCAAGCCACCACTCCTTCATATTTATCGTAGAAGTTGATAAGTCTTTCTTTATCTCGATGTGGGACGTCCTTTCTGACTTTGAGGTTTCTTCCATCCCCGACCTACATGTCTGCATAGTCACTTTTGTCTGCTACAAAATTTCGCTTGTAATTTCTTGCATCGTCACAATCGAAAAGGTTTTTGAGCGTGACTAATCCTTTTGGAAGCTTGTTGGATTTTAGTTGGATGATTTTTCCTTCATAGGCCTCAGTAATCTTTGGTTGGAGCTGGTTAGCAAACTCTCCTAACTGCTAGATGAATGAGGCAATGTGTTCATCACTGTCAAACACTTGCCAGCTTTGGCCATTGTCTGGAATCACTAGTCGAACTATTACCCATACAACGTGTTTGTTGTGAATGAGATCAGAGGCAGGATCAAACTAAGATCCAATTGACGCCATGTGATCCATATTTGCATTATGTTATCGAGGCACCGTATGAATGTTGAAGGCTTCAAAACCCTCGATCAAGTCCCAAACTCAGTGTCTGTAAGATCACATGCATACATTCTTGGCCATAGAGACACCTTAGACTTGATTAACTACTAGTTCAGAATCTTTGAACACCATCAATTGCTTAATGCCCATCCATTTTGCAAGGTTGATACCTTGCACTAGTCCTTTGTATTCAGCTTTATTGTTCGAGCAAGCGAACTAGAAGTGGAAAGACCTCATTGTATTTTCATTATGTGGGGATTTTAAACATATCCCAGCTCCTGCACCATTCTTGCATCTTGCTTTGTCAAAGTGCAATGTCCACAGTTCAGAGGCTGGGCCATCTTCGGATCCTTTAACAACCTTTGGGAGCACTTGATCTTCATTGTAGATGGCATAGGTGCCCAACCTGGTAGCATGGTAGTTGCCGAAAGGGTCGGTATCTATATGTTCACTCAAGAGAGCATCATCTTGATCATCCCAATCTCCGGTCACCTTTTCATCTTCTAGTAGTTCAGCGCAATACATTTCTTGCTTAGTGATAGAGGTATGCATTTCTTCAAAATTGATCATGGCTTCATCGGCTACATGCTCTGAATGTAAAGTTTCATATTCTATCTTCATTTTCACACCATGCTTAGTTATAAGGATCAAATGTGACCAATCCAGGGATAGGTATCCACCCACTTTTGAAGTAAATTCTTAGGATAGAGAGAGGCCGAACATCAGGGGGACATCTATGATCATAGTGTCTTACGACATAGTGACACTAGGGCGAGCAAGTAGAGTCAAGGGGAGTACCTTGATGATGCCTACGGTTTCGACTCTATTTCCATCAAGCTGCATCACTCCTCTTTTCAAGGGTTCATAGTTTAGTCCTAAAGCTTCAAATATTTGTTTAGGCATAACTATGGTGCTAGCACTGGAATCAATCATGGCATTGTGCAATAATTTCTCCCCTATAATGAGCGTTAAGAAGAAGGGTTGAGGCTTTGTCTTATCTCTTACCTTAATAGGGGCTTCCACTATGTTATTCATAAGAACTTTGGTAGGAGATGGTTGATCAACAACCTTTGCTTTGGTAATTTCTCCATCGCTGCCAAGCTTTCATCTTCCCAGAGAGCTTTTTGTAGTAGTGTCTTCTATTCCAGGATGGCTAGGATCTCCCACAGAGACATGTTAGTGGATGATTTCTTCAATTGTTCCACTACATTGAACTATGGAGGATTCAAAGGTTTCTGCTCCTTTGCTCTTGTTATAATAATCTCCTTCCGCGACTGATATTACGACATTACTGCTGAGGTACTAGGCATCTGGTCAGAAGCACTTTTAGGTTGTGGACTGACTAGTTGCGGGACAACTGGTTTGCCCATAAATCTCCTATTTGAGTGAGTGTTGTAGTCAGTTTGTACTTGCGGTGTTTTAGATGCAAATGTATCATTGGAAAACATCGCTTCTTCCTCTTCCATCCATGAAAAGAGTGTGTGGTCAGGAGTGATGTTTGCTTCTTGCTCTAGTGACATCCCTTGCATTTGCGTGGTGAGCACCTCACTATCCATTTGCGAAGAGGTATACACATAGCTTCCAGGGTCTAACGTTGTAGCTTGGTTGCGCTGCTCCACCACCTTTTGTTGTAGGTTGCCATATAGGAAATTTTGAGGCATATGTGAATCACCACAAGGGAAGCACTAGGGGTTGGTGTCGTCCACTAAGTTTTTTTTTCCTACAGTTAGCTCTCTATTCAAACTTAGATTAGCGCTCTGTAGTGGAGTGGGTACTAATACCATTTGATTTTTTGTTTTCGCCTACAGATTTGTTCAAGCGCCTCCTTGGAATTGGTTTTGTTGGTAAGAGGACCTTCTGCCTTGATAATTTTGGTAGGCAGGCTTCAGAGGTGTAGCCTGGTTGCACTTGATAATAGTTATCTCATTAACAATAGTCCACAACATTTCTTTGAATTCGGTCATCTCCTTCTTTAAAGATTTGAATGTAGAAGCAACATTTTGTGGCTCACTCAGGTATGCGTATATGGATTGGGGAGGAGCCGGTACGCTGGTAGAAGGCATCTCCTAAGTAGGAACTGATATTTTTGGAAACATGGGGATGATGAGCTGAGGCGGAAACTTCTCGACATCTATCAAATTGTTCTTCGCTTTAACAGTGATGCTATATGCGCCTGGTACTGTGGTTCCGCCTAGAGACTGGATCATCATTGATATGTCGAGATTGATGGCCTTTAGGTAGAAAATGAATGCTAGATTCGGCGGTGGGTGGATATCAACTTGAATATTTTGCCAACTTGTATGGAACTGAGCATTGAAGTCATCCATGGCTTTGTGCGGGGCTCGCTTTATAACTGATAGCTGATAATATAGCGGTGATCGGTCTCCTTCATTCGAAAATATCTTATAGAAAGGCTCCCTGAGCTCATCTGAGGTTCTGATAGTATTTTCCTGCAATGTGCGGTACCAATCCAGTACCTTACACTTGAAAGAGGCAGCAAGCAATCTTAATGCCACATTTTGGGTTGTAACCCCATGTACCAAACAAACATCTGCAACATCTTGCAAATGTTCAAATGGTGTTCTTGAGCCTTCTCCGGTGAATTTAGGTATAGCCTTTAGGGTGAAAAATGAGATAGCGGCCCAAATGACAGGCACTATTGGTGCAACAAGAGGCTTCCGACATCCCATGCCACATAATTTTTGTTAGCAATATGCAACATGGCTAGCGGAAGGGAGGAGGAAGCGAAACGTTTACTAATTGGGTTGTGGGTTGTACTATCCCTAATGGTGGTACTAACAAACTAGGATTATTTGCAGTTTGGGACCTAGTAACAAGTCGATGGCTCATACACCATTCTAAAAATTTGATTCATTTAAGCTCGGTCCCACCGGGCGTGCCAGGAAAAAGAAAAAAACTATTGATGCCAAAAATTGGCAAGGTAATAGCCCTTTTATGGGAAACTCAGTTTATGGGGGACCTATTGTGCTAAACTGAGTGACCTCTAAATTTTTAAAGAAATTGGCTTTTTCTGTGAATAGGGTTTTGGAATGGGAAAAGGAAGCAGATATAAAATAAAGAATCTAACTAAGGCGATACGCCAAAATTTAGACAAAAGGCACGATAAACCTATCTTTTGGATATGATCTAAGGTCCTACTTAGCAATTTACCATGTCCTGGAATAAAATAAATTAAGGATAATAGCATGAACAACTCATTCAATGCCATAAAATAATAATCACGCCCATTTACTGAAAAGAAGAGTCGAAGGACATGATCTAAACCATCAAACTTGCATTCAAATTATAGAAGTACGACAAATAAACCATTCAAACAATACTAGCACAACATAAAGTTTATCAATAGCATAAGAAATGGAGAGGCTGAACAATGGCATAGTCTATGAGTTCTGCAATAAATTAAACAATACAAAGGCCTGGTCTCTCCAGCAATCCTGTAATTCTAAAACTGGCAAAAATCCTATGATCTTCAAACTTGTAACCTGAAATATTGGAACCTCTAGAATTGTGAAAATCACATAACCGAGACTCGTCTCCCAAAGCAAAGTGCAGTATCTAATCAAAAAAATAGAACACTCAAATAAATATATTAATTATATATAAATTGTAGAAAAAGAATATGGCTTCCTCATCTATCAGAGTGAGCATTGATTTACTCTCAAGGAAACATTTGCACTAAAACTTGTATATGTATAGGTTCTATTAGACCTCCTATAGCTACATATATTTGTGCAAGAAAATCCTAATTTTTCTATGGTAAAATATAGTAGTGTGAAAGTACCTTTATTCATCTAGTTATTATTTATCTAGTTCCTACACCTAGTAGACCAACTCACACTAGCTTAGGTTCACTTAGTAGTTTAGTTGTCTCACCTCATAGACACTTGACACATGCTCTCACACTTGTCCCAAGTTTTCTACATGTGTCACATCTCTTGGAGGGTTAGTCAGTCTTTATATTTCACCTTCCTGCTTCCTCTTCATCCTACTATGCAAGGAAAGATCATTGTACATACACACATTTTATGAAAGTTTCTTGGCTAATTTTTTGTTCTTGATTATTTTGTGGAAGTTCTAAATTTTGTGTTCATAGTTTTCCACTCCAACAAAAGAAAATAAGCAAGACCCATTTTTTGAGAAAAATAAAAAATTGTCAAAAATAGACACACCGAAAATTGGAGAGGTTCAATTGAACAACATTCAATTAAACCTAGTCAATACATGTGAGGAAATGGTGGGTTTAGTCAAAATAGATTTGATCAAACATAATTCAATTTGATAGAAGGGGGTTCATATATATATAAAAAAAGAAGCTTGATACATTTTTTACACAACTTCAATGTGAATATGAGAAGTGACTTGTGAAAGTGGTTACTTCTCCATCCATGTTTCTGAGCACATTTATTTTTCTTTCTCATTTTTGGTATTTTTTTATTGTCTCATTTTTTGTGTGTATACAATTTTTATTTTTTTATAATTTAAGTTAACTTTTTGGTAAATTAGTCTTTTTCCTTTTATTTTTGATTTTTTTTTAATTTAAAATAATTAAAAAAATTAACAAAATTAAAAATATATAGATATGATTTTTTATATAAATTTTAAAAATAATAAAATAATTAGAAATTTAGAAATTAATTAAATTAAAATATATAGATATAAAATTATCAAAATATATAAGTGGATTCTTCTATTGTTGGCCTTTGGGGTTTGGGTGTGGATATTGGAATCTCTTTACAAAAGGTTTTCAATTGCTCTCTTATTATATAGACCTATCCCCAACCTTTTTGTTACAAATTAAACTTTGATGGGGCTTCCAAAGGTAAATATGGTATGTTGCAAGGTGTGTTCCCTTGGTCTCCCTATGTTGTGCAACGCAACACTCAAGTTCGTGACATGGCTTAACCACCTCCAGTGGATTCATTAACTCTAGCGATTGTATCAGGCATTAACACATCGATCTTTTGGTGCAATGACAACCATCTTTACAACAATTGGTATCAAAGCCTGGGTCATGGGTTTCAACCCCTCACTTGCATTGGGGGGATTGTTGCAAGGTGTGTGTCCTTGGTCTCCTTGTGTTGTGCAGTGCAACGCTCAGGTTCGTGACATGGCTTAACCGCCTCCCATGGATTCATTAACTCTAGCAATTGTATCAAGCATTAATGGGTTGATCTTTTGGTGCAACAACAAACATCTTTGCAACATGGTCTTGGTGGGGAGAGAAGTTATGATGGATAACCTTCATAGAGTGATTGATGTTTTTTTTATCAATATTTGTGTTCAATCATACCATATTATTTAAGATAGACTTCTTTTAGTGAGATTTCCCTTGCTAAGCATTTGTGAATTCATCAAATTATGGTTGAAGGTGACTCTTTGAATATAATTAATCTCTTCTTAAATATTCATTTCCCTAATTCGATAATTGATCTCATTATTTGTAGCTTTGTAGAAATTGTAAACATCCTTCTCAAGGTTGAGTTTAAACATATCTATTGAGGGGTTAATATGGTAATTTGGGGTTGGGTAGGATGGACTCCCCTATGAATTTTATTCTCTTTTTAAAAATAATGTTTCCTAAGCTTTTGCTTGAAGGGGTGTCACCCATTATGTTATGATGATTCATGTTATCATCATATTTTATTATGGATGGATCTTTGACATTCAAGAAGCTTATCTATTCATTTTGGTAAGTGCATTATGGTGTAGATCTCAATTCTATCTAGCTAAGACAATGTGGTCATGATGATATGAGGTGGATATAGGAGGTGATTTATCCTTGTCAAGCTAAGATATGTGTCCTTATGGGGGTGACAGAAATAGGGTGATGTTTGACAAGGTGTTTTCAAACCTCATACTTCAGTCAATCATTATTTTGTCAAACTGGGTGATGTCTGATGGCTATATGCAATAGGAAGTCAAGTAGATTTGTAATTATTTTGAAGCTAGGGAATAATGAAATGATTATGTTGAAATAATTTAATCTAACTAAGAAAATGTTTAGAATCTCATTTTATGGAAAATACTAAAAAATGTTGCAAAAAATGAAATGAAGTCTTTAAACTATTTGACTACTCTATTTTTTAAAATTTCCTTAACTATTCTACTAAAATAGTGCTATACTATCAAATTATCTAAAGTATTTCTTAGATAAATGAATTCCTTAAGTTAAAATTGTCTAGTTGTTTTGTTTGTATAGAATTTAATGCTTCATCATACCGTAAATACATTGAATAATACGCAAATAACAAAAATGAAATAACTTGTAGGTAGATAATTAACAATTTACTTCATTTATTGAACATGATCAATTTAACATAGACATAATATAATGAGAATCAAAATCAAAACACTTATGTCTAAATTTTTGTTTTGATTCCCCAATTGATTGGCTAGCTCTTTGAATGATAAAGCCTCTAAGAATTAAAATATCATCTACAAATTGCAAAACATATTTAAATTAACACAGCTATTTCTTATAATTTTCATTCAATAAAGAGTCATCCTTCATAATGAACATCAAAGAGCTATATATCTATATATTAATTCCTATAATTCATTATCTTGGAAGTCATGCATGACTATGATTTATAGTTTTTAACATAAATTCATAAATACTAGTTCATTTGTGATTAATGGAATAGTTTATCAATAGCAAGAAAATAAAACAAGAGTCATTAAATAAGAGTCTTCATTTTCACACAAATTTCTAGATGACTTGTAAATATTTCTAGCACTTCATGAGATATGGGGCAAGTGTGACAAGAAATATATCCCTTTCTATTCTTATTAATTATCCAAAACTTCTTCCGTGGAAATTTTGGAACTAGAAATAGGCTACGACCATTCTAGAGCTACTTGATATGTGAGCATTTATTCCCACTTATTTTAGAGTCTATCTACAAGATCATCTTTTATTACCATGTCTCAAAAAAATATTTCCACCAAGATTATTAGCATTGAAATCATTTTTAACATGAAACAAACAATCAAGAACGCATACACTATTATTAACTAGGATAGCTAATAATTCATGAAACATAATCAAATTAATACCATCATGATAGGGGTTTTAGGTAGTAAAGGAAAGGTAATTTTATTCAAATTATGAAGCCAATATATGCCTCATCAAAGCCCATTTATTGTTACTTTATGATGAAGGGTGAAAATGTTTAGCATATCATGAAATGAGATGGGATGGTCACTTACATGGAAATAATTAACATATTGACCCCAATCTCAATGAAATTTACCAAGAAATAAAAATCTAGGGTGTGCATATGAAAGGATTTAAATTGGAGATATATAGTTCGATATTATTCCTTTTCTTCACAAGGCTATAGATATGGAAGGTAGGAAGGTGTATACAAAACATAAAAATATAGATGAAGAACTCATCTCTTTTATCAAGGGAAATGAAAAAGTAGAGTGTATACAAATTGGCTATGCTATAAATTATCTTCCTCATCCTTGGGATGATGCCACCCTCTAAATCATGAGGTAAATGACATTGGAAGGCTACTTCTAGTTTATATATTCTTACCATTTCATGTTTTTAATCCATTTATGGCATATTTGTTTGGTTATTTTTCTCTTTTTTGTTGTCTTACTTAGATTACTCTATCCTTAAATTCAAAAATTGAATTAGGGAGGCCCCTTTGAACTAATCCTTGATTATTATTAACCAAGCATTTTTTACCCATGAAACCCCAACTTATTGTTGTGGATGAAAGTTTTTCTTAATTCCTTATCATTCCCCAATCACCCCCCACAATAATCTAGACATACCTCACCACCTTCCTCCCCATATTTTACCCTACATTCTTACAAGAAACAACATATCACATCCTCTCCCTCTTTAGAATTGGTCTTATCCTCTTGGGAAAACCTTGGCAGTATGATAGACAAACCATTCATGATGGAAAAACCAAATGTTATAAAATAAAGAAGAATGGAGAAGAGTATGCCTTGAATCCCATGAAAGATAGGGATGAGGAGGTAGAAAAGCATCCCAAAGTTTGTTTGATGACTAGGAAACAATTTTTGAAGGATTTGAAGAAGGATAAGGCATGTTTTTGTTTCATTCCTAAGCCTACATAGGTTAGGAAAGATGATAAGAATGGAGAATCTCAAAAAAAAATTCAAAAAAAATTGAAGGGGTATTCAAAAATACTGACAAAGGAGTTACTAGATGGGGTTCCATCCATGAGGAGTATAATTCATTTATGAAATTGATACCCAGTGCAAGTTTGCCTAATAAAGCACCTTGTAGAATGACCCCAATGGAGAATGATGAGATAAATAAACAAGTGTAGGAGATGTTAGATAAGGGTTTGATAAGAGAAAGTTTGAGCCTGTGCACTATACTTGTAGTGTTGACACCAAAGAAAGATGGAGAATGGTGAATGTGTATAGATGTACAAGGGCTATTGTAATAAGATAACTATAAAATATATGCTTCCATTACCCCAGATGGATGACATGTTGGATTGTTTGAATGGGACCAAGTATTTCACAAAGATATATTTGAAGAGTGGATACCATCATATAAGGATCAAAGAAGGAGATGAATGAAAAACATCATTCAAGGCAACAGATGGTTTGTATGATTGGTTGGTAATGTCATTTAGATTAACAAATTCTCCTAGTACCTTCATGAGGTTGATGAATGAAGTGTTGAAACCTTTCCTTGGTAAGTTTTTCATTGTATATTTGGATGATATTTTAAGTTTTAGCAAGATAAAGGAAGAACATTTGTTGCATGTTATGGCAGTTTTGCATAGATTAAAGGAGGATAAACTATTAGTAAATTTAAATAAATGTAGGTTTATGAAGAAAGAACTAGTGTATTTAGGTTTTTTTGTGTTTGAAGAGGCGTTGAAGATGAAACCAAAGATGGTCAAGAGAGTAGTAGAGAGGTCTTCACCAAGAAGCGTGTTTGAAGCTATAAGTTTAATGGCTTGGTGAGAGCTTCTACAGGAAGTTTATAAGGAATTTTGGTGGGATATGTGCACTTATCACATAGACAATGAAAGGTGGTAGGAAAGTAAACAACTATAATAGAAATATTTTTCTATTAGTTGAAGAGAAAAGTGATAGAACAACCAATATTGGCCTTACCAAATTTTGGTAAAGTGTTTAGGTAGATTGTGATGAAAGTGGGTGTGCAATTGGAGAAGTTTTGAGTCAAGAAGGAAGGTCCATTACTTATTTCAATGAAAAAAATGAATGAGCCAAAAAGAAAATATTCAACATATGATCAATAATTTTATGCAATAGTGCAAGAAATAAATAAGTGGACACATCATTTGTTACCTAAGAAGTTTGTATTGTACACAAATCATCACACATTGTAGTTATAAATAGCCAAGGTAAGTTAAGTTAGAAACATATGAAATGGTAGAATTTTTACAAAGTTACCATTTATTGGGTAGAAAATGCACTCAATAGAAGTTGTTTGTTTATGAATGAATTGAGAGTTAATGTTGTTGGTTTTGATGTAATGAGAGAAATATATAAAGATGGTACAAATTTTAGGGAATTGTGGGAAACATGTAAGAGTCCAATGGAGATGGGATAAAACTCCATGGTTGAGTATTTTATTTAAGAAGGATTATTATTTAAAGGTAAAATATTATGCATGTACTGCAGGGTTAAATGAGAGAAAAATTGATAAGAGAAAAGCATAGAGGAGGCTTGGGTGGACACTTTAGAATAGATAAAATGTTGACACAATTGAGTGAAGGGCATTTTGGTTTGGGATAAGTGCACATGTAAAGAAGTTGGTACAAGGTTGCAAAATTTTCCAACATGTTAAAGGAGAAAGACAAAATACGGGGTCATATAAATAATTTTGAATACCATAGAGATCATGGGAACATATAAGTATGGACTTTGTTTTGGTGTTGCCTCAAAAACAAAGAGATAATGATTCAATTTTTGTTTTTGTTGATAGATTTTAAAAATTGGTCCATTTTATTCATTGCCAAAAGAGTAATGATACTTCCCACATAGCTACATTATTTTTCAAGGAGGTAGTTAGGCTACATGGTTTGCCTAAAAGTATTGTTTCAAATTGAGATACCAAATTTTATTGACTATTTTTGGTATACTTTATGGAAGAAAATGGAAAAACGATTGAGTTTCAACTCACCTTACCATCCTCAAATTGATGGACAAACTGAAGTTGTAAATAGAAGTCTTGGTAATCTGTTAAGATGTTTGGTAGGTGATAAACCAAACCAATGTGACTTGACATTGCCTCAAGTAGAGTTTTCTTCTAATAATTTAGTTAATAGTAGTGTGGAGAAAAGTCCTTTTTCATATTGTCTATGGGTATAGCCCTAGAGGTGTTGATAAGTTAAGAGATAGTGCATATGTGAATAGGAAAAGTGTCGTGGTTGAAGATTTTGTTGAATACCTTTATGAGATACATAAGGAGGTAAAGGATAATTTGGAGAAGAGTGTCATGAAGTACAAAGAGCATGCTAATATACATAGAAGAGAATACAAGTTTCAAGTAGTTGATTTGGTTTTGGTACATTTGACAAAAGAAAGGTTCCCATAGGGAATATATAATAAGTTAAAATGGAAAAAAAAAAGAATGTAAGGCGCTGAGAATTTTTTCAATCAATGCCTATGAAATTGAACTTCCAATAGGTATAGATATATCTCCCATTTTCAATGTTGCTAATTTGTACAAGTATTATGAAGGGGAGACAAGTATACAATGGGATACACACTCAGATTTGTAGGATGCACAAGGATGGATACATCAATTTCCTGAGAATAAATTTGAAGATATAGACAAAGTGATTGATTCCCAAGTGACTAAATGAACAAAGGGGAAAACTATATGGAATACTTGGTCCATTGGAAGAATATTATAGCAGATGAAGCCTCTTGGATGAATGCTACAAAATTGGTTAATTATGGAATTCCTATTGTAGACTAAGACCAAAATATTCATGATTTGCAAACTCATGGAACATTTTCACTTACTTGGAGTGTCTAATGCATAAACATTTATGTTCACGAGCAATCGTGTATCACCCAATTTTTTTTCAATTTTTCCTTATTTTTATTGTGTTATAGATGGTTTTGGTGATTTGTTTCTAGGGGAAATTATAGGTTTAATTTTGGTTAAGTCAAGAATTCAAATTAAAGAGGAGCCAAAAGGGTATCTCTAGTTCAAATTTGGAGGAAATTAGATAAAAAATGGTGAAGTTTTTGGAAATTGAAGCTTTAGCCTTTCTTAGGAATTCATTGAAGCTGTAAGGTGTCTAAGAACCTTGGGAAATCTAACAATTCTTGTTCCTATTGGAACCCCCAATAATTTTGGTTCATATTGGAGTCACTGACAAGTCTTCAACCCTTAGCTTCTTTGTGAAGTTCTTAATGAATTCAAACGGTTCCTAGTAGAACAGGAACCTCTTACAAGGTGGTTAGCTCCTAATTGCTAATGGGATAAAAACCCCAACAATAGAAGCAACACTCAAACACTTGGGATGGTTCCTAAAGGGGAAGGAACCTTCAACAAGGTGTTAGTTCCTGGTTCCCATTAGGAAATGAAACCCTGACAAAAATAAAATAGTGTTGGACACATTTTGAATTGTTCTTGAAGGAGTAGGAACCTTTAATAATGAGGTGATCAATTCCTAGTTCCCATCGGGATGGGAACTCCAACAGGAAATAAATAGAGATGAATACAAATAAATTATAAACATGTGGTAGATTTTGATTGGCACATTTGAGTTTCTAGTGTGGCAATTGACCTTCCTCTCCTCAATGGTTGAACTTCCTCACATAGGAAGTAATTAAAAGGTTGGGAATCAATGTGTTGAAGAGTTTATAATTTTGGGGAAGAAGATTGTAATCAAGAGACATATACCATAAGTTGTAACAAGAACATTGTTGTACTCATGTAATGAATGCTTCCTATAGTAAAGTATTTTAAATTATTTTATATTGTCTGAACAATTGATTGTTGTATTTGTTACATGTTTGGGTTGTTTAATAAGGTGCCCTTACCAAAACTACATCATCTTACAAGGTGTTCAACAAGTGAGAGAATGTTAGGAAATGCGACTTCAACCTTGCTCTTAATGTTAATCATGAAATGTGTCTTCAACCTTGCTCTTAATCTTAATCATAAATGAATATATTTTTTATGTAACTGCATGATAGCAAAAAATAACTTCTAGGCTACAAAGGTCATTTTTGGTCAAAATAAATATTTAAAGTTATTCAACATATTTTAAATTGTTTGACATTGCTTCCAAGAATGACTAGTGCGTAGATCTCTTTAAGCTCTAAAATTAAAAATGTCCTTAGTGACTCCCCAAATCAAAATTTATGGCTTCTAGAAGTTGAGCCTTCTTGATTGAAAATATTAAAATATATGACACATGAGTTGTAAGAGAATCACACTTGTTGACCAACCTATGGTGAGTGCTATGACATGCCATAAGACATATTTGAATGGAGAGAATGAAGCCAAAATGAAATGCCTATGTTAGTGAGTGGATTATGACAAACTAATGTCAAGTGGAATGAATATGTTATTTTTATCATACAGACTCATCTTAGGATTTGTGTGCTGGATTTTTAAATAGGTATTTGGACACCACATTTTTGGGTGGTTTTAGCTCATCGTTTATAATTACCATTTGATAGTTTCATGTATTACTTTTTCTCAATTATTGGGTTTTAACAATGAGTTATGTAGGTATTGTTATGCTACTAGAATTATTCTAGATCGATTGTTGGTGATACTCTTATAAATGATTAGTTATTACAAGTGTATTTTAACCTTTGATTATTGAATAATACATTGAGTTGCTTTGAAGTGTGGGGTTTTCCTCCCAAAAGAGTTTTCTCCACGTAAGTCACTATGCTATGATATATTTTTTGTGTTTATTTTCTTGTAAATGTGTGATTAATTTAATTTTTGCACATATCTCCTCCATAGAATATTGTTGGAAGTGTATTTTGCACCTTTGCTTCCTTCTGTGGGAACAAAAAATAAACAAGCAAAAAACTCATTTGATAAAAGCAAAGGAAATTAAGGATCAAATTCCAAACAAAATTGATGATGTTACAAAACATTTTTTCAATTGATTGTAAACAAATATATCATATGAGCATATTTTAAATGTTGTAGAGGATATTATATGCATTTAAAAGTTGTATTTCAAAATTATAAATTAAATAGCACCTTATATCTTTTTCTTATCATTATCTTTAAAATAAAAACAAACCTATAAAAATAATATTCTATACACACAAAATGTAATTCTAATGCACTGTATTTTAAACATTACTTTATATATAAAAATTGATAAAAAAGTAATATATTTTCTAAGTCACCAACCAAATCGTACTCTTTAGAATATTAGCTTACATATGATTTTCTATAGTGTAACTGTTACACCTCCTTTAGTACAAGTGCTAGTAGATATTGATGTTTGGGTGGCTATTGACTATTTACCCCTACTTATAGCCAAGTAATGCCTCACATATTAATATTTGAGCTCTAGATCTATTGGAGAAAAATCTTGAAGACTAATGACTACCATTAAATGCCTCCACATGCTCTCATATTGTACTTGGTGTACCTATACACACAATAATTTCATTAAATATGATGTGATATTTTTTTGATTAAAATCAAAACTACAATAAAACTCAAGAAAAATAATCAATATTAATTTAAATCTTCCTTTTAAAAAAAGTTAACTAATTTACATTTTCACATTTAAAAAAATAATATTATTAATATAAAAACAATTATTTCTCATTAACTAAAAGCTTGACTAATTATAAATCAATAACATTTTGTTTCCACAGTCCATGATCATTAATAATCAAGATTTCTGGATAAAACTGTGTGCGATTTTTTCCATCAACGTTTCGGATCATACTCCATGATCCATCATCAGGATGATTAGCAGATAGAGAGAGACATCTCTCTCTATCTACTAATCATCCTGATGATGGATCATGGAGTATGATGAGACATACATCTCTCTCTATCTGCTAATCATCCTGATGATGGATCATGGAGTATGATGAGACATCTCTCTCTATCTGCTAATCATCCTGATGATGGATCATGGAGTATGATGATGCATCTCTCTCTATCTGCTAATCATCCTAATGATGGATCATGGAGTATGATCCGAAACTCTCTCTATCTGCTAATCATCCTGATGATGGATCATGGAGTATGATCCGAAACGTTGATGGAAAAAATCGCACACAGTTTTATCCAGAAATCTTGATTATTAATAATTATAAATCATCAAACTACTATAACTTCCTAGATACCTAAGTAATTTCAAACAAGTTAGTCCAATTATTTATTTATTTTTAAATTATAAATATTTTAAACACTACCAAGGCCCTTAGAGTGAAAAATACACATCATTGCACTGATTAGGTAATGGTTATAAATACCCTGCCATAAAGAGACTAATAAGTACTTGCCAGTACTCACATCTTTTATAGGTATATTTTGCAGGCGAAAAATCCCCAAACGTCTAAGGTATAGATTCATTCCAGAGAGTTTGGAGTGCATTCCACACAGCTTGGTCTGGAAGTACACCGTCCCATGCAATAACTTTGACAGGGAAGCATCATCAATCATCATCCATGAGATATATCAGTCGACCTTTTTATTAAAAGCTAAACCTTTAATGCTGCAAATCGTCGGGATCGGATTCATCACAGCTCTTAAATATGACAGACAATCCCTCTCGTCTGACGAACATTTTCATCATTGCCTTCACCAGACAGGCCAGCTCACCATACAGAAATAAAACCTGTAAATTCGATCTTCCAACAAAACTTGTGCCCGTACCAGCTTGCAATTGCAAATGCTCTCTCAGCCTCGCTGCGCTCCACACCTGAGCTTGCCGTACGCAACTTCTAAATCCTAGCTCTTGAGTTGATCTAATGGTGGAAAATATTCTTGAAAGAGATCACAAATTCAAATTCGGGTCGAAATACCTAGGATATCTGTCTTTATTAGAAATATAGTTAGGATCTCTGCATACTGAAAATACGAACTAGTCTGTAAACCTAAAAGTAAATCGCCTAACATCATGGATTATACAGGAATTCCTGACCTAATTAGAGCCTGCTTACGGCTGTACAGGTTCTAGGTGTTGCATCCGTACTTCTTAGGATTGCCTAAAGTTGCGCTAATTTCCTCCGCCAAATTATCTGCAGTCGGCTCTGTTACCTATATGGATCCAACCAAGAGTGATGGAATGCAGAGTGAGCAAGGGGTAGGGTGGCATGCGATGTCAGCAGCTTATTGGGCAGACGAAGAAGCAGGTGCAAGTGCAGAAAAATGGCAGTACAGGATGGTGGAGGAGGAGGGGGCCGTATACTCGGTGGCTATAGAGGGGGATTTCCTGTACACGGGCTCAGAGAGCCAGCGGATCCGCGCGTGGAAACACCCAGAGCTGCTGGAAAGGGGCTGCTTTAAATCCCGAAGCGGAACAGTGAGGGCTCTGCTGCCCCTCGCCAACATCGTTTTCTCCGCCCACGCCGACCGTAAAATTAGAATCTGGCAGATAAACAGCTCATCGACAGTAAAGCTTGGATCCCTGCCGACTCTGAAGGACTCGCTTTATAATTACTTTCATGGCGAGAAATCGAAGCAGCACAGCGATGTGATCTCGTGTCTGGCGTGTAATGCGAGGGAGGGTTTGCTGTACTCGGGTTCGTGGGACAAAAGCATTAAGGCCTGGCGGCTCTCCGACCTAAGCTGCGTCGACTCTTTTAGGGCTCACCAGGGGGCCGTCAAAGCTCTGCTGGTAACACAAAATGACGGCCTTTTGTTTAGCGCTTCCGCCGATGGGACAATAAAAGTGTGGAGAAACGTTCCTGGGGAGTACTCGCATACTGTGACTGTGACGCTTCGGTTTCAGAGCTCGCCCGTCAATGCGCTCGCTCTTGGGGGAGACGAGGCGCTTTTATACTCGGGCTCTTCTGATGGCACCGTCAGTTTCTGGGAGAAGGACGAGGACTGTTCGGGCAGGCTTCGTCATGCTGGTTTTCTCAAAGGTCATGCGATGCCAGTGTTGTGCTTGGCGAGTAGGGACAGGCTGGTTTTCAGCGGTTCAGAAAACGGGAGCATTCGGATTTGGAGGAGGGAAAGAGGGGTTCTTCTTCATTCGTGCTTGGCGGTGATTACAGGTCACAGGGGACCGGTCACCTGCGTCGCTGTTGCCTCAGATGGGGAGTTTTTGCTCTACAGTGGGAGCCTCGACCGGAGCGTGAGGGCTTGGCTTCTTTCTCTGCCCCAACTTCAAGTAAATGAGGAGCAGGGACAAGAGCAGCAGCAGAGAAATAGCTGTGGAATGATTCCTGTGCTGTCCCCGTCATGGGTGCAAGCTAAATTGAATTCTCTCAACTCTCCCACAAGATCCCCCACGCTATAGCCCCATCAAATATCTGTGCATGAGCTTGTTCAATTTTTTGTAACTAATTATTCAGATTACAAGTGATTATTATTAATTATAACGTGTTTCGTTTGATTAATTGAAAGCTGAATAAGTCTGCAAATTCTACACCAAGGAAACTCACCACTGTTCAGCAGCTACCCGCTTGTATCGAAGTAAGCTCACTGCTATTTAATACACTGCTCTTTTTAATATTTTTCGATGAATTGGGTTGCAGTTACGCAAGGATCAAAATCTGGTGCAGTTATATATCAGAAGATTTGAACAAGTTGCATACTTTGATGGATGAATAATCTCATATCAAGTAACCTCACTATATCAAGTAAATTCTATCTGTATTGCATTGTATTGTATTATGATGATAGATCATATGGATCATGGAATATGATCGAAACGTTGATGTAAAAAAATAACACAATTTTAATCTAGAAATCTTCTATACTATTATAGACTGTGAAAACTTCCTGCTTTTCATCTCATTTTAGATGTTAATTTTCACATATATAACAATTATCAATTAAAAAAATTCAATTTTAAATTTGTACAATTATAAAACAAATAATTTCACCTTCGATTGGACTTTTGAATTGTCCTAAGGGTTATAAAATGGATTTGAGCATGGTAGAGGGATGATCCCTTGGAACAGTCTAAAAAAATTCACAACTTAAAGGCATAAACAAACTAGATAACCCAAATCTCTAATTTGAAATAGGCGAACAGATTTGGAGAGAAAAATGTAGAAGAGAAATAAATTATTTTATTGTCATCTTTATATTTTTTATTTGTTTATTAATTGAAATTAAATATAGTAAGATTGAATATAATGTTTTGAAGTTAAATTATAAAATTAAATATATAATTTGTGTTGACAATATTAATTATGTAAAATTTATATAATATTAATTCTAAATTTATTTATTGTAGAAAAGTTAGACAATACTAATTGTATAAAGGTTGGGTCTTTCATTCAAGATTATGTTTGTGCGATTATGTCACAACTTTTGATTATAACGATTTTGATAAAATGTAGCATGATTTTGACAAAAAATGATATAATGAATTTACAAGTGAACCATTAGTGAGACACATCTTTATGCTTGCACATTTTTTTAAATCCTTAAAAGAGTTTGAACATTGGATTCACTAGAATGTATGGATATAAGATTCTCCTTCATATAGATCATAAGAAAAATCAATTAAATAACCATTGATAAATAAATATCTTGAGAATACATGATATTTAATTGAGAAACATATTGTATTAAATCATTATAATTTAGTTAAATAAAATAAGATACTTAAGATTTATTTTGATATAGAATTAGTGTTCTAAATCAATTTATCTACATGACCATAAAGAATGATATATTAGTCAAATACATCAAAAAATCGGTAAAAAAATTGTTTCTAGAAATGTTGATCACTTTCATAAATGTGGATGTATCCTACACAACTATACAACATTGATCCCATATCTAATCTTTATGCATGAATATGATCTATATTAACTATTTATCTTGAAAATTATTCTTTGTTTGTAAATCTTCATAAAAACTTGGTTGTGTGATCAAGAATTTACATTTAACTTGGATAGTAACTCCATTTGTGTCAACCCTATAAGGATATTGATTTGTGACTTTTTAGAAAGATCAATGACAATGATTAATCATGCATAATGTCTTAGAATGGTAATGTTACTATATAAGTTTTCTAAGCTCCTGATTGTGTGAAAAATGTGGTCATTTCTTAGATTAGTTTGTCATTCTAAATATATTAGTATTTTTCTTAAATATCACACTAAGAGTTTAAGTAAAATTATTCACACTCCAAGTCAACACATAATGTATAAGCATAGAGAAAACATGTTAGTCCAAAATTGTATTTATATTTAAAAGGTATGGGTTCATTTTTATAATTGTAAATTAACTCCACATAAGAAAAAGATGAATTTGAAGATTAGAATGAGTTCCTCACAATGAGTACAAATAGAATTTAGTATATATTTGATTATACACTAACTCTTAGCAAAAGGCACATCCCTTATACACCTAACATTATATAAAAGATTTAACTTAATTAAAATAAATGCAAAACAAAAAATAATATTACAAAATTCATAATTGTCACCATTGCATATAAAATAAGCTAATTGTACTTCTCCAAACACAAGCAAAAGAATAAATACATATCAAATATTATATTCCTTCTTTAAAATAAATTAATAAATAAACTTTTTATAAAATTCATAATTTATTTTTAAAACATTATATTCTATCTTATAATATATTTATTTCAATTAATTAAAAAAAAAAAAAAAACAGGTGAAATAATTACGATAGATTTCTCTTCTAGATTTTTCTCTCCAAATCTAGTTCACTTATTTCAAAGTAGAGATTTGAGTCTTATCTAAAAAAAAAAGTGGAATTCTAGTGGCTTACTCTTCATATCACCAAGCTTTTCAAAGGACGTGATTCACAAAATCAAACTTGGTTTAATTTTGAGAAACATAAAATATGGAGGAGAAACCACTTTGACCTTTTTAGGCTATTCTTGTCTATTAATGCATGTAATGGAATTCCATCTCAAATCTAAGCCATTTTGGTGGGATAGTAAGTGTTTATATAGATTACTTAGCTCGTATCATCCACCTTAAAGGATTATATGTCCACAATTCTTATGGAGAATTACCGTAGCAAATGTTTCTTTGGTGTATGTTATTTCTCTTCAATGCAATTATCTTATATCATTTTAAACATTATTATTATTATTATTAGTTTTACACATTAAAATAACAAAATTTATGGTTGTTGGAGAAATTATTTTTGTAAGGAATTTTAATGTACAAGTTAGTTATATGTGTGTAGGGCACGACCTTTATTCACATTCTTTGATGTCTTAGATGGTGGATTTCTAGGGTGATGTTTTTCACTAAACCTCATTAGATATTGTGATGAATCCTTATGGAAAACACTTGGTTAACTTAGGGAATTCTCATGATTTGGTAATCCTTAATGGTACTAGCACATTTTTGCACTTGTAGCCCTACATGCTTACCTTTTATTGGTGGCTTCTCTATTAACAAGTTAGCATTACTATAAATATTCAAGATCTTCATTTATCATCCACACCTCCTCTCCACTCACTATATTATTTTACAATTTTAGGTCTCACTTGGTTTCTTTGCTACCAATTATTGTCCTATTTGATCATGTCATTATGTTGTCATCCACTTTGACCACCAACTCAATTATCAATAAATAAGTCTCCACAAAACAAGGCTCATCTATGCTAAACACTCCCCCATTTCATCTACACTCCCCACTCGCTAGTGATAACAATTCTCCTCACAGTGTTTTCTATGATTCAACCCTAAAATAATTAACACCCTAACCAAATATACTATGATGCATAGACCTCCCAAGACAAAAAAATTCTAGAGAATATATAAGATAACTCTTAGGAGGAGAAAAGAGGATATATATCTTGAACAAGCATCAAATTATCCTCGAGATCAACTTTGGTTCACTCCCAATTTTTTTTGGATCTCTTACTCCCTAATAAATTTATATGTGGAATACCTAATTTATCTACATAGTTTGATTATGTCTTTAGCCTTTATAATGCTCTAAACCATCCAAGTATTTGAATAAACTAGAAATCTATTCATTATCATTTATTCTTTGATTTCCTAATCAATTATGCCATATTTAATCTTTAATTCAATAAAGCCCAACATGTGAGGAAGTTCAAAGCTAAATTTTTCAAGAATATCCTAGAATTATCAATATTGCACATTGTAGACATGCTTCAAATACATGGTAATCCATGGATTTCCATCTTATTAGACCTCCCATATTCATTCGTCCCATCTTAAAGTCCAAAGAACAAAAGAGTCTAGTAGTTACTACACTAGCATTGGTTGGGAAATCCTTGGCTAAGATATTTGCCATGAATTTAGGTATACATGTCTCTAAATGGGCTAATACAAGAAGGTTGAGGGCAAAAAAAAAGGTATGTTTCAAGAGAAACTTTTTTACCATTGATCATATCTTCACTTTGACCTCAATCATTGAGGAAGATAAGACAAATAAGTGTAAAGTGTATTATTGTTTTGTGAACTTTTGTAATGTATTTGAATCAACTCCTCAAAAAATATTATTTGAATAAATTAAGGCTTTAGATCTTTCATCCTTGATGGTTTCACTTGTGATAAAAAAATTGAGCCCATTATTGGCAAGGTATAAATAAATTACAAGGGTCAATTAGATTAAGGATGTCCAAAATACAATAGGAGTTCAATGAGGTTGCCCACTCTCCCATACACCTTTTGGACTCTATCTAATAATGAGTTAAGAGGAAGTCATGCAAATTTCATATATGTAGAATTTCATAGATGGCTACTTCCTCTATAATATCTATATTGCCATTCTCTTATTTATAAATGATTTTGTTTTGATGTCTCTTTCGGTGAATTATCCCCAAATACAACTTGATACCTTGGCCTCCTTTTGTTATGCTAGTGAGATATAGGTTAAATTCAATTAAAAAATCCATAGGTTTTAACATCTCTAAACGAAGGAAAGCCAAGTAATTCCTACTTATAAAGATGAGAGGGTTGAGGTTGTCACTTTTTATGTATATTTAGGGTCCTTTTCTCTAGACAACATTATTGGGTCTTAAGTAAATAAGGGTTATGCAACCCTCACCATCAACACTCTTGAAAATAATTGCTTTTATTCCTACAAAATTTAGACAAAGGTACACCTCTTTTATTCACTAATCAAACTTACCTCTATATGGATGTGATGTTTGGAGATGAAAAATTTGAGTAAATGACTAAAAACAAATAATGATCTAGTTATTATTACAATGTTATCTAAAAAAATAATGTCGAGTAATCAATCCCTCAAGACATCATTCTTTTAGAGTTTGGAACAATACCTCTCTTTCACTTGAATGATATTTCATGCAGTGACAATTATTCACAAACTTAGATAGTTGGACACCTCCCAAAGTTGTTGCTTTAGGCATCCATACCTTTATTTTATGTACTTTATGGAATAAGCACACCATGACATCAATTCTTACTGGTATACAAGAGCCTATAAATGACCACTAAAGATAATTGGTGAAAATCAATAAGGAGGCTCTTGTGGGTCTAACTATCTTTTGTGATGGGTTCATCCAATCCTAAACACACCAAATTGTAGCTTGAGGGTTGCTCTTTCTCATTTCAAAATTTTTGCTCATAAACTTCTTATTTTAAGGTAGACCACCATATCCCTTGGGAGTACTATTTTTATTAGATATAATCTATAGAACTTTAGATTGAGGAACATTTTGTCCTATTTGATTTTTAAATAGAAAAGATCTCAAAGAATTAAATTGCATGGGTTTTAGAGCTTTGGAATAATCCTAATCTTGCAAGTTAGAAAAAAATATAGCACAAAGATCATATAGACATATGAAATGTCCCAATGCAAATATTTAGTGATTAATTCTATATTTAAAAAATTTTCTAGATATCTTGCTAAATACTAAATTTTCTTCACAATTTCTTCAAATGCAACTAAAATTTGGCAATTTCACTTCTATTCAACTTCAAAATTCACCAAAAATTAAGGGATGATTAATAACATGTATTACATATAAAAATACATAGTATCTTTTCGAGAAATGACATCAAATAATAGCCACACAAGCACAAAATATATAAATTAATTCTTGCAACATACACACAACATTGACAAATTTTACAAATAAATAAATAGTTATTCACACCTAAATTTGAGAAATATTCACATGATATGAATTACAATATAAATAATTTACCTATATAAAATGAAATAGCAAACCAACAACAACACACCCACAAAATCCATTACCAACATAACATCTTAAATGCCCTAAATTTGATATATTTTGCACCAAATTATATCATAACCTTCTACAATATAAAATAGGTGATTTAAAAAATCTAAAAAATAAATAAATAATATTTTAAAACACTAGAAACAACAAACCAAAACAAACTCCAAAATAGAGAAATCAATCCGCATAAAAAAAAAACCTAAAACCCTACAAACAAACACAACACAATTTATAAAAATGCTCCAATAAACTCCAATAAAAATTATAAATGAGACTTATCTCACGAATAAAAGAGGCTACATCCTATGCCTCTTGAAATAAATTGGGTTTCATATTTATCTCGAGAGCTAAGCATTTTCATCCTTAGATGCATGATTTCAAGTTGTAATGCCTAAATCATTTCATTAAGAAATTATTGAAATGACCAAAAGATCTTGAAAGATGACTTGAGATGAATATATAAATAAACCAAGGGAAATTTTTGAAACCCAAAACCCATGCCCTCTTCTTTGAAAAATAAAATAATGCTAAATTCCATTTCCCTTCTTCAATAATAGATTTGTAGCCTCCCTTAACTAATTGCCATTATCTTAATAACTCCCAACTTGACTTGGTAACTACTAAAATTAGTATGGGGAGTTACACAATATATCAAGAAAATCCACACACCCTATTAGAAGAACAAATATAATTGTTTAATATTGAAAAAACTATTAGTTAAGAAAAGTACTAATTTTTTGATCCTTAAAATTAAATATTAAATATATATTTATTAATTGGTTATTTTAGCTCATTGAAAATATTGGGAATGAACTAGCAAGTCCCTTAATTTGAATTAAACTAAGATTGGACATTATGGTACAACATATTCATATGTGATTGATCGCACAAGGCATAAAATCATACTACCTCTAGTTTTGTCCAATCCTTAATTTGATCTAGTCACGAGCCTAAAGTTGAGTTTTTTTTATTCCAAGGTGAATTCAATCAACACGTCTTCAATATTTTTCATATCTTTTATTAGATCTAGGCATATCTAATGTGAGACCCTAGTCTGTGTTGAATATACATGATGTTTTGTTTATATGATTGGACTCTTTGGGAGTTTTGTGAATGATAGCTTATTTCATATATGTGAGGCCTCACCTTCTGTGTTCCTAATTTTCTTTATGTTCCTTATTGTTATTGTGCAACCAAAAATTAGAATTAAACAATGTAACAAATCTTAAATAACTACTAAACTGTATAATCCAAGCAATCTGAATCTATTCTAAAAATAAAGCACAATCAAGCATAATAAATCAAATAGAAAATCAAAGAATACACCTTCCTTATGTCAAGATTGAATTATCTCCATTGTTCTCCATTTTGCCTTTGCTCTTAGATTTTATATGCACTATTATGCTTAAGCTCAAATTAATAATGATAGAAAAATGTTGAAGATTTATGGTTATCTTCAATGAGGAATGAAGGTTGCTTTTATAGAAAATGTTAATTTGGATGGATGATCAAGATTAAGAGGTTGATGATCAAGATCAATGGTGGAGAATCCATGAGAGTATTTGATTGATTAGTTAACTAATTGCAACTGACTGCATGATTTCAGCTAATTATTTACATGAGGAATTGATTGATTAGTTAAGGGAATTGATTTATCTGTTAACCCAGACTGAGTGGGAGTGAACTGATTTGATTGAGGAGAGAAGCGAAATTGATTAGTTAGTTGATTGAAAGTTTTCATTAAGAACGAGGTGGAAATGCATGAAATTTAATAATTAATTAATTAAATAAATTATTAAAGGAATGTGCAAGTGAAAATTAATAAATAAATAAATCATTTCATTTATTTATGGAGAGTGGATAATGTTGAAAGATTAAAGGATAATTAAATAATTAAAATAATTATTTAATTTAGAAAGGGATACTGGATAATTAATTAAATAATAATGATTTATTTAATTAATTTAGAAGAATAAACATAATTAGGGACATAATTAAATAATCAAGGAAGAATAAGATTAAACTGAATCAATTAAATAATAATATATTATCTAATTAATAGTGGAATATGAAAATTAGATAATAATTAAATGATATAATTATTTAACTATTGGGAATAGGACGATAATTAGTGTTAAAATGTTAGTCGCAGGCTACGGCTATTTCAGGTATCTACCATTTTGCTCCTTTTTTATACAATGTGATTTTAAGCGTTGTTTCAAAGAAGAATCAAGAAATTACATTCAAGACTATAAAAGTTGTTGATGAACTTGAGCACCCAGGATCACCTACAAAACCAAGATAATCCTTCTACATGAGAGAAACACGAGGATGAAACGCTGGAATATGGTGCAATAACAAAATAATGATACCTGAAAAGATACAATATGCATCAAAAATCCCTTGAATTGACTGAGTTGATATGAACTCATCTGGACTAGATAGGAGGGAGAGGTGAGTGTTGAATAAATAGGTAGAAATATGGGCATATAATTCCAAGAGGGGTAAATAACCCCCAAATAACCAAATTAGGTGGGAGTTATGCCTACTTAGAAAATACCAAACATGTGGCATAACCTACTTAGAAGGAGACAGGTGAGTGGTTTTGTGAGGTGGCATAAAAGGCCAAAAGAGGTTGTGAGACTCAACTACCCATGTGTGGGTGAGAGTGACACATGTAATCGATGGATTATGCCACAAGTCCTCACATAAACCATGTCTCCTATAACCTAAGGTATGCTTAATAATGTGTAGGAAAAATAATATTAAAAAATCTACACTAACAAAGACATGCCCCAATATACCCTGGTGACAACGAGATAGTGTGGTACCCCTCGAGAATTTTGGTAAAAATTCTAAAAAAATGATCCAAATTTATCGACAAGCTGATTTAATGTGCTTAGGTGCGAGGATCGACAAAAGAAATGTTAACTAGAAGAAATGGCAAGTAAGAAGTGAAGAATGGTTATCTAGGTTGATATTAGATGTGAATAAGCTTGATTGATCAGATAGAATAGATTGCATGAGATTGAATGAAATGGATGAAGATTGGAAATGGATTGAGAGATTAGATTTTTGAGCTTTCATTAGTGCATGTTTATCATTATATAGCATTTTATTATGTGACAAGCGGATGTATATACACCAAAGCATGAATTGTGATGGTGACATTTGTTTCCATTTGCCTAAATATTTTGATATAAGACAAGGGGATATATGTACACCAAGTTGAGACAAACCTTGGTGATGTTAGTATTCGTTGTTAGGACTAATGCACAATAGACAAGGAGTGTAATGACATACTAGTAATAATAGAACCTTGTTAGAATATGTGAGGACATAGCCTCAAAGAATGTTGATCCTGATGCAAGAAAGTGTTAGTTGAACTTTAACTTTCATAGGATGTTATGATTATGCCAAATGGAACCCTAATCCCGTACAAGGAACTTAGTTTCTAGTCATATTGTCAAGAAAACCGCAAACAAAATCCAATAGAAAAATGCCATGATCCATCCTTGGTCCTCTAACCACTGGTGGGTATCCTTGAGTAGAATAGAAACAAGACATAAGATAAATTAGATAAAAATATAAGACTAACTAGACTAAATGTTTCAACAACCATTTAGATCTTCTTACCAATGATGAGTCTTTGAAGATAGGATTCATAGGATTACGTTCTCCTTTAGAGATGAAACATCTCGTATAAGATTCCTAGTATGTTTTCGAGGATGCAACAACTTGTATAAGACAACTGATAACTAATAAAGATAGGTTGATTTCATTGATAAATAAGTAGGTAATTGATCAACCAAGTTGCAGGCTAGTTTGATAGTTTTTGTCTGTTGTTCCGTGATTTGTTAAGCTCATTTTTTTGTAGGATATTATATTTGTGTTTGATCAAAGTGTCAATCCCGACAAGGGATAATTTATTATGGAAGGTGGATTGTGGATAGTTTTTATGATAATATCCTCTAATACCAAGTTAAAGATCCTATCTAAAAATCTAGGCTGAGGATTTGCCCCCAATCAGGTATACCAGTTCTTATCGAAGGAATGTATATGGAAGGCAAGTGACACTAAAGATCAACAATTTTTAGGCCGTGAGAGGGGTGTGGAAGCTTTATTACTAAGGAGCCTATGCTTGGTTTATTATAGATGAAATCTGATAGAATAATGATAGATGGTAGAGCAACAATCGACTACTCATGGTGCCTATTTTCCAAGTTTCACCATGGTACTCAAAGTGCCACCAAAATGGTTTTCACTATTGGATGAATTATTTCTCTTTACTTTTTATTTTTTCAAAATTTTCCATTTTTTTGATTTTTTTAATTTTTTGATTGTTTTGATTTTGATTTTGATTTTTTTGATTTTTTTAATTTTTTGATTTTTCGTATCATACAAGATGCATGTTTTCCAAGTTTTCATCAAGGTGACAATTTTTTTTTATAATGTGATGATGTTGCGATCATGGTGGACGCTTGTTAGGAGACACATTTCGATGATGGATGGATGGGTATGAATGGTATGAGATGGAAGATGGGGAATGTGATATGGTGCAAGTGGGAGGAGCTAAAGTATGATCACTAAAGTACACACCACATGTATTGTCATACTTCCCCCAAAAAGGAGATTGGACAAAAAGTGGATTAGAGCATGTCAAGGGGTCGTCATCAAAGGTATGCCAAGTAACATCACCAAAGGAGGTGCAGTGATATGGTGTGTGTATGAATATGGGTAGATCTGATAGAGTGTATGGATTGTAAAATAATGACATGGATAAAAACTTAGGATCAACAAACTCATATCTTGATGGTCTTCTTTTACAGATGCCCCCAGTTATCTTGGATGTAAGGGCATAATTGGAGATCAATTTTTGCTTGCTTTTACTTTTAACTTTTATTTTTTTCTTGTCTAATGGATTTTGATTTTTATTCCACCTAAAGGACTTTTCTTGATCTTTCTTTTCTTATTTAATTTTGTATTTATTTTTTATAAAAGGCTTTTTCCTTCTTGACTTTTGGTTGCTAGCCTTATTCCTTTATGATGATACTTGTTGATCCAAGTCTAGGAGATAGATGAAATTGGAAGAATTGGATGGAATGGTAAATATGTATGATTCACTTGTGGGATTAGTGATGTCTCCAACATATTCTTCTTGACTATCCATTTTAGCAATGGTAATATCAAAGGAAACCTGCTCATCCTCGATGAGTTGGAAAGAAAGCATAGTAGAAGCAACATTTGGAGATGCATACTCTATCCCAGGATGTTTGAGATGCTACTTAAGATGGTAGCTCATGCGATGGACTAAAAAGTAGATGGTCTTAGAATGAAAGGGGATTCTATTGGATATCCTTAATAGGATCATGATGAAAGAGTTGGTTACCATAGATGTCTAGACCAAACATGGGATTATAATGAACATCAAATGATTGGGATACAGTGGAAAGTGGTGTGAGCTTTGTAAGGCAGGTCTGTAACTCATATTATCCAATCTTGAGGTCTTTGACTTTAACCTTAATTTTTAGAGTGTGCGAGATGTGGATAGTAATGGAGGGTCAACCATGGAGGAGGAAGGTAGCGCTCGATAATGATGGTAAGATAATGTTGTGAGAGGCCATGACTACTTTGTGAGGACTTGAAAATTTGAAATGGATTTGGATCAACATGGACAATCACTTTAGTTCCTTTGTAAGGGACCTTAATATATTGATGGACAGTTGATGGAATAGCCTGCATGACATGGATCCATGTGCATCCCAAGAGGATGTTATAGGGAATATCAAGCTCTAGGATTTGGAAAGAAGTCTCAACAGTAATTGGTTTGACTTGGATAGATAATGTGAATAGAGCCTATCAATTCATGTTCAACATCATCATATGCTTTGATATTGATCTTTGTGTTGGGATCGACATCATCATCAAAATATCCTAGTTTTTTTACTAGAATTAGATTGTAAATATTAAGTCATACTCCGCCATCTACCAAGACTCATTGGATTTTATTTTTATGGATGAAGGATACAAGGTGTAGGGCATAATTATGGCAAGGACTATGTATAAGGATATCATTCTTGGTAAATGCAATGGCACACTTAGGATTGTCCCTCTTGATGGGCATAGGTGAGTCTTTATTATCAATCAATTGAATACTGTTAAGTGTGTATTTGTAAGCAACATGGGTGCAATTGTCCTTGTCTTTATTCATTCTTGAAGTGGAGGAAATCCTCTATCCATGATTTTGTAAGTGAACTTTAAAGATGGTATGATCAAAATTAGTTGATCCCTATGAATTATCAATTTCTATAACTCCCTATTCTATGAGATCCTGAATAGCATTCTTGAGTTTAAAACATGAAGAGGTTTTATGCCCTTTATTTCTATGATATTCATAGAAGTCAATTTTTTTCAACCAAAATGGTTTGAAAGGTCATGGCTCATAGTGTCTAACTTCGTGGAGTTGTATAGCATTTTGTTGCAGTAATTTCTTTAAAATTGATTCAATAGGTTCCCCTAAGGGTGGTATATTTGTCTTAGTTGATTAGTCCTTGGAGGACCACATTGTGTAGTATTACTAACCATGTTTATTGTTTGTTCATGATTTTATGATGGATTACCATTATTTGATGTTTTGGGTTCATTAAGAATAAGCACAAAGTGAGATTTATTTACCACTTTAGCATCCACCACACCATCATTCATCACATTCTTGTTGCATGAATAGAACTTGTTTTTATCATTTGAATTATTCGAGCAGTTGTTATTTTCCTTAAAAAAATTCACCAACCCCTTTCCAATAAGGTCTTTCTCAATAGAGAGACCTTTTTCAATAACCTCTTCGAAGGTATTTGAGTAATGAATTTGCAAATGAAACACCAATTCTTTATTAATATTTTCCATAAATATTTGTACCAGTTGCTTCTTTGGTATATGGCATGGAAATTTGCTAATAAGGCTTCTCCACCTTTGTAAGAATGAAGCGAATGTTTATCTCTACTTTTGTTTTGTTTTGCATAAGTTGATTATGTTTAAGTCATTTTCGATGTTGTAGGAGAAATGTGCCACAAATTTATTTGCCAATTCACTCTAGGTCAAGATGCTAAGAGGTAGGTGAGAAAACCATTCAAGTGCTTGTCCCATAAGAATTTATGGAAAAAGTCATATTAAGTACGTATGATCATTAGCAATGTCCAAGGAGGCTATGTAAAATTCTCTCATGTTCTCCATAGGATCTCCCTTCCCCTTGTATTTGTCATATTCTAATACAATAAAGTTTGAGGGAAAGGGAGGAATGTAAATGCTCCTGTCAAATGGATAAGGACATAAGTCCTGTATTGAGTACGTTTTATTTGTTCCAGTCACTTGCATGTTTAAAATTTGTTGTTGTAGGGTTTTTGGTTGTTGCACTAATATATCCATTGGCGATGGTGCCACAAGAAATGTGTTTGTTTGCTGATAATGTGTTTGAACCTATAAATGGTTTATTTATGGGTTCGTGTTTTGACATGAAACCATGCATGTTTTGGTTAATTGTGTTAAAATGATGTTGTTGCATGGGTTGGGTGGTTTGATGAATGTAAGATGTAGATGGAGGATTAATATTATTTGGCTTTTGTGATAGAGGTTGGTTGAAGTTAGGCGTGAATGTTGTAGTAGGGTTAGGTTTTTGTCCAAAAATGATCGAGTCCATGCTAGAGGAATGTTTGTGTTCTATGAAGTAAAGGTCATGTTTACTTGTGGCCTTAAAAATGAAGGGTTTGTCCTTCAAGTTTTGTTACTTGTATTTTGATTGATGGTATTATGAGGTGCAGGTATTATATTGCTTTGTTATATTGCACTCTAAGATATAGTATAAAATGGGTTCGTTGTTTGTTTGCAAAATGTAGGTGTGGGAGGTATGTTAATAGTTGATGTATTGTCTGAGGTTGGTCCAAGTGGAAATATTGTGTTCAACTGTTGTGATGTGACGTTATGTGTTGAAGGTATTGTGTTAACTGCACCTTGTCCTTGTGATACTGTGTTTGATGTTTCTTCGATGATAATGGAAATATCAAAGTCAGCAAGAAGCCTAGCTCTGTTTTGTGCAAGTGATAGAAAGTATCTATTTGGATCAACAGCTGTGAGTTCATCCATTATTCATAATATCTAAGGATCTTGTGATGCATCATCTATTTCTTCTTGTGTTAAATTTTGTTCCACATTATTTAAGGTATAATCATCAAATGATGGTGTAGGTTGATCATTGCATGTTGACCCAAAGTGAAAATAATTGGTGGGGTTATAGTTGTAGACATGTAAAAATGACCTAACGCTTGTCACACATCCTAAATGATATTTTCTCGTCATTGACATCATTATCACCTAATATCATTGCATTTCACATCAATTACATCAAAAAACCCTAATTTCCTCTATTAATTGAATAATATTACATTATTTAATTAATTCACGTTTTCACCATTTTTGACTAATTAAGTAAACTTCATTTATTTAATAAAGTCCTAATCTAACTTTATTCCACCCAATTAATTAAACAACATCAATTATTTAATTATGTTGCTAATTTCCCTATTTCCCTAAGTGAGTTAAATTATTCAAACATAATAGTTTAATTAAACCACTTTCCCCTAAACATGAATAATTAAATAAATTATTCAAAAATCATTCAAAAAGGTCAAAACAAAAAAAATATATCTTTGTTTGTAAAAGTTAAACATGATTTGCACGTTCAACTCAAAAATATTAATTAATTACCCTCACCCACTTTCATGATTGACAAAATTACAATCACCGATTGCTCACTCTAATTGGCTGACTTATTCATCTATTTCCTGACTGATCCATCTATTCTTCAATCCCACTGAAGGTTCAACCTATTTCCTTAATTCCACTGAACACTCAAATTGATTTCATCAATTACACCAATTCATAATCAAAATACACTGATTCTTCCCATCTAATTCCTCTCAACATCTTTCAACCATTGATCAGGATTTCCTATTACACAATCTTGATCGTTCATTTTGAAACAAAAAATCTATATAACAATCATCTTCATCCTCAAAAAATGATCAGAGAATTGACATCTTCTGCACAACAAAGTAATGCTGAAATTACAATCAATTTCTCGAAGAACTTTGACACACATCTTCAATAAAACACCCACACATTTGGAGCTTTTGCAACATATAAATGGAGGCTTCGAATTGATATAATGATGCAACATCATTATGAATACACTTTGAAATAGGATGGTAATGCTACATTTTCTGAATCCATTTTATGTTCTCTCCTTTGATTGCATTATTTGATTTCGTATATTCATAGTTTCATTTCATGAGTAATGGGAATGAATCTTCATCTTTTTGTTTGAATTAGATTATTTTAATTTGTTTATTTTAATTATAATTATGCATCTCAATTTCCCCCTTACACATTCTGGCACACCCGGTGGGACCTTGGTCCTTAACACTAACATTTGTATGAGTTTTAATTGAGTAGTTGTAGGTTTCAGAACACATATGCATTTTCTAGAAATACACTTGAAAAAATTTCATGCAAAGGCTATAGGAATCTAATGTGGTCTATTTTTCATTTCTACCATAGTTGCTCTTTTCTCGACCACTTCTAACTTTTCCAACTGCTTCTAATTTGGAATAGGGATGCTTTTTCTTTTTCTGACCATTTTTTCTTGACAAACAAAGGATGCTTTTGAGTTTTCTAATTGTAGTTGCTAATAACAGGGTCACTTTTGATTAAAATTTACACTTTTGCTCTATTATGTTTTTTTTTCTAAAATATGCAAAGAAGTTTTTCAATTTCTGATGCTAATGGGTGTTTGTTGTTAATGTTTTGTGTTTGCTAAATTCATTTGTGCAACTTTTGCAAGATATGGTACAATTCACATCAAGAACAACTAACAATTTTATTGTAGAGAAGGCGAACAGTCGAAGTCCAAAATTTTCAGAAGCTTCCATAGTTTAGGAAAGTTTTCAATTTGGTGCTTAATAATGAACCCCACAACTTGTATGTTTTTTATTTGGTTCTCTAAAAAGAACGTTCAAATTTTTTTCTAGTTTAGAACATTTTTCAATTTGGTGCTTTAAAAAGAATCTTTCAGAATCTTTCATAGTTTTGGAAATTTTCATTTTGGTGCTTAAAAAATGAACCCCACAAATTGCACGCTTTTGGTTTGGTGCTCTAAAAAGAAAATTTCAAAAAGCTTTCTAGTTTAGGAAAACACTTTGAATTTGGTGCTATAAAATTGAACCCCACAAGCTCACACACTTTCGGTTTGGTGTTCTAAAAAGAATTTTTCAAAGGTTTTCTAGATTAGAACAACATTTTGTTTTGATGCTCTATAAAAATGCTTGTTTTTGACCAACACTTTCAATATGTTGACGAAACGAACGATTTCATTTTATTGATTGATTAGACAAGGATTGTTAGAAACACAAAGTTTTGGGCTTAAAACTAGACAAATACATTCTGACATGCATATTGATATCTATTTGTTTGAAATCTAGAATACTTCACTTTGGTGCACATAGAAAAAAAATTGCTATCTTGTGCACATTTCATTTCTTTCTTTAGATAACACTACTCGAGGGGTTTAAAAAGAATATAGTGATAAATTGTATACTGTGTCTTCCGTTTTTGGAAAACTAGGTGTCTATCCCCTCACCTTGCACCTTTTGGTGATCTTGGGTGCCGAAAAGAATCTTGAGTTTCACACTTTGTTTTCATTCAAGCATTACCTTTAGAGGGATTTCCTTTGAGACACATCCCACATTGGAGAACTCAAAGGTGACTCAAAGTGGTTTTTCACTCAGGCCGCTATATAAATGGTCAAGGCTAAACGCCAAATGAATTGCATTGGTGATTACTTTTCCATCAGTGAAATTCATGAAAGGGGGGCTACCATTGTGTATATAGAGCCTCGAGTAAGTTGGTTAAAGCCTTAAGTGGCTTGCTAGACACTAGCAAAGTGTTGGATCCCCTGAGCATAACCAAGAACCAATGTATTAGAGGCCACCCTTTTACCCAAAACATTTTTTGAAGTGGTGCATCGAAATTTACTTCAGAGAAGTTACCTACCAAGTCTGACTTATGGTTGAGATTAAAACACTCTCCATTAGTTGCATGTAAAATCATCCCTTCAGGGCATGAGGTAAGCCTATCTAAAAGAACATGTCTATCCCTCTAGGGTGTAAATTGTTTTCACAAAATTTGTAAATCTTCTCAGTTACTTTGGACACAAAATATTTGCTTGAATTAAAATGAACACATCAAAACAAGCATTTAACATGGTTATCAAACTTCCACAAAATTTGAGATTTTGTGGAAAGAAATGTGCTTAAAGTTATAGACATTTAGGGTCAAATAGTTTTGATTGTTGTGTTGTGTTATCACTTGCCAAAACCTCAAATTAGATCAAACAAAATCACCCAAAACTACAAAATTATCAAAGTTGTTTCCAACATAGAAACTGGAAAACAAATTTGCACAAAAAATTGCTATTGCTTCTATTTTTGCCGCACTTGACCAAAAACTAGCTGCAATCGACCTAAAAAATGTAGCTTTTTCTCTGTGCCTTATGAAAATCACTAGTAAAAACCTATCACTTTTGAAAAATAGAATGCACTTAACATAAAATTGTCACTTTTGATTCTATTATTACTGCAGTTGACACATTTTTTCAATCATAGTTGACTTAAAACTGGCTGCTTTTGACCATAAATGACGCTTTTTCTTGCACTATTCACCTATAAGAAAAACTACAAATATAAGATGCTTTTGAGAAATCCTACCACAATTGCTTTTTAGACTTGACCACAATTGACAAAATTCTAGCCACTTTTGATAGAAATTGTTGCTATTGCTCTAAGATTGCCACTTTTTCCTTACTTTTTGGTGAAAATCAGAATACTAATCCAAAACTAGTTACTATAAGATAGGGGGACCACCATGTGCAAGGCCCTAGGTCACGAAGGGACAAGATGTGGAAGGCTTCCCTAAATTACCTTAGCTTAGCTGGATGTTTAGAAAATGAG
>VDFB02000007.1:190526952-190672375 GCA_007258455.2 Sequoia sempervirens
TTTAGAACATTTTTCAATTTGGTGCTTTAAAAAGAATCTTTTAGAATCTTTCATAGTTTAGGAAATTTTCATTTTGGTGCTTAAAAAATGAACCCCACAACTTGCACGCTTTTGGTTTGGTGCTCTAAAAAGAACATTTCAAAAAGCTTTCTAGTTTAGGAAAACACTTTGAATTTGGTGCTATAAAATTGAACCCCACAAGCTCACACACTTTCGGTTTGGTGTTCTAAAAAGAAAATTTCAAAAGTTTTCTAGATTAGAACAACATTTTGTTTTGATGCTCTATAAAAATGCTTGTTTTTTACCAACACTTTCAATATGTTGACGAAACGAACGATTTCATTTTATTGATTGATTAGACAAGGATTGTTAGAAACACAAAGTTTTGGGCTTAAAACTAGACAAATACATTCTGACATGCATATTGATATCTATTTGTTTGAAATCTAGAATACTTCACTTTGGTGCACATAGAAAAAAAATTGCTATCTTGTGCACATTTCATTTCTTTCTTTAGATAGCACTACTCGAGGGGTTCAAAAAGAATATAGTGATAAATTGTATACTGTGTCTTCCGTTTTTGGAAAACTAGGTGTCTATCCCCTCACCTTGCACCTTTTGGTGATCTTGGGTGCCGAAAAGCATCTTGAGTTTCACACTTTGTTTTCATTTCAAGCATTACCTTTAGAGGGCTTTCCTTTGAGACACATCCCACATTGGAGAACTCAAAGGTGACTCAAAGTGGTTTTTCACTCAAGTCGCTATATAAATGGTCAAGGCTAAACGCCAAATGAATTGCATTGGTGATTACTTATCCATCAGTGAAATTCATGAAAGGGGGGCTACCATTGTGTATATAGAGCCCTGAGTAAGTTGGTTAAAGCCTTAAGTGGTTTGCTAGACACTAGCAAAGTGTTGGATTCCCTGAGCATAACCAAGAACCAATGTATTAGAGGCCACCCTTTTACCCAAAACATTTTTTGAAGTGGTGCATCGAAATTTACTTTAGAGAAGTTACCTACCAAGTCTGACTTATGGTTGAGATTAAAACGCTCTCCATTAGTTGCATGTAAAATCATCCCTTCAGGGCATGAGGTAAGCCTATCTAAAAGAATGTGTCTATCCCTCTAGGGTGTAAATTGTTTTCACAAAATTTGTAAATCTTCTCAGTTACTTTGGACACAAAATATTTGCTTGAATTAAAATGAACACATCAAAACAAGCATTTAACATGGTTATCAAACTTCCACAAACTTTGAGATTTTGTGGAAAGAAATGTGCTTAAAGTTATAGACATTTAGGGTCAAATAGTTTTGATTGTTGTGTTGTGTTATCACTTGCCAAAATCTCAAATTAGATCAAACAAAGTCACCCAAAACTACAAAATTATCAAAGTTGTTGCCAACATAGAAACTGGAAAACAAATTTGCACAAAAAATCACTATTGCTTCTATTTTTGCCGCACTTGACCAAAAACTAGCTGCAATTGACCTAAAACATGTAGTTTTTTCTCTGTGCCTTATGAAAATCACTAGTAAAAACCTATCACTTTTGAAAAATAGAATGCACTTAACATAAAATTGTCACTTTTGATTCTATTATTACTGCAGTTGACACATTTTTTCAATCATAGTTGACTTAAAATTGGGTGCTTTTGACCATAAATGCCGCTTTTTCTTGCACTATTCACCTATAAGAAAAACTACAAATATAAGCTACTTTTGAGAAAGCTTACCATAATTGCTTTTTAGACTTGACCACAATTGACAAAATTCTAGCCACTTTTGATAGAAATTCTTGCTATTGCTCTAAGATTACCACTTTTTCCTTACTTTTTGGTGAAAATCAGAATACTAATCCAAAACTAGTTACTATAAGATAGGGGGACCACCACGTGCAAGGCCCTAGGTCATGAAGGGCCAAGATGTGGAAGGCTTCCCTAACTTACCTTAGCTTACCTGGATGTTTAGAAAATGAGGATGATAATGATGAGGACTATAAAGTCCTACAACCACTTCTGCAATCCTGAGATTCAAAATGGGGCTAGGTGAGCTAGTTTTCAAGCTCAACACTGTATCTTGAATAAATCTTTGTCCAAGGATGAGAGCGTACTTCTAGGATGATAGCGCAACACACTAGCGTCTCTCAAGTGGGCTAGTGTCCGTACGACTAGAGGACCAAAAATACAACGTGAACTATCAGAAAAAAAGCTAGCAACCTAGCTAATGACTTCTAAAAGAGCAAAATAGCACTATGAAATATGAGAAGTACAAATGAATGTGATAAAGCAAATATACCAAAGCTAGGGTGAAAAAGATGATTTTGTAGAAGAGCTTATTTGCCAGCTAGCTCCACAAAGCATGTATGCCTGCAGACAAAAAGATAAAAATGTTGGGTGGTTGTATAGGGGCCTACCTCAGTCAAACCCCCGTTTAGGTGTTTCCACCCCCACAGACAGCCAAGAAAGTGAGATAAAGAGAACAATATAGTAAAGAGCACAAAAGCACTACAAAATAGTAAATGTGCTAACTCAACCAAGTGATAGAGAGGAGAAAAAGGGAAGCTTACCACCTCCACCAAGAGAACTCAAGGTTACTTGGGGGATAAAATGAGAGTACTCAAGCCTCCGTTGCAATGGTGTTTGTCCTCAATTGCTCTACCAAAGTGATGGAGTGATGTATTTGCTGAAATGGAGTGCTTGCAATGCTTGGAGTGAGTAAAAGTGATCTTGTGAGTGGAATGAAGAAGTTAGATTGAATGCTTAGAAGATGAAATGCTTGATGAAGGAATGTATTTGAAGGAAAGGATGAAAGAAACAACCATATTTAGGTTGGTTGGATGAAGAGGGAATTACAACTTGACTCCCAATGAGAAGTGTAATGCCTTTGCAGGTTCAACGGCAAGAATCTGCCAAGGACGTAAGCACACGACGAGAAACATCTACATGCTGCATAGGCGTCCCCGACAAAAATTCCTCCACCGATGCTCAAAATAGATGCCAAGTGTGATGCAAGCAGTGGGTTCATGCGTAATTAAGCCTCTGAACTTGGTTTTCTAAAGTGGAAAGAGGAAAAAGGGGAATTTACACATGGGGTGCAAATCCACTCCTATATAGTTACAAATCCTTTTAAGAAATGAAATAGTTAGACCTCCAAAACATGTCATAATTCATATCAGTCCATATCCATTTATGAAATCAAACATTCCAATCTAGCTTTAGGATTCAAAATCAAAACAAACAACTTTGGATTATTCCTTCACTCAAAATTCTAAGATATCAATATTTGTTTGAACCTCAAGGCTAGTTCAAGTAAATTCCCCACAACATATCCTTTAGAAAAATAAGTGAAATATCAATCCAAGTTTTGAACGTTTTGAATCCCAAAAGTTAGCATTATTTCCAAAACATCACTCAAATCTTAGGGTCTTGAGTATCACAAAAATCGTAGTGAAACACCAATTCCTTTTGTATAAAAGGTTGTCTTTCACATTATCATCATCAAAACATCATTCAATTTATGATAATTTGGTATCTAATTTCTCCAGTTCAACAACCAAGTCTTATGGAACCAATTATACAACCAAACCTCACATGTATTAAAGGTGAACAAACATACATTATCAGTAGTTTGAGGAGTTTTATATTTGAGAAAAAGGAAACACCAACCTAGTGGAGAAAAAAAACTAATATCCTAGACGAAGAGGAACAAAAAGTGGATCTTGCAACCGGAAGGCCCGTATCACCACCTCCTACATGGCAATAGATATCATCCTTTTAAAAAAAAATATCCCAAAAACAAATTACATTTCCTTAAATAGAAAAATCCCAAAACAAAACATTAGTGAAGTCCACAGGTTAGAAATCATCAAACTTCCACAAAATCTTGATGCTTGTTTATGACAACCACATGATCATAATACAAAAAAAATATGGAAGCAAATAAAAGTAGCACTAGCATTCCCCCAACAAACACCACAAATGATGGAAGTGACCCATGGGGCTACAGACCAAGTGACCTTATAACTCCTTGAAAGGAACCTAGGTTTAAAGCAATACCAAACCAACCACCAAATGAGGAGGAAGTAATCCATAGACAAAAATAAATGATGGATATGTCAAATAAAAATCCCAAGGACATGGTCATAGAAGAAGTAGATAGTGAGGAAGAAATAGATGAGGAAGAATTCTTTCAACACTCCAACAATCCCAAGGTACTTAAACTAATGGAAAAATTTCTAAGAAAGGATCCAAATACCTACTTCATCAAATTAGCACAAAGTGGAGCTAAAATACTTATAGAATTCAATGTGGAAGGTCTTAAGTATCCTCACCTCATTCCCTTAGTGGATAAATTAGTTTTGAGAAAGATACCTACACCTACGTAGATTTTGAACATGCCACCAATCTTCTCACAAGACAATGATCAACCTAAATAGCAACCCATGGACAACCCTTTGTTTAGGAAATCGTCCCAAGTCAAGCAAGCAACAATGACCCAATAATATAAAGGAGTTCCAAACCAATACATTCCACAAGGTAGCAACCCACCACAAGGACAATACATGCCACAAAATTCATCATACATTGATCCTTCAACCAACATACCAAATCAACAAGGTGTAACACCAATGCACTACCCAGGTACCCTTCAATATAGTTCATCTCAACAAGGTGTACCACCAATGCACAACCCAGGTTCCCTTCAATACAATTCATCCCAACAACAAGGTGTACCCCCAACACACTACCTAGGTACCCTTCAATACAATTCGTCCCTTCAATACAATTCATCCCAACAACAAGGTGTACCCCCAACTCACTACCTAAGTACCCTTCAAAAAAATTCATCCCAACAACAAGGTGTACCTCCAATGTACTACCAAGGTACCCCTCAATAGAATCACCTATAGAAAGGTGTACCACTAATGCACTATCAAGGTACCCCTCTTCAAAAAAATCAGAAAGGACTTAGCCCTCCTTTCACACAACAAGGACTTAACCATCCTTCCATTCAACAAGTACCTAACCCTCCTTACATTCAACAAGAAATTAATCCTCCTTCCACAAAACAAGGACTTAATCCTCCTTTCACACAAAAAGGACTTAACCCTCCTTTCACATAACAAGGAAATAATACTCCTTTTACACAACAAGGACTTAACTCTCCTTCCATTCAACAAGGACTTAACCCTCCTTACATTCAACAAGGAATTAAACCTCCTTTCACACAACAAGGACTTAATCCTCCTTCCATGTACAACAAGGACTTAATCATCCTTCCACCCAACATGGCTACTAAGGTCTTATACCTCCACCATACCCAACCTATGACCAAACGAAGATCTTGGGACAACAAGGACACTACACACAAGGTACCCAAACAAATGTACCAAACATAGAGGTAGGCATGCAACTACAAGCCATGAACCAAAGAATATCAGACATCCAGATTGGAAACCCAAAGAATACCTACACTTTATAGGATATATGTTCATTCCCATTTGATTGCTCTATTACTATGCTTCCCTTCCCAAAAAAATTTGAAATACCAAAATTTGTCAAGTACAAAGGAAAAGGAGATCCAATAGAACATGTGAGAGACTTCTCAGTAGCTTGCATGGAAGTTGAAAATAATGATTCCTACCTAATGATTCTTTTTCTACACAGTCTCACTGGTCACACTATGGAATGGTTCTCCCATCTACCGCCAAGTATTAGGAGTTTTGATGAATTGACCAACAAGTTTGTGAACCACTTCTCATTCAACATAGAACAAGATTTCACCATCATTGATCTCTACAAAATTAAACAAAGCCAAGGAGAATCCTTTACATCCTACCTACAAAGATGGAGACATAAAGCTATTAGGTGCAAGTGATCTATTCCCGAAAAAGAACTGGTGGATATCTTTGTTTCCAATGTCCAAATGGAAATCAATTGCCAACTCACTATGTTGTGTTCCAATAACTTCGAAGAGACTATTGAAAATGGTCTACACATTCAAAGAGCTCTTATAGCAAGGGGAGTCATTAAACTAAACAACTCAAAAGATAAACCTTCTAGTTCAAATGACAAACCCAAGATTTGGACCAAGAACAAAAAATGTTACCAACAATGGAGTAGTTGATGCTAGAGATGTATGGAATGTGAAAAATACCAATGTATCTTAAAACAAAGCCCAAGTTGCACAAACCAACTATGCTCCCAACAATGTACAAACACAATCAACTCAACTATCCCCAAAATAACCAAGTGGATAACCAATAGAAAAATAAGGGAGGACAACAAAGGAAATATAACCAACCAAGGAGGAAATTTATGGCATTAGGAGAAACACTTGAAACAATCATACATAAATTAGTTCAACAAAACCTCATCAAAGTCAATGAGTGCACAAACTATGAAGAGCCAAGCTTTAAAACACCATGGTACAATGAAAAATACCTATGCGAGTTCCACAAGATGAAAGGACATACAACAAATAACTGCATGAGGCTTAAATATATAGTGCAAGACTTGGTCAACAAGGGAGAACTTGACATAGAACACCATCCTGGAAATAAAGACCTCCAAATATACACAAATCTAATTCCTAACTATGCTAAGAAAAATGACAAAGGGAAAGACCAAGACTAGCACAACACTACACCTATGGTGACACCATCCTAGGCACCCTCTCCCAAGGAGATGACACTAGGGTCAATGTGTTAACTATACGCGGTAGGGACCTTGAATGTAATGTAACTAGTCATTGAGGGAAAGTCACCATACAAGGAGCCCCACCTAAACCCACACCCAAATCATCCAATGATTATAGTATTGTGGAACAACTGAAGAAGACCTCTACTTTGATCTCCATCTTAGAGTTGCTAAAATTATCACCTGTGCATAAGGAAATACTAGAGAAAGCTTTAGAATCATCAGTCCCTAATGATATCAATCTTGATTAGTTTCAAGCCATGGTTGGAAAAATCATGACCACTCATCATTTAGTATTTTTTGAGAAACAACTTCTGCAAAAGTTGCTCCACAACCAAGCCCTCTATATAGAGGTTGGTGTCCACAAACATATGGTCAAAAGAGTATTGAAAGATAATAGTGTAGGTTTAAACATTTGCACCTTAAAATTTGTTAAACAACTAGGGTATTCTAATGATGTAATTGACAAGGGAAAAAGCATTACTATAAGGGCTTATGATGACCTATAAAGAAATTCAAAAGAGACAATCAGGATTTTCGTATAGATAGGACTAACAACAACAAAAATAACGTGTCAAGTACTAGACCTTGAGTTACCATATAACCTTCTTCTAGGATGCCTATGGATTCATGCATTACAAGTAGTTCCTTAGAAATTCCACCAATGTCTAATATTTCCTCATGAAGGAAAGGAGGTTACATTATACGTTGATCCTAAACCCTTTCACTACTGTGAAAAATTTGAGGAGAAATATAACAAAATCTAGCGATACCTAGTAATGATATATCATTCCACTCCTCATATATTGACCCATCTATACTACCATCTACCTCAAATAGACCCACATCATGTGAACAACCCAAATCTGAAACCAAGGTTCAAGCACTTGACAAAGGTAACAAAAACTATCATTTTAATCAAACCTTTTGCATTGGAATGCTTCCCCCAACACCAAAGGTTTATTGACAGCCCAAGGAGATCAAACATGTTCAAATAGTCATAATGGTATCCAAACCCACAATCTTTACCAAGTGGGGAGATATGAAGGATGAGGAAATATTCAAAGAGGATGTCTTGTTAATGATCTACAAAGAATAACAAGAAGAACCAAAATAGCTGCAACCCTTTTCTATTGATTCTAGTAGTAAAGGGTATAAGATGGCTAAACAAATGAGATACAGTGGAAAAGGTGGCCTTGGGTGACATAAACAAGGTAGATGGGAACCTATTATAGTGGAAAAAAGAAAGAACATGGGACTAGGATATGGTTCGATAGACATGGTTACTCCAAACACTAGACACACCTCTTTTAAGAAAGGAGATCCTTCTACTGATGTTAAGACATTGGATATATACCATCGTATAAACTTTGATTTACCAATTGAAGACCTATTTGAAATATTTAGCATGAGTATAGTCCCTACCCAACCTAGAAAACCTATATTCAAAGACTATACTTATGAAACAAACTCTAATGAGTGTGAATGGGATTCTCTTTCCTCTGTTACTTCTAGCAACAATGACCTAGATACTGAATGGGAAAATGATGCCACAACTATATTGACCATTCCAACAACTTCTATAACATTTATAGATAACGATGACAATCTACCCCTCTACTACCCTCAGTTAATAGATTGGGACCAACAACATCATACACCTATTTTGGATCAATTCTAGAACGATGGAGCAATCACATAGTTTATGGGACTTCAAACCGATATACTATTAGGAGATAATAAAGCAGGTTTTTTCTTGGAACTCCACAAGAAGCATATTTTAGAAGGGGGATTGTGTCCTCTAGTCACAAAATTGAAAAATACAATGTAAAAATCAAAATGAGATCCCCTAGGGAAAACCATGATGTGGCTCTATTGGATCCTGAAAAGAGAAAAATAAAGGATGAATCTAAGGGTGAAAACCTCTCTAAGGCACCAGAAGATGGAGGATTCAATCTCCCTATTTTTGAATATCAAGAGAAGTTGACACTCCTAGTTGAAGAAGTTGAACCTATCAATGTTGGCACAATAGAAACTCCCAAATTCACATACCACACAACATCACTTGATCTTGAAGAAAAGGTGAACTTCTTAGCATTCATCAATAAAAGGGAAGTAAAATTTGTGTGGACATATGTATACATGCCAAGGCTATATCTAGTATTGGTTGTACACCACCTAGCTTTATTTCCTAGAGCTAAACCCATCAAGAAGAAACTATGAAAGATGAGTCCCTAGATAACACTTTTGGTAAAAGTAGAACTGAAAAAACTACTAGATGTGGGATTCATTAGACTGATCCATTATCCTAAATGGATATTGAATCTAGTACTAGTATCAAATCCCATTGGGGGAATAAGAACCTACACAAACTTCTGAGATCTAAATAAGACTTTCCCAAGACATGGCTTCCCTCTTCTAAGCATGAATATGATTGTAGATCTAATGGAAAGACATGAAATGTTGTCACTAATGGATGGATTCTTGGGAAATAATTAGATAAAGAAATCTCTTGACAACCAACATAAAACAACATTCACTTGTGCATGGGGGACCTTCCACTAGAATTTCATTCCATTTAATCTAAAAAATGCAAGGGGTGACCTATCAATGAGCAATGCCTACAATATTTCATGATATGTTGCATACAACTATGGAAGACTATGTAGATGACATACTAGAAAAGTCCATCAAAAGGGAAGATCATTTGATTAACCTAGAAAAAGTAGTTGAGAGGATTGAATAGTACAACTTGAGGCTCAATCTAAAAAAGTGTGTACTCAGAGTAACATCTAGAAAAATGCTAAGGTACATAGTATCAAGAAGAGGGATCAAAGTAGATTGTGCAAAGGTGAAAGCCATATTAGAAATTCCTCTTTTTAAAACATTGAAGCAACTAAGAATTCTATAGGGGAAGCTACAATCCATCACACGATTCATCACACAATTGGAAAACAAGTGTCATCCATTCACCCATTTTTCACATAAAGACATCACATTCAAGTGGGATGGGAGATGTGATCAAGCATTCTAGCAAGCCAAAGAGTACCTACTCACTCCTCTAGTTTTAATGCCACCTATTCCAGATAAAATAATGATACTCTATGTGTCTACTACACAATAAACACTAGGAGATCTCCTAACACAACTAGATGACAATAATAAGGAAAGAATGGTCTACTACATCAACCACTACAAATTGAATTATTCACCATAGAAAGAGCATGTCTCTCTCTATCATCTTTGCGACACATAAGTTAAGCCACTACATCTTGAACAAACAAGTAAATCTAATCTCAAAGGTAGATCCACTAAAGTACCTATTAGCAAAAGTAGCTCTAATAGGTAGAATCGCTAAATGGGTGATGATCTTGAGTGCATTTGAAATAGAGTGCATAGACAAGAAATTCATCAAGAGGCAGATCATAGCATACCAACTAGCAGAAGCACTGATGGAAGATCACCAACCTCTCACAACAGACTTCCCAAATGAAAGCATACTGCTAATAGAACAAACAATTCATTAGACCTTGTACTTTGATAGGTCCCATACTCAACATGGCTCATGAGCAGGTATTTTATTTCTCACACCATAGGGAGATAGTATACTTTTGTACTAGGTTGGGTCCACTAGAGTATTCAGTATTCTAGAAAATGTCGTCAGTGTCAACAACTAAACAAACAAAAGTTTCCAAACAATTGAACAACAACCATATTAAAAATTTCTATACCTAAACAGGAAAAAGGGTAAAGATCCAAAAAAAAGTTTAAAAAGCAAAAGAAAGAAAAACAGTAAAGAGAAATAAAACATTATGTAAGTGAAAACCACTTTGTGGCACTTCTAGAATAGGTACCATAGTGAAAACCTAAAAAATAGGCACTACATTTGAATAAAACTTGCAAAATTATATATTAGTACTATCTAAAGCATCCACCCATTCATCCCATAAAATGTGTGTCCAACCATGGCTCAATAATTTATATAGTATTGAACCTTGTTGCACCATCAACATCCGTCTCCCCTAACGAAGGTAATCTTATCTCAAACTAAGGGAAAATTCCTGAAACTGGTCATGGATAGGATCCTTGTAGATCCCATCATAGTAAAAACACTATCAAAAATAAAAAAGTCTAAAAACTAAATAAAATCTGAAACAAAGTAAAAAACATCAAAATCCCAAAAACATGTTATGCTTTGAGTCAACGCTAGTCGAACTACGTGGTCTCTACGTGTATAACATAGGAAAATATTATTAGCCCCTGAGGCCTTAGGTTAGTCCCCTTAGGTGTCTATCATGATTTCTTCCAACTTAGTCAAAAATTAAAAATTCAAAAACATTTGAAAAACAAAAAAAGATCAAAAACATGTTCTTATCAAACCAAGTGAACTACAAGCCTTTGTGTGTACAACATAGGCAAGGCTTATCTTTGATGAGCCCCCAAGGACCTAGGTTAGTCCCCTAAAAACAAGAAAAAACATCATATAAACTCAAAAAATAAAAAAAGGTCATACCTCCATCATCACCAACCACAATAACCTTTTTCATTCATAATAAACAATAGTCACAATCGCCCTTTGACAATACAAACAACAAAAAAACAAGCATCGAGATCAACAATCCCAAAGTAAAGATCAAAACAATTAGACAACTATCAAGTGAAAATAATGCCAAAGTGTTAACTGCCTATCTATTGACAATTCACCAACAACATCCTAAGATATGTCTTAATGGATAGAGCGTTCCTACAATAGACATCATCAACACCGAATAATATCCTGAAACCTCAAAATAGATATGGCAAGTGATACTGCAACATTGTTTATCTTTTTATAGTCATTTTTTTTATTTATTATAATACCACATTCCTAGGATCTCTCAAGGATGTCCATAAGGATTTAGAGAAGAAGGAATGGTGGTATTAATTATCAATTTTTGTTAGTTCTATTTGTAAAATGTTTTTGTGATACTACCATGGCGAATACTTGCTTTATTTAGTGTATGGAAGTTGTTTTGAGACAATTCAAGTAGCAAATACATGTTAGGTATTTCATACCTCTCTGTGTAACTGGTCTCAATTTTTTAACACAACTCAACCATATATCAGGTAACAAGGTTCTCATATGTCTTGTTAGAGCAAGAATATTCTTTGTATGTTGAGTCAAAGTCCATGCAATGGATACAAAGCCACCTTGGATATCGATACCTTGGTGCATTGTGTCTATTTGCTACATAAAAAAGGATTGTTAAAGATACAAAGCCTCTATGCAAAGCAAATACAACTCATCAATCTAATATCAAAATTTCTATCCATCATCCAACATTTATTCTAACTAACAAATCCACCCTACATCAAAATATCATTAGTACCACATCCATCCTACATCCACAATTTTGTCAATACATATTGTAGACATGTAAAATTGACCTAACACCTATCACACACCCCAAACAACATTTAACATCTTGGAACATTCCTAAAACATCTCTAAACATCTCTAAACATTCCCGAAACATCTCAGAATCATCCCAAAACATCTTGGAACATTCCCGAAACATCTCGGAACATCTTAGAACATTCTAAAACATCTTAGAATCATCCTAAAACATCTTGAAACATCTTGGAAAATCTTGAAATCATCTTGGAACATCTCAGAATCATCCCGCAACTTCCCACAACATCTTAGAATCATCTCACAACATCCTAGGACATTTTGGAAACATTGCACAACATCAAACAACATCCAAAAACCCTAATTTCCTCTATTAATTGAATAATACAACATTATTTAATTAATTCACGTTTTCATCTTTTTCAAAAAATTAAATAAATTTTGTTTAACCATATTTATGCTATTAATTAAAAAAACAACATTATTTGATTAATTCACGTTTCTTCATTTTGACCAATTAAATAAATTACATTTATTTAATAAAATCCTAATCTCACTTTATTTCATCCTGATTGATTAAATAAAACCAAATATTTAATTACGTCGCTAAATCACCTTATTCCCCTAAGCTGATTAAATTAATAAATCATAATAATTTAATTACAACACTTTCCCTCCAAAATTTGAATAATTAAATCAAACTATTCAAATCATTTATCAAAAATCAAATCAAACTAATGCAACTTTGTTCGCAAAAGTCAAACTTGATTTGCACGTTCAACTTTGAAAAGGAATTAATTAATTAAATCAATTAATTCATATTCTTGACCCACTTTCTGATTAAGAAAATTACGATTGTTGACCAATCAATTTAATTTGTTGACTAATGAATTTAATTTTCTAACTAGGCCATCAATTTCCTAACTATTCCATCTAAATCCTGACCGATCAATCTAAATCTTGACTGATCAATCTAATCCTTGACTAGCCAATCTATTCCTTAATCACACAATTTATACAATCAACTTTGCACAATCTTCTCATGTCTAAATCCTCTCAACGCCTTTTGATAGTCAATCTTAATCCAACATTGTTGAATCCTGATTGTCCATTTCAAATCTTATTTTCTATATAACAAACCTCTTTCCTCACAAAAAAAGGATCAGAGAATCAACATACCTTAAATGCAACAAAGTACTATCGAGATCACCATTGATAGAGCTTCAACCTTTCTTCGATCAACCAACATGCATCATTCATCAAAGCTTTGCACACAAACTATAGAGGTTTTGCAGTGATAATAACAATCCAACATCAAGAAAATACACTCCGATATGGGATGGTAACACTTTGCTTATTGTTTTCACTCAATTTGGTAATTATTAGATTTCTTAAAGTGTTTTCAATTGCTTAGTTTCATTTCATATGAGTCGAATTAGATCTTAGATTTGTGTGTTTGATCTTAGCTTATATTCTCATTTCAAGCACATTTAATCTTATTTGCATCTAATGTTTTTCCCCTCACACATTATGGCATGCTTGGTGGGACCACGGTACTCACTACTAATTTTTTTTATGAGTTTAAATTAAAGTGATAGGGTTCTGGAGAACTTTTATAAAATGTTTCACGTACTGCCCATAAATTTTTTGCAATTACCTATCAAGAAAACCACACAATTGCTCTGAAAACTGAGCATCTGACATGAGAACTGTGCTTTTGAAAAAGTGTTTGAGCATCTGCTCTAAAAACCTTGAATATAATAGGGGTTCTATTTTCTGTGAGAATTAACCATCTGATTCTGACACAGGCACTTTTGCAAAAATTCCAAGCATTTGCTCTAAAAACTAAGCTTTTTCTCTGACAAGCCAGTGCATGGAATCTACACTATTGTAATTGATGTTTTTCTAACATGGGCCTATTTTTGAATGTGTAATAGGTGCTAACATATTTGTATGCAGGGTTTGAACGACATTGACTTGTTTATTTTTGCAGGAAAGACAATTGGTCAAAGGATTCTAGATCTACAAACATATTTTAATTAACTTAGGAATATTTAAAATTGGTGCTTTAAAAAGAACAACCCAAACACACATTTTGTTTTGGTGTTGTTAAAATTGAACCAATTTTAAGCTTTCTTAAGTTAGGAATCATCATTTGGTGCTTTAAAAAGAACAAGACAAATGCACACTTTGTTTTGTTGTTTTTAAAATTGAACCAATTTTAAAGCTTTCTTAAAGTAGGAACTCTTATTTGGTGCTTTAAAAAGAACAACAAAAATCAATTTTTCTTTTTGGTGCTCTTAAAAAGAACCATTTCAAGTTTTTCTAAGTTAGGAAGTCTCATTTGGTGCTTAAAAAGAACAAAACACTTCAAATTAATGTGCTCTAAAAATGAACTCTTTCCAAAAGTTTTCATAATTAGGAACTTTAATTTTGGTGCATAAAAAGAATGCAAAATGATTTCCATGTTTTTGACACATGCTCTTTTTACATTTGTTGACCAAGTTAGAACCAAGACTGATTTCTCAGAAACACTCATATTTGGGCTTAAAAATAAACAAATTATTCTTTGTTTTGCACCATTGTTATCTAAATTGATTGATATCTGGAATATTTCATATTGGTGCAATTAAAAAGAACAAGTTTATTTTATTCACATATTTTTAGGGATAACATCACTTGAGGTGCTTAAAAAGAATCAAACTGCTATGAAGTGTATGTTGTGCATTTAGTGATTGGAAAGCTAGATGGCTGTCTTCTCCCCTCACACCTTTTGAAAATCTTGGGTGAGTGAAAACATCTTGAGCTTCACACCTTTCTTTTCAAGCATACCTTTTTAGAGGGCTTGCCTATTGAGAAACATCCCAGGCTGGAGAACTTATAGGTTACCCAAGAAGTACTTTCGTTCTGGACCACTATATAAATATTTTGTGGGTGTGAGGAAAGTTCATCATCCCACCAGGTGCTATTGGTCTATGCCAATATATTCTCCCTTAGTATCCTTGTGATGCGTAAAACCCGTAAGGGCTAGGAAGTTCTTAATTGAACAAAATGCCACATGTATATGGGCTCAAAGATAATATCCCCAAAAAATTACTAAGAGCCAAATTGTTTTAGAATCCACCCTATTATCCAAAAAACATTATTTGAAAGTGGTGCATCAAAATTTAGTTCTGAGAAGTTACTTTCCAAGTCTGACTACAGGCATGTGCCATAAGTTGCATGTAAAATCATCCCTTTAGGGCATGCGGCAAGCCTACCTAAAAGAATGGTTTCTATCCACTAGGGTTGTAAGTGCTTGTTTATGTTAAACTTTCCAATTACATTCAAAACAATCTTGACATCAAATTTTGTGCTTAATTTAAAGAGAAAGAACACATCCAAACAAACACTAAACATGATGATTGAACCACAAACCCTTTGAATTGGTGTATACTTGTGAAAATAATCTCTCTGTCTCAAAAAATGTACTGATGCAAATGAGTTGCATTTGATAGAAATTGAGCACTTGCTGTGGGAATTGTGCACTTGCTTTTATTTCCTTGAATTTTCTTCTAAGAAACTAGCGCACTTGCTACTAAGATCCTTTCATTTTCTAAAAGATGCTCGCTTCTACCTGAGAAAAAATTGCATTTGATAGAAACACACAAACAATTGTACTTACCATTCTAGCTCATGCTTGATTTTCTAAAACCTGAGCACTTAACACATATCTGGCCACACTTGATAAATCTGACCACTTTTGCTCGCAGTCTTGTCCATTTTTTCTCAGAAACTAGCAATATTGCTTCATCCTGCTAAAACTTGTGGAAAACAACTGAAGTTGTTTATAAGATCATTGTTTGAACCAAAAAACTGGAAAACTAGATAAGTCACATAGTCCCTCATCCATTATTTCCATCCTACTTATTAGAAATCAAAAATAGACAAACCATTAGGATCATTCCTTCACTTGGACATCTTTTATATCAACAGTTACTTGGAACTTGTAGATAGTTCAAGTAAGCTTTGCCACAACATATCCTCTAGACAAGGAAGTGAAATATTGACCCTAGTTCTTCAACATTTTGATTTTTAAAAAGTAGCATTATTCCAAAATAGCACTCAAAACTTAGGGTCTGGAGCTTTATAACAACCATCTCGAAACACCATTACACCTTATGACCATCTAGCGACCAACTTCTCTAGTTCAACAATGAAACCTTGTAGCACCATTCCCTCAATGTAGTCTCACATACATTGAAGGTGAATAAACTAACATCATAAGTAGTTTGAGAACCTTCATATTTGAGAAGAACAAAACACCTCGTCAGTTTCTCACTGCATCAATCATCTTAGACGAAGAGGAAGAGAAAGCAAACATATCATCTAAAAGACCAATGTTACCACAACCCATGTGGCAATAGACATACATCTCTCATGCTTTTTGGCAAGAAAAAGATCCTTAGGACCAATAGGAGTAAAATCCTTAAACGAAAATCGATACTCCAGCTTTCATCTCAAGAAGATATCACAATCATCAAAGTCAGCTAGACTTTTTCTATTATCGCTTTGCACCAATAGGTCAAATATTTTTCAGAAACTAGGAGTTATGAAAAACAATCACAAAAAGCTTGGAGTTGCTTATGACAACTACAAGATCACAAAATAGAAAGAAAATGGAAACCAACAAGAACAATACCAACATCCGACCAACAAATAGCATGAATGATGAAAGTAGCCCATGGGGCTATAGGCCAAGTGACCTTGAAACACCCTAGAAGAGGCCTGTGTACAGAGACACCTTCAATGAGGACAAACTAGACGACAAACAAAAGGAGGTGATAGAACAAAACAATCAGGACCTACACAAAGTGGTTTTAGAGGAGGTGGATACAAAGGAGGAAATAAATGATGAACTATTCGAACATTCTAACAACCCGAAGGTTCTCAAACTAATGGACAAGTTGTTGAGAAAAGACCCAAAATAATATTTCTTCAAGTTAGCACAAAGTGGTGCTAAATTACCAGTGGAATTCAACTTAGAGGCTCTCAAAGATCCCAATCTTATTCCCTTAGGGGATAACTCAGTTGTGAGAAAAATAATTGTGACCCTAGAGATATCCAACATTCCACCCATATTCTCACAAAACAATGGTCAACCCAAAGAAAACCCCTTGTTTAGAAAACCAACTCAAATTGAACAAGTAGCAGTGGCACAACTATATCAAGGACGACCATCTCAATATGAACCATAGAACAACAATCCTCCTCTAGGACACTATATACCTTAGAACACTTGAAATACTGACCCTTCCCAAAACAATCAATACCACTAGCAATGTGGACCACAGGGTCCCCTTCTAAACAATCAGTACCACCAATAAGGTGGACCATAGGGCCCCCTTCTGAACAATCAGTACCACCAACAAGGTGGACCATAGGGTCCCCTTCTGAACATTCAATACCATCAAGGTGGACCACATGGTCCCCTTCCAAACCAATACCATCAACAAGGTGTGCCCTAGGGCACCCTTCTTCAGTCATCCCATCAACAAGGTAACCCACCAGCGCATCATCAAGGAAACCTTTAGTATAGTATTTCCCAACAACAAGGTGTGCTCTAGGGATCCCTTCTTCAATCATCCCATCAACAGTGTAACCCTCCAACACATCATTAGGGGAACCTTCAATATAGTCCTGGCCAAAAAAATATTCCCCAAGGCACCCTTCTTTAGTCGTCCCATCAACAAGGTAACCTAACAATGCACCATCAGGGAAGCCTTTAGTATAATCCATCCCAAAAAAATGGAGCTAACCCTCCTTACTCCCAATATTATTACCAAGGTCTTGTACCTTTGTAATACCCAATGTATGACCAAAACATGGTAGGGCAACAAGGCTATTTCACACAAGGCTTGCAAAAAAACATACCAAAAATAGAGATGGAACGAAAATTAGATGTCATTACCCAAGAAATAGTAGACATGCAAGTAGGGAGACAAAATAAGACCTACACTCTTTAGGAAATTTTTCCATTCCCATTCGTTCCTTCTATCAATGCATTACCTTTTCCAAAGAATTTCGCAATACCCAGGTTTGACAACAAATACAAAGGAAGAGGAGATCCAGTAGAGAATGCATGAGATTTCTCAGTATCATGTATGGAGGTACATAACAATGATGCCTATCTCATGAGACTGTTTCCACATAGACTTGTAGGTCATGCTATGGAGTGGTTCACTCATTTGCAACCTGAAATTAGAACTTTTGATGAAATATCCAGCAAGTTCATAAACCACTTCTCGTTTAACATAGAGAAAGATGTCACCATCACAAGTTTGTCCACAATCAAACAAAATCAAGGAGAATCCTTTACCTCCTACCTACAAATATGGAGACACAAAGCAAGACGATGTAAGTGGCCCATTCCTGACAAGGAGTTGGTGGACATACTCATTACCAACATCTTACTTGAGATCAACTATCAACTCACAATGTTATGTCTAGTAGAATTTGAGGAAATAATAAAAAAGGGATCACATATTGAGAGATCCCTCATTGTAAGAGAAGCCCTTAAATCAAACAACTCAAAAGACATTCCTTCTAGTTTGAATGAGAACCCTAAATTGTGGGCCAAAAAGAAAAATGCCACAAATGATGGAGTTGTTGACACTAGAGGACTATGGAATGCACATAAAAAAACTCAAAAAAAACCACAAGTGGCACAAACAAGCTATGGTCCCAACAACACACAAAGCAGCCAAATTACCTATCCCAAGACCAATCAGGTTCTAAACCAACAGATGAATTAGGGAGGGAAACAGAGGCAGTACGATCAAACAAGGCAATTCATAGTACTAGGTGAGTCACTTGAAACAGTCATGCGTAAACTAGTACAAAAAAACCTCCTTTTAACTAATGATTGTTCAAACTATGAGAAACCAAGCTTCAAGACACTGTGGTATAACAATAAAGACTTATGTGAACTCCATAAGATCAAAGGACACACAATCAACAATTGCATGCGACTCAAGCATCTTATCCAAGACTTAATAGACAAAGGGTAAGTAGATGTTGAACATCATCCCAAAATTAAATACTTGAAAATATATTCAAACACAATCCCAAATCACACTGAAAGAAATGAAAAAGGGAAGGAACAAGAATACCACAATGCTAATTACATGTATGGTTACACAGTTTTAGGAACCCTCTCACAAGTTGATGAAAATAGGGAAAATGTAGTAATTTTACAAGGTGGAGACAACAACTGTAACATAACCACCCACTAAGGAATAGTTACAATTCAAGGAGTCCCACCCAAACCAACAATCAAGTCACCAAATGACTACAACATTGTGGAACAGTTGAAGAAAACACCTACCCTAATCTCAATCTTGGAGTTGTTAAAACTATCACCAACACATAGGGAAATATTGGAAAAGGAATTAGAAATGTCAGTCCCTAATGACCTTGATCCTAGTTAGTTCCAAGCCATGGTTGGAAAGATGACAACAAGTAATCATTTAATATTTTTCAAAAAAGATCTACCACAAAGAACATTCCACAACTAAGCCCTCTACATAGAGGCTAGTGTTCACAAAACCATGGTCAAATAAGTATTGATAGATAATGGTGTAGGTTTAAACATCTATACCTTAAAATTTGTCAAAAAATTGGGGTATTCTGACGATGTGATTGACAGAGGCAAGAGTATCACAATAAGGGCCTACGATGAACTTGAAAGAAATTCTGAAGGAACAGTAAGGTTTGTAGTGCAAATAGGACCGACCATCACAGAAACTACTTGTCAAGTACTGGACCTTGAGTTTCCATACAATCTCCTCCTGGGATGCCCTTGGATCCATGCATTACAAGTAGTCCCTTCCACTTTTCATCAATGCCTAAGGTTTCCCCATGAAGGAAAAGAAGTAACACTATATGCCGATCATGAGCCTTTCCATTTCTATGCAAAGTTGGAGAAGTACAATAAAATCCAACATGTACCTAGCAATGACATAGCCTTCCATTGCTTTTCTTATGTTGACCCTTCCACACTTCCATCAACCTCAACCAAGAACACATCAATTGATCAACCAAAAATTGAAGCCAAGGTTCAAGTACTTGACAAGGGTAATGGGAATTACCATTTCAACCAAGTATTCTACATCAATATGCTTCCACCAATGCCCAACGTATATGGAGGTCCAAAAGAGATCAAGATAGTGCAAATGATAGCCAAGCCCACAATATTCACTAGATGGGGAGACATGAAATATGAAGAAATATTTAAGGACTTCTCATCCATGATCTAAAAGGAAGAACCAGAAAATCCACACCCCATTTTAATTGATCCTAACACTAGAGGTTATCAATTAGTTAAAAAGATGGGATACAACGTAAAAGGTGGCCTTGGGCTACAAAAACAAGACCGATAATACCTATCATAGTGGAATAAAGGAAGAAAAATATGATGTTTGGTTATAAGCCAAAACATGTGGTTATTCCAAAAACTGGAAAAACGTCTTGGAAGAAACAAGAAACTTTTGCCAACATTAAGGCACTGGATATCTATCATATCATGGAAAACAACTTACCCGTTGAAGACCTATTTGATAAATTTAGCATTGATAGGTTCGCTCTCCAATATATCCAAACCATTCCCAACATCTAGTACCATTCTAGAACAGACTCTAATGAATACAAATGGGATTCTCCTTACTTCATCGTCGGATATGATTATCCCACATCTAGTAATGAAGACCTAGACACTCAATGGGAAAAAGACACTTGAGCCATACTGACCATTTCAACAACCTCTATAAGCTTTACAGATAATGATAATAGCCTACCACTTTGCTACCCACAACTCATAGATTGGGATCAACAACAACATACACCTGTTTTGGATCAATTCCAGGATGATGAGGCAATCAAAAAGTTCATGGAACTTTGAACATATATAACAAATAGAGATCACAAGGTAGGGTTTGTCATGGAGCTCGAATATGAGTCATACTTTGGTGGAGAGATTAAATCTTCCAATCACAAAAATGAAAGAAAAAACATAAAGATATGATCTCCTAGGGAAAACTACACTGTGGCTCTATCAGATCTAGAAAAGAGGAAAATGAAGGATGCATCTGAAGATGAAAACCTCCCAGAGGCACCCAAGGATGGAGGGTTCAATCTCCCCATATCAGAATATCAAGAAAGGTCAACACTCCTAGTAAAATAAGCAGAGTCCATAAATATTGGTACAACAGAGGACCCAAAGATAGCATACCATGTGACATCACTTGATCCCAAAGAGAAGGAAAATTTCATAGCTTTCATCAATGACAAAAAGGTAAAATTTTCTGAGACCTATGCTGGAATGCCTAGACTAGATCCAATGTTAGTGGTACATCATTTAGCTATATTTCCTAGAGAAAATCCTATCAAGCAAAAACTCAAAAAAATGCATCCTCAGATAGTATTACTGGTAAAGATAGAGCTAAAGAAGCTACTAGATGTGGGTTTCATCAGACCCATCGACTATCCACAATGGATATCAAATCTAGTACCAGTATCCAGACCTACTGGGGGCATAAGGATAAGCACATATTTTAGAGACCTGAACAAGGCTTGTCCAAAGGATGAATTTCCATTTCCAATTATTGACATGATTGTGGATCTAACAACAAGGCATGAGATGCTATCCTTAATTGATGGTTTCTATGGATACAACCAGATAAACATCTCTCTATATGACCAAGACAAAACATCATTTACTTGTGCTCGGTGGATATTTTGTTGGAATGTAGTGCCCTTTGGTCTAAAGAATTCAGGAGCGAAATATCAAAGAGAAATGATGGCCATATTCCATGATATGCTACACAATCATGGAGGAATATGTGGATGATATTTTAGCAAAATCAATCAAAAGAGCAGACCACTTGACAAACCTGGAAAAAGTGTTTGATTAAATTGAATAGTACAATCTGAGAATCAACCCTAATAAATTTGTGTTTAGAGTAACATCTAGAAAGCTATTGGATTACATAGTGTCAAGAAGAGGGATTGAAGTGGATCCTACAAAGGTAAAAGCTATAATAGAGATGCCTCCACCAAAGACACTAAAATAGTTAAGGAGCCTACAAGGGAAGTTGCAATCCATCAGGCAATTTATCTCACAATTGGTAGACTAATGTCACCCTTTCACTCATCCCCTACACAAGAACATCACCTTAAAGTGGGATGGGAGATGTGACCAAGCATCCCAACAAGTCAAGGAGTACCTACTTACTCCTCTTGTACTCATGCTTCCTATCCCAGAAAATGAAATGATACTTTATGTGTCTACAATACAAGCAATGCTAGGAGATCTCTTAGCCCAACTAGATGATAACAATAAAGAAAGAGTAGTCTACTATATCAACAAAACACTAGTGGGCTATGAACTAAACTACTCACCTATTGAAAGAGCGACTATCTCAGTTGTGTTTTCAACACAAAAGCTGAGACATTACATCTTAAACAAAAAGGTGAAGCTGATCTCTAAAGTAGACCCACTCAAATCCTTACTAGAAAAGGTAGCCCTAATAGGTTGAATAGAAAAATGGGTGATGATCTTGAGTGAATTTGATATAGAGTATGTAGATAGGAGAGCTATCAAGGGACACATTATAGTGGACCAACTGGCCAAAGCAGCCATAGATGATCATAAACCTCTCATAGTGGACTTTCCAGATGAGAGTATCTTGATGACATGACAAATAGGCCAATGGACTCTATACTTTGATGGGTCCCATACTCAACATGGTTTTGGAGTAGGTATTCTATTTCTCACACCACAGGGAGATAGTATGCCCAAGGCCTATAGGATTTCATTCCCATGCACAAAAAACATCGTAGAATATGGTCTTAACATAGGGTTAAAAATGGCTATTGAATGGAGAATAAAATAGCTACACGTATTTGGAGACTCTTAGCAAGTGATCAAATAGGTGAACAGTGAGTAATAGACAAAAGATGAAAAATTACTACCATATAAAAGGATGGTGGAAAAATTCAAGGAAAACTTCCTCAAAATAACCTTTAAGCAAGTTTCTTGGATCAATAATAAAGCTATTGATGTAATGGAAACAATAGGCTCACTGCTTGATATTCCACAAAATATGCCTAAGTATGAGTTCCTTATCGAACAACTGCTTGTACTTGCATTCAAAATCCTAGAATCAGAACTAGTATGTGTTGTTGTTGGTCCTAACTCCCCATGGTACCAAGATACTTTTGACTACATCCAACATGGTATCATACCACTTGACCTAAGGACCACTCAAAAGAAAACCTTCACATGTAGAACCTCCCGTTTTACCATCCTAGGAGATACCCTATACCATCATAGTCTAGATGGTATGTTACTCTAGTGCCTTAACATAGAAGAAGCACAAAAAACCTTATAAGAGGTCAACGAAGGTATTTGTGGATCCTACTCTAGCGGACTTAACCTACTCCAAAAATTGCTTAGAATGGGGTACTACTAGTCCTCCATGGAACATGAAGGCATATAGTATTCTAGGAAGTGTCGAAAATGTCAGCAACATAGTGATTTGGTTTATGCCCCAACAAAAGAATTGAGACCCATAACTACACCATGGCCTTTTTTGCAATGGGGATTAGACCTAGTAGACAAGATATCACTCTCTTTATCCAAAAATCAAAAATTCATTATCATAGCAACATAGTACTTCACTAAATTGATAGAGGAAATTCCTTTGACCTATATCACCAACAAATAGATATCAAAATTCATTTTGAATTATCTCATTTGCGGTATGGAATTCCCCAAATGATAATAAAAGACAATGGAACCCCATTCAAAAATCAGGATTTCCAAGAGCTCTATTCCCAATTTTCTATCCAACATAAATTTTCCATGCCCTATTACCCCCAAGGAAATGGTCGACTGAGGAATCTAATAAAACAATCCTAAAAATACTAAAAAAGACTATTAATGATACTAGCCATGATTGGAATTTGTAGCTAAACCCAACCTTACGAGCCTATCAAACCATTATTCACACACCTACTAGCACCACACCATTTTCCCTAGTTTATGGATCAAAGGTTGTCTTTCCTATTGAGGTAAAAATCCCCTCATTGTGAGAATCACTAAAAGGCATGGTCAACAATGAAGAATATAGGGTATCCAGGCTAAATGAATTAGAGCTCCTAGATGAAAGGAGTTTGAGCGCATTAAACCATCTATAGGTTTATCAAAATTGGACCAAACAAAGCTATGGAAATAAAATCAAAGACAAGAACTTTCAAATTGGTGACTTTCTCCTCAAGGAGAATCAAAAAATATAATTGAATTGGGACAAAAAAGGAAAATTTGAACACAATTGGTTAGGCCCGTTTGTCATCATAACAAGCTATGAATCTGGGGCCTATTAGTTGGCTACTCCTGAAGGAGAACCTCTAGCCAAACCATTGAATAATAGCCATGCAAAGAAGTTCTACACATGAAGCATGTAAGAATATCCTAGGCAAGAGGGTAAAAATCCAAAAAAATTGGAAAGAAGATAGAAGATAAAATACAAAAAATCAAAAAGCAAGAAAAATAGTAAATAGAAATAAACCATTCTTTGAGTGAAAGCCACTTTGTGGTGCTCCTAGAATAGGTAGCTATTATGCCTTGCATAACCACCCCATTTTTTTTTTTGGTCAAAATGGGTCCCCCTTTGTTTCTTTTTTCCTTGGTGTTCTTTTTCGGGTCTTAGGAGTTATTTATTTTTCTCCTAAGACCTAGTTTCCTTTGTTTTTTCGGGTTCAGGTTTCAGGATGATACTCACACTTCTTACTTTTGGAAGGTTCAAGTTCCTATTTGTGTCCTAATCCCAACCTCACATTTTTCCTTGTATTTTTCTTTGTGTGTTAGATTCGAGTTTTGGATCAGAACCATTACCTTTCAACCTTAAAGGTGTAAGTTTTTGTTTTCATCCCGATCCTAACTTCCTCTTTTCTCCCTTATGCATTTTTGCTTGTGTCAGAATTGGGCATCAGACTAGAACCTTCACCAAGAACTTTCCTAAGTTCTTGTTCCTAGTGTCATTCTAATCCCAACTTCTGACTCTCTTTATCTTTTTTAGGATCGGACTTCGGATAGGAACTTGCACTAAGAACTTTTCCAAAGTTCTTGTTTCACGTGCTGTGTCCCAATCCCGATTCCTGCTTTTCCTTTGTTTGTTTGTCGGGTTTTAGAACTCAGACCTTTGCTTGAACTTTGCACAAATTGAAAGTTAGGTGTTGTGCCATGTTCCAATCCTGACAACTACTTACCTTCCTTCTTGTGGCTAGGCATTAATGACTCCTGCCTCGATCCCAAGGCCCAGCCAACCCACATTTAATGTCAAACCATTTGCACGTGTAAACAAGTTTTTATTCTGCCACTCCTCCGTTTTTGTCCTTTCTGGCTTGTACAGTTTGACGAAGTGAACTAGAGAAACACTGAGAGTTAGGGTTTGAGGAGGTGCTTTGATTTCTCACAGTGCTATCAGATTCTTGGTTGCGTCTGGAGGTAGGAGTTTTTTCCCTGCACTTTTCTTGTTCTTTGTTTGCTTGTGTTTTCTTTAATCTTTGTTTCACATTTCTTTTGGGTTTCTTTTTTTCTTTGCTTGTTTATCTGTTCTTTCTTTTTTTTTTTGTTGCCCTTGTGTCATTTTGTATTTTGTGCATTTGGGTTTTCTCTCGCACTCTTGTTTTTCTTTTTTTTTTGTTGTTTTTGTTTTATTCATGAGATTTTCCATCTTATTGTGCCCTAGTTTTCTAGGGCTTTGTTGTGCGATCAGGTTGAAACTACATTCGAATTGATCAATTTCAAGTTTTGACCATTTTAAATAAAAAATCTTGAATCCCAACCATAATATGATCCTGAAGGCACAATTTAATGATATTGTTATGTCTATTTTTCCTACATTTATTTTTTACTATGTTTTTTCTTGATTCTCGCATGTATTTCAGAATTGGGAATCGAAACAACACTTAGGTTTTTACCACTGTCTCAGTCTAGCTCCTTCACTTGCTTTGTTTCTGAATTATGATGTTTTATTGAGATCATGTATCACATCATCACCTTGGAATGCTAAATTTTTTTGACAAAGTACCACTCCATGTCTCGATTTTGATCCCTGTATTACCATCAGGATCGGAAGTCGAGTTGACACCAAACCTTTGACACATCTATAAGTACCATGATTTGTTGTCACCCTGATTTGGATTTCTGACACATGGTTGGGATCAAAACTTGGAGTTGACCTATTTCCACTATGCATACTTAAGGTCTGGTCCATAACAAAGTCTCAACCCTAATTCCTGATATCTTATCAGGATCAAAACTTAGGAAATTACTGACACTTGTTCATCAATATGAGTCCAGTTTCGAATCACAACCTAATCTTAACTTCCTATTCAACATTGGGATAAGAACTCATTGAGACCCCTTCATTGACTCCATTTGTTAACTACCACTACTTGGTGAAGGCTCGATCCTGATTACCGAACACATTGCGGGATCGAACCGCAAAATGGAACTAAACTTGTTCATCACTGTAGGTATAGGTGTTGAGTTAGAACCTGATCTTGACTTCTAACAGAGTTCATTTTTATGCTTAAAATGGTCAAGTTCTTGGTTTTGTCCCGAACTCAAAACCTAAAGATGCTCAATTAACTTGTTGAATGGGAGTTTATTTGGAATGAATAATAATATAATATGAATACTTGTGTTAAACTTTTCTTCACATGTCTTTTCTTTCCCTAATAATTGTTAGTATTGTAGAGTAATTAAAAAATGTCCGACTTAGAGGAGGAAGTGCCTACTGAAGGAACATTAAAGGGAACAAGGTCCAGGAGGTTAAAGCCAAAATAGGTCCCAGTTACAATGAAGTATAAGTTCCAAGGGACCCAATACCATCTAAGTTCGGGTCTAAGGTTATGAATATCACTAATACACTAATAGGGAACATTGATTTGGACCAGTTTCGCGAAGACACCTTTTCATAGGATGCTACCCTAAGGGAAACGAGGATTGTAGAGTCTGGGTTAGATCATGTAGCTAGTTTTCCTATTATTGTGCAATGTCCCAAGTTCATCTTAATTGTTACACAAACATACAATCCTACTCAAAGGAAATGTATTGATTCATAGGGCAATGTAATAATTTATTTAACCCTAGAAATGATCAGACACATTTTTGACCCTCCTCCTTATCCCAATGTCAAGATTATGACTGAAGTTGAGGAACTTAAACTATGGTAAAAGGATGTAGAAGGGAACAAAAGACTTATCAAAAAAAGGTGGCTTAAGACAGAGAAGAAATCACTAAAGAAGATACCATTGAATCCTAAAAGGTCTAACTTCTCTAAAGACTTTGGGGACATGATTACATTGTTGGGAAGAGTGTTTGGAAAGGATAACTCTCATATCTTTGAGAACTAGATGTTTCCATTCATCCAAATGATTCTAAAGGGAAAGAAATTTTTTAGCTTAGGAGAAAATTATTTAAGATAACATTCATGACCACCTACTGAAAGTAACAGAAACCAAGACATTTTGTATGTCCTCATATGTCATATATTGTGTTGCAAGGATGGGACAGTTTTCCTGATTAAATATTAAAGGGTCAATGGATGATGGTCCAGATTAGAAGAAGGTCTAGGAATATTATAACCAATTGGAGCTTAAGAAGGCAGAGAAACATTTCAAAAGAGTCAATGATGCATTCTTGTATGCTATTATTAATCAACTCACAAGTGATATTGGTTTTAGATTATCATGGGATGCCATGGAATTCATCCAAGAGAGTGGATATCGGTTTATCCAGTACCCCAAGTCCACATATTTCAAATTTTTTGGTTATGATGGTCATCCTTTTAAATTTCCAAGATGTTATATTGATAAATGGGTCTTGATGGAGTTTGCTTGTTAGGCTGTGGATGTAAATGTGAAGTTTTTTGCACAACATAAGACTTGTTGCCATTCTTTCCCCATGCAATTGGGGTTTTATTCTTGTTCTTCTTCAATAGTAGCCAAAACAACAATAGAAGAATTTCAATCCTTGAATTTTCAGCAACACACATCTAGGAAATATTTTAATCCAAAGAGAAAAATGTATGGTCTGTATGCTTCATAGTTTCCCCATCATTGTCTACTTCTCGAAATTTTTTGGGCCAACTTGAAACATCAGTTCAAGGGGGTATGAGATATTGAAAATTTCTCAGATGAGGGATTTTGAGGTTAGAACAAATATACCATAAGGCACTAGTGATGATGGGATCACTCTTGATCCTCGATATGAAATGGATAAAGTGGCTACAAAGGATTTAGAGCCTATTAATTGGATGGAGAAAGAGGAAACAAATATCCGCAAAATATCATGGGTATTGGTGGATAGAAGTGTGAAATGGATCAACCTCCATTTGAAGCAACCAAGGGTTAAGGATTCGAAGAAAAGAGGTTCTAGCAATGAACCTACTTCCTCTACTGAGACAAAAAAATACAAGAGATTGAAGAAAGGTGTTACAACAAGGGAGGAAGCCATGGAAGAGCCTTCCCTAATAGAAGAAGAGGTTTCATTGAAATAGATTGATGAAGCTTTGCAAAAAGCTAAAGTCTCTTTTGAGGTGGCTACTGCCGAGGTTATTTCAGGATTAGGTGCCACACCTTTAGCTATTGTACATCCTAGGGAAGAAGTTATTAAAGGAGGACCTTCTACTGTCCCTCCACAAACCAAGGATACCACGCATATTATGCCATCAACTTCAGGAACAACAACTGTTGAAGAGGAGATGCCTCCCATAATCAATGTAATAGATTCACCTCCTTCCTCAGACTCTAAGGGAACTCCATCTTAGGAAGGAGAAAGTCCAGAATGGGAAGAATATCTGGAGAAGGTTGAGGAAGAACCTGGAGAAGAAGAAACAATGTTTGAGCCTAGAAGCCTATGGGGTGGAGATGAAATGAATGAAGTTTTGACCAAAGAAGAGCAGAAAGAAATAATGGAAAGTGCTCAAAGGTTAGTTGCTGGACAGTTAGCTCAAAAGGAAGAGGAACAAAAAAAAGAAAGTTGAAGAGCTAGCCTGAGAAAGGGAATCTATTGAGGCACAAAAGAAATATACATAAGAGGCTCTTGAACATGAATTGGAACAACAGAGGAAGGTTGAGCAAGATAAGGCAGTAGAGGAAGAAGTTTGTGCACAAGAGTTAGAATAGTAGAGGTTGAAAGATGAAGACGAGGCTCCACATAAGGAAAAGGAGATGAGAACGATAGAAGAAATTAGAGATTATAATGAAAAAATGGAGTAGGAAAAGTTGTAGAAAGAACAAGAAGAGAAACAAAAGGTTGCTTCCAAGCAAACTATTGAGGTAATTTCTTTTAAACTTCTATCATTAATGCCTCCCAGTGTTAAACAGGTAACTACTTAGCCAATTTCTCCCACTTGGATCAAGTTAAATTTAGAGAAGTGGCAATAGGTTCAAGCTCAGTCGGTAACATGGGATGAAATGGTAGAGGAAATAGAAAAGGTAAAACCAAAGAAGAAATGTCATGTTGTTCATTCTACAAAGTTCACTGGTGATGGAGATTTGATAGCAGAAATTGCTAGACCAATAGCTGAAAAAGATGACAGTGAATTATAGGCTGAAGATTCTCAAATAAGCACTGTCAATCTAGAAAAACAGACAAGAAATCAATAGATAAATTTTATTGATATTGTTGCCACCACCACCAAGTTATAGTTGATCAAATATAAGCAAGCTAAAGATGAGATTAAGGCTCAAGTTGGGAAGATGAAGGATTTATTGAAGGAGTTGAATGCATCCACTCCTAAGCAACCCACACCATCAGAGATCCTTGTTTTGATGAGCTGCAAGGAGGTGGATGGATTGCATGAGATGAAAAAGAAGGCCACCTGGTTTGACAATTGGTTTAGTGTTTTTAGGTATGACATGGATAAACATTTGGGTGAAGGTTTTAAAAACTACCATGCAAGCCTTGCTTTGGTTGAAACAATAGAAGAATTTATATGGAAATGGTGGGATAAGGAAGAAAAGCTTAAGTGATACTTGGGAATTTTGAAAGTGATAGTTAAAAGTTCCAGTGAAGAGTTGATTCAATAACAAATTTTGGGTGATGAGGGTCCTAAGTATATTTCAAAGGCTATTAATGTGTCAGTTTTTAAAAACCAAAATCTCATTGAACAAAGAATAGCTATGATCAAATGAATTCATGAGATATGAGAACATGGAGGCATATTTGAGGAGATTTTTGCAAAAATTATTGATAAGACTTTACCTCCATATCAAATACTCGAATCATTGGGAGAAATATAAGATGCTTGGTAGGTGCGACTTGATAAAATCATAAAAGAAGGAGACACTGCTAAGTCAACACTCATGGATAGGCTACTAGACATTAGGTGTGACATGTGATGGAAAATCACAGACATCGACCAGTTGAGGGAAATTGTTGTTGTAGTGGAAAAAAAGTTTGAAGATTCAAGTTTTAAAGCCAACTGGGTCGATGGACCTGATGATGATGTACTGAAGCATATTTTTTGGAATAATGATGTGTATCATGGGATTCCTCATGAAGATGACAAGGAAAGAATTCTTTTTTTTTGAAAAGGGATTGAAGTCAAATGTGTTAACCAATTTTAGATGCCCTTTGGAAAGAAACACTTCCGTGTCATTTTTGAGACATATAGACAACTCTAGATCTATTTTGATGAGGAAAAGATTGGGTGTGATGATCAGCAGTGGATGAAGCTCAAAATCCCAATCAGATTTTGGATTGAATAGATACCAAGCGCACCTTTCAGCTCCTGTAGTTCTAGCAAAGACAACACTTAGACTTAACTAGGTGTCCCTATAATTGTGGATCTGGGCCCCAGATTATGGATCTTGATTTTTGATAGGAGAGATTGATGCTAATTTTGTCTATAACTTAGAATTCTCTCCTCATTGTAAAGGTCGTCTAATTGAAGTTAGATTGGCTGCCTATAGAGATTAGATACAATTTTCAATTTTACAGCTTTTATGCAAGATACTTGGATATTTTTACAGTTTTAATGCAAGTAGTTTTAATTCAAAAGTTGTTAATTTAATGATGATTTTGATAAACAATGGTTATTCATATGTCAGTGCATCTTGTTGTGCATAAATGTTTCTTATTTGATGGAAATCAATAGAAGACTCCAAATTTAAAACCATTTTATTGAGTTATCTATGGATGATGTTTCTTGTGTTTGTTGATTTGTTAATTCTGGTAATGAGCTTGTGGTATTTCATTATTGAAGTCTTAAAAAAAAAAGTGATGATGAATGGTTGTATGCTTTAAATCTACACTATGAATGGTTGCAATGGTATGGATTGTTTCATAAATTGTGTTGTTCTATGCTTTTATTTGATTAGGAAAAGTGATCATTGTAAGAATTGCATGTTTGAATTAAAAGAAATCTATGTTCATGTTTTGTTGTCCTAAGCCTTGATCAATATTTTTCTATTTATTTAAACCCCCAAAATGTTAAAATTAATTTGTACTATCTAGTTTGTAATCATTTACCAGCAGGCCCCTTGAATATTATAGTTGCATGGGCCACTGAATGATAACATCACAGTTGAGAGCCAACTATAGATACCTTGGAAGATAGGTGGTTTTAGATCATTTATATTTTTTAGGAGAAATAGAGTAGAAATATTTTGTTTAATGTTGGTGTGTTACTTTTGACCATCAATAGTACCATAGTGAAAACTTGGTAAATAGGCGCTATGTTTGAATAGAACTTACATCATTATCTATCGATACTATCCATAGCTTCCACCAATCCATTTCATAATAAAACATGTATCCAACCATGGCTTGTCACTGTTTAAAGAAAGTCATTTTGTCTCCAACTGGTGGAAACTTCTCAAAGTTGATCATGGGTTAGATCTTTTACCATCCTATCATGGTTATAAAACCAAAAAATCAAAAAAAGCATAAAAAAAGAAAGATCAAAAACATGCAAAAATAAACATCGTTGGGTTATTCCTTCACTCAAACAATCTAAGATACCAATATTTTCTTGAACCTCACAACTAGTTCAAGTAGATTTCCCACAACATATCCTGTAGACACAGAAGTGGAATATCAATCTAGATTATCAATGTTGTTTATCCAAAAAAATAATTATGCTTTATGAGTCAAATAGTCGAACTACGTGGTGTCTACGTGTACAATGTAGGTAAGGATTATTAGCCCCCAAGACCCTAGGTCAATCCCGTTAGGTTTGCAACATACTTTATTTTCAACTTAGTCAAAAAATTCAAAATCCAAAAACATCTACAAAATACAAAATCCAAAAACATTCATAAAACATAAAAACTCAAACCAAGCAAACTACGAGCCTCTACATGTACAATGTAGACAAGGCTTATCTTTGATGAGCCCCTGAGGCCCTAGGTTAGTCCCTTGAAAAAAACAATAAAAACATCATAAAAACTTAAAAAAATAAAAAAAGACCTAACCCGTCATCACCATCCACAATAAACATCACCCATAATAAACAGATCATCGCACTCACCCTTTGACAAAACAAACAAACAAACAAAGAAAACATCAAAAGCTAGAACCTTCAAGCAAACAATCACAAATATTTTATTGCAAAATAAATTGAAATAAATCCAAGGTATTACCTACCTATCTTTTGACAATTCACCAACAACATCCTGAGATATGCCTTAACGGATCTATTCCTATGATAGACATGATCAACAATGGATAATAGTCCTGAAACCTCAAACATATATGGCAAGTGATATTGCAGCTTTGTTTTTATCTTTTTTAGTCTTAATTTTGTATGTTTATTTTATTGAATCATTCCCAAGATCTCTCAAAGATGTCTATAAGGATTTAGAGAAGAAGGAATGGGGGAAATTGAGCGTCACTTAAATTTTCTATTTGTAAGATATTTTTGTAATACTACCATGGAAAATAATTGCTTTATTCAGTATATGAAACTTTTTTTGAAACAATTCTTGAAGCAATTGCATGTTAGGTGTTCTATACCTCTCCATGCGACTAGTTCAATTTTTTCTTGGCACAACTCGAATATATACTTTAAACAAAGTTTTCGTATGTCTGGTATGAGAAAAATACTCTTTGTTTGTAGAGTCAAAGTCCACACAATAGATACAAATTCACCTTGGTAATTAATACCTTGGTTCATTGTATCTATTTGCTACATCAAACATGATTGTTCAAAAACTATGAAGCCTCTAAAGCAAAGCAAAATCGACTCATCAAATATTAACAATACCATATTTCTATTCAGTATCAATATTTCTTCTAATTCACATCATATTTCTATCCATCATTGATATTTCTTCTAATTAACATCATATTCCTATCCATCATCAAATATTTCTTCTAATTAACATCCACCCTACATAGCAATATCATTAGTACCATCTGACATCCACAATATTGTCAATACACATCATGATCATAATAAACCAATAAAGACATAATGTATCATGTATGGGGCATTCATTCATCATAAATCAACACCACATAAACATCCATAATAAAATAGCATATGATACAAAATATGATTCATCCATCCACATCATATACATACATTAAAAAAGTACAAAAACATATATAAACATACATCATCATATATCATCACATAAGCATAAAATGAGGCTAAATCAAAGAAGGTATATCTCATATATATATATCATCAAAAGAGAGAATGTCATAAGTACATCATCATCAGTGAAACAAGTGTGATAGGGTAGTACAAAATCATAATATATATACGAGGCCTCAACTAGGTTGATGAATATATATACAAAACACATGTCTACAATATACCTCTAAGCAATAAACCTCTAAGCAATAAAAAGCATGAAGATCAAGTATAAAAAAAAGTAAGACCCCGACAGGAAGGAAAGAACCCTATGGACCACCAAAAGGATCTATCTGTCTCACAAATTGATCACCTAGAACACCACCATCAGCACCACCGCTATCACTCACAACAATAGGCTCTCTAAACCGTGGACGTCAAGCAACCCTAGGAGCAATAGCATCATATAAGGTCTGATAATAAGTGGACATCTGTAGAAACCGATCTTGCTCGACTCACATACTATCACACTCTGCCCTAAGAGTATCTCTCTCTACTATAAGCAACTATACATGAGCCTCGACAACATGTCATTGACTGCTCTCACTATCTCACTCAACCCTCAAAATGTCTACCTGAGCCTCCTCAACCTGTTGCCACACTATGTCTGCATCTCTAGCAGAAATCATTTGAGTTAATGGTATATCTCCATCCCTAGCTAGTGGAGGACCCGAAACCTGTCTATGATCCTACACCTAAGGTATTCACTCATCCCAACCACCCTATGCCCCATCATGTCGAGCCCTATCCATCTACTTTGTAAGAACCTTATTGTGTTGTCGCTCCCCATGACAACCTATAATACCTGCTCTGCCTAAAGTGGGATCGCCCAAAGATTGGTGAACCTCAATGGCCTATGTCATGCCCACCACTCATCATCATCAAGAGTAGTACCTAGATCTACTAAACCAACTGGCCAACCCCAACCAATTGGGCCAAGTGCTCTGAAATCAACAACAACAGTATCTATATCTGCTTAGAGACCCCGTACATGGACCTCCCTAGTGGTTTGACTGAACCAAGCCTCATAAGCATCAAGAACCCACCCCTATCTCTCATCAAATTAATGACATACTTGGTCTAGTAAGTAACACTCTATCACAGAATAAGAACAACCATTCAACCATCGGGTCTGTCGATAGTAAACAAGATGATCTAAATCCTACAACCAAGCCTCATATCCCATATAAGGTCTCCACATAAATCCTAACATCTCATCAAAAAATTGGCACCAATTAGGCGCATCCCCAGGCAAGGTGTACTGCATGAAATACCCATAACGATAGGAGAATGATCTTGTATCCTATCCAGTCGAGCAACTGCAATATGTTCCCATGCCCAAACATGTAAAAGTGAAACACCTGCAAAAATAGATTTCTCGCCCTGATACACAACCTCGCGCATATCTTTGTAAAGATGAGCAAGGAGACATGCACCCCAAGCATACATCATCCCATGCTCAAGCATAATCTCAATACATACAACCCAACCCATAGGAAACTACCGACCTCTCCTATCAGGAACAACTAGTACTGAAATCAAACCACATAAGGCAAGCAAAATAGGATCTGCACTACCAAAAAAACTAGATAGATCAACCTCCGACTGATGCACCCCCAAGTGTTTCACACCTAACACATGCTGCAACGCGTGGGTACTATGTCGAGCATGATATGTAACAAGCTCACCATGAATTGGAAGATAGAGTATCCTCCACACATCCTCAAGGGTAACAATCGCCTCTCCTATAGGAAAATGAAATGAGGACGTCTCAAAATGCCACCACTCCACGAGTGTGGTCATCATAGCTATGAGTCCTGATAGGAGGCATGTAGCAAATATAGCATAGTCCAACAAAATCAAGAAAGTCTTGCTCTAACACACCAAAATGGGAAATTAGATCAAACAAGTGTCTAGGATGTCTCTAACTCAGCTATACTGGTTTGAGGCCCACCTACAACCATTTTTAACCCACAATGTTAGGGTTTCAGTTCGAACATGTAAATCAACATAAAGCAACACAAAACATGATGAAAAATGACATTTAGGATGACAAAAAAGAAAATGCAAGAGTTTAGGTCAAGTGCACAAGTTAAGAGAAAATGGTAAAATCAAATGCAAAGGTTTAAGTAAAGGGAAATCTTTTAGGGAAAGTGCATGAAACAAGGGTGAGGTTTTAAAGCAAGTGAAAGATTTTAGAGAGAGTGTGAGGTTTTTAGATGCAAGAGTTTGTAGCAAGTGCGAGCTTATTTAGCAAGGGCAAGGAAACTACCAAACAACAAACAAAAGCACGGTTTTAAATCAACTACGAGCTTTTAGAGCAAGTGCATGAATCAAAAGTGAGGTTTTAAGTCAAGGGAGAGGGTTTTAATGTCAAGTGTGAGTTTCTAACCTAGAAATGTGAGGAAAATGATGCTAATACTCAGAAATCACCAAAACTCTACTATTGACTCAAGAAAATTTGTACACACAATACAAGAATGTAAGAAGATGAAAGTGAAAAGTGAGAAGGTACATACCAAGCCACCAATGCTTGTGGGATATTTGAACTCCCGAACTAGTCCTGAATGATGTGGGGCTCCCTCAAACCTCAACATTTCTCCTTGACAACTGACAAAATGAGAAATCCAGAAACAAGAATTGGCTATAGGGTCAAAACAAAAATTAGCCAATTTGAAGCCTAATTTCCTATATTAACCCTCAAGAAACCCTAATTTTACTTAGGGAACCTTCCTACTTTCAAATTAGAAGCTCCCAAAAACATTGGAACGAGGACCAAGGGACCTATAGAACTAATTCTACACTCTCAGCACATTGGAACTGAAACAATACAGTGTCGTGAGCTTGACCTCGAAATAAAAAAAAATTGGCCAACCTCTCGAGGGGGAAGCACAGAGTCCTACCATCATTACAAAAAACACTAGGGCATGGTGGGGCATAATTTAAAAAAAAAAACTTGATCTTAAAAAAATAAATCTTTGAAACAAAGCAACTAGTACTTTGTATCAAAGAGGGGCAAAATGTAGAAATTTAAAATTGACCTAACACCTATCACACACCCAAAATAGCATCAAACATCTTGGAACATTCCTGAAACATCTCGAAACATCTCAATACATTCCAAAACATCTCAAGATCATCCAAAAATGTCTCATAACATCTTAGAACATTCTTGGAACATCTTAGAACATTCTTGAAACATCTTAGAATCATCATGTAACATCCCACAACATCTTAAAACCAACCTGCAATGAATAAGGACATCTTGGAAACATTTCAAAACATTAAACAACATCCAAAAACCCTAATTTCGTCTATTAATTGAATAATACAACATTATTTAATTAATTCACTTTTTCATCATTTTCGTTAAATTAAATAAATTTTGTTTAACTCTATTCTGCTATTAATTAAATAAAATGACATTATTTGATTAATTCAAATTTCTTCATTTCAAAAAATTAAACAAATTAAATTTATTTAATAAAGTCCCAATCTCACTTTATTTCATCCTGATTGATTAAATAACACCAAATATTTAATTGCATTGCTAAATCTCCTTACTACCCAAAGTTGATTAAATTATTAAATCATAATAATTTAATTTTGACACTTTCTCTCCAAAATTTGAATAATTAAATCAAACTATTCAAATCATTTATCAAAAATCAAATCAAACTAATGCAACTTTGTGTGCAAAAGTCAAACTTGATTTGCATGTTCAACTCCAAAAAGGAATTAATTAATTAAATCAATTAATCCATATTCCTCGTCCACTTTCTGATTGAGAAAATTATGATTGCTGACTAATCAATCTAATTTGTTGACTAATGAATCTAAATTGCTAACTAGGCCATCAATTTCCTAACTAAGCCATCTAAATCTTGACTGATCAATCTAAATCCTGATTGATCAATCTAATCCTTGACTAGTCAATCTATTCCTCAATCACAAAAATTATGCAATAAACTTTGCACAGTCTTCTCATGTCTATATCATCTCAACACCTTTCAACCGTTGATCTTAATCCAACATTGTTGAATCCTAATCGTCCATTTCAAATCTCATTTTCTATATAACAAACATCTTTCCTCACAAAAAAAGGATTGGAGAATCAACATACCTTATGCAACGAAATACTGACAAGATCATCATTGATAGAGCTTCAACCTTTCTTCAATCAACCAACACACATCATTCATCAAAGCTTTGCACATGAACTATGGAGGCTTTGTGGAGATAAGAACAATACAACATCAAGCCAATACACTTCGATACAAGATGGTAGCACTTTGCTTAATGTTTTCATTCAATTTGGTAATCATTAGATTTCTTAATGTGTTTTTGATAGCTTAGTTTCATTTCGTATGTGTAGGATTAGATCTTAGATTTGTGTGTTTGATCTTAGCTTAGATTCTCATTTCAAGCACGTTTAATCTTGTTTTCATTTATTTTTTTTCCCCCTCACACACATATCATTATGATAATAAAGCAATCAAAGCATCACGTATCATGTATAATCATACATCATAAAGATAGGATATCATCAACATCATCCATCATATGCATAATAAAACATCATATATCATAATGATATATAGATCATCCATCCATCACATCATATGTATACATAAAAAAAGTACAAAAACATTATAAATCATACATCACCATCCATCCATCCACAACATATGCATACATTAAAAAAGTATGAGAACATGTATAAATCATACATCATCATCCATAATCACACATAACACACAATGAAGCCAAATCAAAACCTGTATATCTTATATATATCATCATCAAAAATGAGAATGTCAAGTACATCATCAAATAAAATGTGTGATATCATAATACAGAAAAATACATATATACGAGGCCTCAGCTGGGCCAATGAATGTATATACAAAATCATGTCTACAATATAAGTCTAAACAATAAAATAATAATAGATCAATATATAATCAGCCCTGATGGCTATCACAAGGAGGGGACCTCTAAGGATCCTAGCTATGGTGAGGAGAAGGATGTGCCTAATCGGGTTGTCTGATTGAATTCCCTCCTAAATCTAGACTTGTGGCTATGCTAGGCTCTTCAAAGCATGGCCATCATTGAGCTCTATGTACAAAGGCCTCACAAATTGTCTGATAATGTCACCTTTTGTACCAGCTTCTCACTCTTGACTAATGTTGGGCCATGGGAATCGATGTGGCCAAAGAGATCTCTACAAAATATCTAAGTTGTTGCTCTGTCACTAACTCTTGTCTAGTAGCATCTCTCTCTTGCCTAGCCACATCATGTTCTACAGTCAATATAGCCACCTGTGCCTTAGCGTCCTGTCACCACACAACCTCCATGTCTCTAGCAATTTTCATCTAAGCTAATTGAACTATTTCATCTCTAGGTGATGGATTAGAAACCTATGCCACTGGTGGATCCTACTACATGGGATCACCATGTTGATCCTGATCCCCATCCTATCTTTCTCTATTGAGTTGCTCAACAGTGATCCTTACTTGTTGTCTCTCACCTCTTTGACTGGTTATACCTGCTCTTACCATGATTGACACTATGCTAGTAGGATCTATAAACCTTAGGGGAATCTAAAAGCCCACCACTAATCATAATCTGGGGTAGTCCCAGGATCTATGGGTCCAACAAGCCATCCCCATCCAAAGGGGAAAAGTGCTCTAAACCCTACAACAACACCATCATGGTATACCTGAAGACCCCACACTCAGAACTCTCAAGTAGTTCGACCAAAATGAGCCTGGTAGTCATCAAAAAAATGAATCTATCTCTCACCAAACTAGTGAAGCACTCAATCAAGTAAATACCACTCAAGTAAAGAATGAACACAACCAATCAACCACCATGTCTATCTACAAAATGAAAGCTTCTCCTGGTCATCACATCAGGCATCATAGTCCAACCATAGTCTCCAAACAAAACTAGGAATATCATCTATCACGTGGTGCCAGTAAGGTAGCTTCCTGGGCCAAGTATAATGTAGAAAATAACCATATTATATGAGTAAGGATCCTCTGGATCCCAATCCAAAATTCCATCGAGCCTAGTAATTGGGATATGCTCCCATGCCCATACTAGAAGAAATGGAATGCCTCCTCAGTAGGTGACCTCATGCATATATCTATAAAGATGAGAAAGGAGACATGTTCCCTATTCATATCTAGTACATGCTCGAACATCTGCTTGATGCATACACCCCAATTGATAGGAAATTGTCTACGTCGATGATCAGAAATAACAAGCCCTGAAATCAAAGCACATAGAACCAATGAAATGGGATTCACACTGCCAACTAATGGAGATAGGTCTATCTTAGACTCCTAAAACCAAAGACGTCATACACCAAGGACTCAACACATAGCACCTATACCCTATTGTACAAAATAGGTCATAAGCTCTCCATGAATAGGTACATGAAGAATCCTCCATACGTCCTCTAGGGTGATAGTGGCCTCCCTTGTAGATAAGTGAAAAGACGATGTATTAGAGTGCCATTGTTCCACAAGGTAGTCATCATAGATCTATGGCATCTAATCATAGGAATGTAGCAAATATTTTGTAACCCCACAACATCTAGAACATCTCGCTCCAACTTGTAAAACCCAATGATCAAATCAAACAGCTCCCATGGTCGTCACTCCCTAGAATACAATGGTTTGAGAACCACCTGCAACCATTCAATCCATGATGTTAAAAATTTTCTTGAAAAAATAAATGAACCTATGATTGCAAATAAACTGACTCAAAATTCCAAAAAAGTAAAATTGGTCACTTTTTGTCAAAAGCAGCGACTTTGTTGTCAAAACTGGTAAAACCAACCAAAACTAGTCACTATTTTATCCAGAGAAAAAAATAAATACAAAAGTGCTAAAATTGTCAAAAGTGAACATATTTCTCAAAAGTTGGTGTAAGAGCACCCAAGGCCTTCAAGGAACACTTCAAGGATCAGGAGTGTGCAGGGGTCAGGAGGACCTTTCAAGCAAGTCAAAGCATCAATTATGACCTTTTGGAGCCTATAATGGCATTTTGGGTGAATAGATGCAATGAGTGAGTCAACTGTCCTAAGGGTCCTGATAAGGATCCTAGGATAAAAATGCAATATAAAGGGAAAATAATGTTCTAGGGGTTTGATTAGTGATCTAATGATTTAAGTAGGTCAAATAAACTTGGATACTAAAGATCCAATAGTTTTTAGGTGGTAGATGTTAATAAATTACAAGTTTGTAGTTTCAAATTTTTGAATTTTAGTTTAGGCAGGAAAAGGGGTTTTAAGTGTTTTAGAGTTCATTAAGCATTGTAATCAATCCAAATCGGTTGGATCAGTTGGAGAATGGGTTTATAACCCCAAAATATGCATTTGTACGGAGGTTAGGTGATTGGTGAAAGCATTGTACGGACTGTTCTCAGAAAATTCACAAAATTCCTGTTTTCTTGCAATTTTTAGTGTTTTTCTTGATGAACCATTGATTCTTATTGAAGTTGTCTGCATTTGGATACCTTAGGGGTTTGTAAATACAAGATTTAACACCTCTACATGTTCTGATAAGGGAAATAGATCAATTCTTGAACATTTTTTGTTGACTGTCTACAGGAAAATACAGATTTTTCCCTGTTTTGAGAGTTATAATGAAGGAATGATCCATTTCATGGAGTAATATGACTAAAAACCTATGAAATGGATGAATTTTGACATGTACCATAGGAAACTAACAAAGAAATGTGCAGGGAAGAGGAAAACTAGCGTGTGCATAGTGAATTAGCAAAGGAAAAGGCATGAAGATGGACCTTAGGGTATAGCAGTGAAGGATCTGCCTTAACAAGAGGTATATTTTTGAGTTGCAATAGTTGAGAAATGTTGAATGAATGGTGAAAAGTCAAAAATTAAGACCTGGAAGTGTTGGGAAACCCTAGAACCAAAAAGTCCTAGTTTTAAGCCAATTTAGGGAGGGTTTTGTATTTGGGCATGTTAAGAGTAACATAGAAGACTAAAAGTCTGAAAATATTTGGTTTGGGAATGTTTTGGAAGACTGTTGAGAGTTTCAAGGTCAGGGGACAAATTTAAAGAGGGGTTGTTTTGAAAAATAGGGCTAATTAGGCCTAGTTTTGAGGAAACAGCAGGGTTTGAAGAAAGATTGTTTGAAACAAGTGATGCCAAGGAGTTGACATGATGTTTGTCATCACAAATCACACCTGAAACCATCTTTAGATTGGAGGTTCATTTGCAAAGTTTGAGGAAAAAGTCAAGAATCTTTCACCAAAGGCCTAATAGGGCTAGAAGGCTAGTTGAGGAGCAAAGGTGAGTTTTGTTCAAAACAAAGGGTTAGGGCTTGAGAACCTTTTGAGTCAAGTTAGATTGAGTCCTTTGAGATCATTCCAATGGTTTGGAACCATAAGGGAAGAAAATAAGTCATGAATGCAAAGTTGAGGCCTTATCTCCATGTTGGTGCCTAGTTGAAAGGTTGAGAACTAAAACATTGTTAGTCTTGTTGTCTGGTGTTTCTTGCAAAGTCCCTGACCCTCTGCATCAAAAGTGAACGATTTCGACAAAGGCAGCCATTTAAAAAAAAAAGGAGTGAAAAGCAAAATTTTTAAGGAAAGGTAAAAACAAAAGCGAAAAACTATATTGAAGGTGAACATCTAACTCAAAAGTGACAAGAAAACTCAAAAGTGGCATACATATTAACATAAATAGCAGTAATTTCGATGCAAAAGCATGAAATTCATGAACCTACCTCTTTTGCTTAATTTGTCTTCATGCATTAATTACTCAAAAATGATAAGACAAAAATAGGAAAGGAAAGGGTACATACAACATACCGATGCCTACAGGTCACCTAACCTCATGAAAAACATCCACACGATGTGGGGCTCCTTTAATCCTTTCTATAACATCTTGACAATAGCCAAATCACAAAATTTAGAGGAAAGAAATTACTATAGGCTCAGAATGCAAATGAGGTAAATTAAACCCTAATTACCTATTTCAACCCTCCAAACCTTAATTTTTTACCTAGGAAACCCTCGTAGGTTGAAATTAGGAGCTCTTGGGAACATCTAAACTATCAATGAGGGTCCTATAAGCTTATTTTTTTGTCCTCTATGCATCTAAAATGAAAGGAAATAATGCGTGAGACCGACCTAAAAAATGAATTTTTCAGTCAACCTCTTAAGGGGGCAATCAAAAGTCCTACCATCTTTCCATTGACCATTAGGGCATAGCGGAGCAAATAAATTTTTTCAAATCTTGATCTTAACATAAAAATCTTTGAAACAAACCAACCAATACTTTGTCTCAAAGGGGGGAAAAATGTAGACATGTAAAAATGACATAACGCTTGTCATACATCCTAAATGAAATTTTCTCATCATCATCATTATCACCTAATATCATTGCATTTCACATCAATTATATCAAAAAACCCTAATTTCCTCTATTAATTGAATAATATTACATTATTTAATTAATTCACTTTTTCACCATTTTTTACTAATTAAATAAATTTGATTTATTTAATAAAGTGCTAATCTAGCTTTATTCCTCTCGATTAATTAAATAACATCAATTATTTAATTATCTCACTAATTTACCCTATTCCCCTAAGTGAATTAAATTATTAAAACATAATAGTTTAATTAAACCACTTTCCCCTAAACATGAATAATTGAATAAATTATTCAAACATCATTGAAAAAGGTCAAAACAAACAAATACAACTTTGTAAAAGTAAAACATGGTTTGCACATTGAACTCAAAAAGATTAATTAATTACCCTCACCCACTTTCATGATTGAGAAAATTATGGTCATCAATTGCTCACTCTAATTGATTGAATGTGTAACACCCCTCCATTTTGGCTCTTTGATCAGCAGTGTTTTCTTTGTAATGATTGTGTCTGATTATGCTTTGACTTTGGAACTTGGTTACTGTTGTTCGCAAATTGTTAAACAATGTGAATGTTATATTTTGATGTGATGTTATTTCATTCCGATGTTATCCTTATAGCATGTTTTGGATTAGCTTAGAAGATATTTGATTTAACGATGTTTTATGCTATTGATCATATTATTGATGTTAGAATCGTCAGTTAGTAATTGTGTATTGGTGAAGGGGACGGGATTGTATCACTCGCTTGTGAGTGCCCTACGATTCTGAGATTTCCTCTTCACGGTGTGTTTGATCATATTATATATATATGCATGTTCGATGTACTCTTTGTTCCCAAGTTGACATGTACATGACATCGACTCCACCTGGTTCACTGGTTTGAGCGTGTCCAGTAACCAACAGTAATCGATTGGGAGATAGTAGCTAGGTTTTCCGTGCCAAGTCGTCACCCTAGTCATAGTGTGTCATCGGGTTGTTGTCGAGTTAGTTGTTTTAATTTGGTCCATTTCACCTTGAGTATTTATTTAATTTCATATTTTAAAGGTTATTAAATGGCGGGTGTAGTTAAAATGATGTTTAAATGTATTTAGTTGCAATGTTGAAACGTTATTTATTTTATTGATTGATTTGATTTAATTAATAAAATTAGATTGAGTTTAGTGATTAATTAGATTAATGGTGATATATTAAATGAGATAGTTGTTTTGGCATTATTGTATATTAAGATTTAATTAATAAAAAGTAGAAATCATGTTTGGATAGTTAGAGTTAAATTAAAATAAATAAATAAATAAAAATGAAAATGTGTTTTTAATTTCACTTTTGAAAATTATTGATAAAGTAAATTCTTTGCAAAGTTTGTATTCTTTTGTTTTAAAGAATTTTGAAAAATGCATGAGATAAAGTAAAATTTGTTTTAAATTTAAAAAATTGGAATTATCCTCCAAATTTTGCAATAAATTTAGTGGGTGGGGATATTTTAGGGGTTTGACCAATTTTGGGAAAAACTCTATTTAGTAAATAGAATTTCATAATTTTGATTTTACATTTTGGGGAATGAGTTTTTGGCTGTGGCTTGGCTTGGATTGGTGAAGGGATTGAAATTCTTGCTTAGGCTGAATTCAAAAGAGGAATTGAAAGCACCATTTTGGAGTTCTTCAGGCTTTGGAGGAAAAATCAGGTTCTTCCTTGTTTTGTTTTTGGTTTTGTTTCATTTTGGAAAGAATTCAAATCCTTGTTTTGCTATTTGAAAATCTTTAAGATGATGTTTAAATTGAATGGAAAACCCATGTCAATTGGTTCTATACTTTTAAACTCTGTTGAAATTTTGAAAATGAGATCAAACAAGAATTCAAACAATGGTTAAATAGAAAGAAAACCAAAAGAAATTGGCATTTCAAAACTGAGATTTAAACCCAACTGTTGCATTGCCAATTTGTTATTTTATCACAAGATTTTGTTGTGCATTTGCACAATTTGGCTGGGAATGGAGATTTTGGGTTTATGAATATATTGTGCTTGCATATAATTATATATTTATTTTCTGGTAATTAAACTCTGTGTTTTTTTTTCCTTTTTGGAAGATCGCCCAGAAATCAAAATGCATTTTTATTTGTGAATAAATTATAAAAAAAAAAGTGTTGGGGTTTCACCCCCCATAGGAGGCGGTTGTGTAGGCAGCGCCGCTGCCCTCACAGGCAGCTGTGTTGTCCACACAGCCGCGCCTGTGGGGAGGGCTGCGTAGCAGCCTCCCACGAGCTGCACCCCTCATATATGGGGGTTTGTGGGTTGCGCAGCAGCCTGAGTCGTGGTTTTCTTTTTTATATTTATATTTTAAAAAAAATTAGTTTTGTTTTAATATATTATATTATATACTTAATATAATATATATATTATATATATTAATTTTATATTATATATAATATATATATATATATATTATATGTATATATGTATATATATTATAATATTGTTTAAATATAATTTTTTTATATAATTATGTATATATTGTGGAAATATATATATAATTTTTAGATATTATGCATTTTCTGTTAAGATAATTTGTAATATGGAATTTTAAATTAGTTGATTTAAAAATATGAAAATATTTAAGCAATAAATATATATTTCACATATATATATATATATATTTGTATATACATTTATATGTATATTTAACTTATGATTAGATTTAAATATAGATTATTTCAAGACATTTATTGTTGTGTTAATAGAGGCGAAAATAAAGGATTTTAGATAATCAGATATGTTATTTAAAAAAGTTGATTTTAATAATCAAATGATTTATTTAAAAGTGGATGTTATAAGCAAATAGCTGTATTTATAAAGATTATTTTAATCCTTATGTTTGATTCAGCAAATAGAATTAAATTGTTAATTTTATATTCCTTAATGTTGCCCAAGTAATTTGATTTACTTTTGAGTGTGCAAATATTGTTAATTATTTAATTGGATACATGCACTATGTCATTGCTTGGCTTGGGTTTAGGAAACCCTAACAGTAGTATATTGAGTTGTCATAAATGCTTTCTAAATCATGTTTCGTTCATTCTTGTTGTTGGGGAATGGAGTTAATTGTCTAGTAAGTCTTCCAGAGGAGTTCTCTAGTTTGGGATGTTTTAGGTAGTGGTTCGATTTGTGAATCGCCTTGGGAAATGTGTTGAGTTGTATCATGTTGTTCACTCAGTTTTCTCGAACGGGGATGGTTTGTGCCTCCTTGGGATTAGGAGAGGGTTATGTAGTTTGTGCCTCCTTTGGAAGGAGTGGGTTTTATATTTTGGTTTCCTCCAATGTTTGGAGAGGGTTTTGACCTTGTTGCCTCTAGTGTTTGGAGAGGGTTTTGACCTTTGTTGCCTCCAGTGGCTGGAGTGAGTTTTCTTTATTTGTTGCCTCCTTGGATTGGAGAGGTCGTCTTATCTTGTTACCATTGTGGGTTATACCACGTGTGTTTTCGATAGGAGAGTGGCTCTTTGTAGGGGTCCGACACACAAAGGGGCGTTAGGGTAACTCACTTAGGGTTTAAGTAAGTGATAACTTAAAAAGAACTAATGAAAAAATCTCAAACTAATTAAGATAATTAATGTCTCTCTCATAACTCATTTGCTTTTAAGGTTTGAGATGAGATGAGAAGTGCAATTGGTATGAGGGTTCGGCGGCCGGTAGAGTTGAGCCAGGATAACCCCAGATGTGGGATCGGTTGCCTAAGATAGTTGAGCCAGGGTAACTCATAGTAAATGTCGTGTGACACTCTCTCTATGTCAACCAGAAGTTAGTTTTTTGTACTGTGTTAGTGATCCTTGTCCTCTGGAAGCATTGTAACCTTTGTGTTAAGTGTTGTACTTGTATCCTTTTCAGTTCAGTTGTGTAATAGCCTATGTCTTGAGGTAGATGTTATTGTGTTGGATTCCTTGTTACTATCTCCTAGCACAGGGGGTGAGGCTTCAAGTATCACATGGTTGGGTGGAACGTGCACCTTAATCCGTTGGGTTGTCTTCTTGTTCATGTGGATGAGATTTCCAGTTGGAGAGCTCGTGGGTTCCGGTATCTTTTCATGCTTTATTCATTTCAGTTATTATTGTATTTTTATTACCCCTCATTGTTATCGAGGTGGAAGTTGTAATATGTAATCATGATTATTGGATTTATCTCATTTTGGGAATGAGTGTTGTAATCATGTTGTAAATTATTGTTATTGAAATCATGTGGTACTTGTTATTCTTTGATGTAAATTATTATGTATGGAATGGATGTGAGCCTAAATTGTTAAGTAATTAAATGTTGTGGTTATAATTCATGTTTCTTGTTTGGGTTTAAGTAACCCAGTCTCGTAACCTTAGGGGATTGGTTGGAAATGGTTAGTGAACTTGCATGTTAATTGTTCTTATAAAAATAAAATAAAATTAGTTCGTTTGTGTAGTAAATTGCAACTTCCCCTAGGGCTGTGTGGCGGGGTGTTACAGACTGATACATCTATTTCCTAACTGATCCATCTATTCTTCAATCCCACTAAAGGCTCAAACTATTTCCTCAATTCCACTAAACACTCAAATTGATTTCATCAATTACACCAATTACCCAATCAAAATCCATTGATTATTCCCATCTAATTCCTCTCAACATCTTTCAACTGTTGATCAGGATTTCCTACTATGCAATCCTGATTGTTCATTTTTAAACAAAATATATACATAACAATCATCTTCATCCTTAGAAATGATCGAAGAATTGACATCTTTTACACAACAGAGTAATGCTAAAATTGCAATCGATTTCTTGAAGAAATTTGACACACATCTTCAATCAACACACACAAATTTGAAGCTTTTTTAACACATCAATGGATGCTTCACATTGATACAATGATCCAACATCATTGTGAATACACTTCGACATGGAATGGTAATGCTAGATTTTTTGAATTCATTTTATGTTCTCTCCTTTGATCGCATTATTTGATTTCGTTTATTCACAGTTTCATTTCATGCGTAATGGGCATGAATCTTCATTTTTTTGTTTGAATTAGATTAGTTTAATTCATTCATTTTGATTATAATTATGCATCTCGGTTTCCCCCTTACACAATAGTTATTGTTAATGGTGGAATCCATTTCTTTTCTCTTTCTTTGGGATCTTGTTACAACCATACAAAACTTGTTTTGATTTTTGATTTTTTGATTTTGATTTTCTTTTAGAATTTTTAGATTTTTTTTATGTTTTTGGAATTTTTGGAATTTTGATGGATGCAAGGTGAGTATGAAATTTAGCTATTTTTTTGATATTTTTGATTTTTGAAAGATATTTGTAAATGCTTGGATCTTAGATTTTCTAACTTTGATTTTAAAAGAGGATACATGACAAAATTTTGAAGGACCAAGGTGATCAAATGAAATACCTAAACCTCAAGAAGGATAATTGATTAAGATGATGGTTTGATAAAAGTTGAACCTTAAGTAGACTCGTTAGTTAAAGGTCTTACTTGTTGATGAGATAATTGGAAAATAATGAGGTTTAAGATGTTTAAAAGGTAACTATGGGTTGATCAATAATTTGATTTATTTCTTGGTTTCAAAATACTAAGACAAATTTCTAAGATGTGGGATGATGAGCTTAATCTATGGATGCAATTTAAGATAGGTAAAACAAGAAAAATACTAAATTTATGTAAGACTAAAATTGGAAAAAGACTATGTTTTGTTTCAAGTTACTATGTAAAATCAGGTCTGAGTTCTATACTTTTTGAAATAAACCTTGATTTATTTGTGTAAATAGATGCATTATAGAATACATTTGTGTGGTATAGAAAAAAAATAGATGTGGTACAAAGAGTAACAATTGTGTCACATAATTTTAACATATACGTTACAAAACTCAACAATTGCTTGACAAAAATAATTACAGTGCAAATTTTGACAATTGTGATGTTATAACTTTTATAGGTTTTCTAAACATAGTTGCATTGTATCAGTCTAACATTTTTGGTTGAAAATAGAAATATTTGTATTATAGAAAGATAGATGTGTCACAGGAATTAACAAATGTGTCACATAGATTCTGCAATTGTGTTGCAAAATACAAATGTGACACAAAAGTTAATAAATGTGGTGCTTTGGATTTTTCCCTAAAAATAGTTTTTCTAAGTGACTCACTCATGGGGGCCCTATGACTCTCATGTTTGATTATTTCAAGTTTTTACTCAAGACACTCATAGTAGATAGAAACAACTATGACTCTTTGGCTCTTGGTATTAAGCTTTAAGGCCCAAAGGCCAAATGGTGTCATTGGTAGAGAATAGATTGAATACAATTGAATAAACACAACTTAGTTAATTATATAGGAGCATAAACTTGTAGTAGGTCCACCTCATAGTTAAGTGATAAATAATCCACAAGATCAGATATAAACACCTTTATTTTCAAAAGAAGATAGGTAGATGTCCAGTGGTACAGGCCCAATACGACACAGGCTTACCTTCTTTCTCTCCCTAAGATGCTATAAATAGCAAACCAAATATTTGCATCTCCTGTAGTGCCCAATATTGGAGGGGTCTCCATTGCTCTCCTCACCTATATGTGTCTTAGTGGAATAAGGATCACGAGGCTTGGCTCGAATGACACTAACTTTCCTTGAGGTATATATTTCTCTCTCCACCCTTTATTGTTTTTATAAAAGGGAATTTGGTGCCATTGAAAGGGTTGTTCTTGAGTGATTTAGAGAAGAAAATTGTAATAGAGAATGCATATTTAATTTTTTCTAAGTTTTTTCTAGGTTTTGGAGTTCTTAGTCTTTGATTATTAGCTTTGTATATTAGTACTATCACTTCTGAATGAAAATAGTGTATTTCTAGAGCCTTTGTTCTCCAATTGATTACCTCATATGAATTATGAATGAAATGGATCAAATATATTTCAATTTGTCTTCATTATATTTCCATTGAATGTTTGTTAGTTGTTGATGCTCTTGTTCAAAGAAAAAATTAATTTTCTTTAACATGAGTGAAGATTTATGTGAATGTATGCATGGATAATTAAGTAATATTGGTCTGGAAATTTTGAGTTAGATGGTGTAATGCATCATTTAATAGATCTATTGTGATAGGTGAAATGTTGTTGTATGATTTTAATTGAATTTTTTAAGACTCCATACCATAAGATAAGGTACTAGTCCATAAGCTCTGTGTTTTCTATAATTATTTGGTCTTTCACAAAAATTACATTCACAAAATCAATTTAAACTTTTACTTTCAGTTTGAATATATGTCTCGAGTTAAGTTTCACCACATTCTCATGTTATAGATTGATAAATGTTGTAAGATCTGCTAGGTCTTTTAGATTTTCATCCATTAAACAATAATTTAGAGAATATATCAATTATTACAATGTTCATGAGTAAATAACACAAGAGAACTTGAGAACATTGGGATCACCCTCCCAAGTCTTTCAGACCCAAAACTATAGAGGGAAAGTCTTGAAGATTTTCACCTATCAAGTTGGCCAATCTATCCTAATTATTGACTATTGATTTTGGAAAATTCATAGGTAATTATGAGATTAGCTTGGTTTATTTAAAACACCAACAAAGTATTCTTCCTCCAGTTTAGATGGTTACAATGATGATGAGGATGTACATTCTTCTCATAGTCATCATTCAAAGGTTGATTATTTTCCTCCACAATCTTTAGCCTCTAGGGCTCTTTGGGCTTGTCAAAAATTACAATTAGTAGGTGATTGGGTTGGTGATTCATCAAGTACTAAATGAACAAGGTCACAGTTTTAGCAAGATCCACATCTCTTCATTTCCTTATCTGCGGGTATCCATGAGTGGGATGTTATTATACAAGAAGAGTCCAATTCCTTAGAGAGAAATCATACATGACATATATTCCTTATTCCTAATGTAAGGAAACCTATCCGATGCAAGTGGATCTGGAAAAGAATTATAATAGATGGGACAATTGATAAGCATAAGGATCACTTGGTCACAAAAATATTCTCCCAAGTTTCTTGAATTTATTAATCTAAGAATTTTGTGATAGTTTACAAAATGAATTCCATTTTAATTGTCCTTGCTATAGCTACACCCCATCATTGTAAATTTCATCAGATGGATGTGAATAGTTCAATCCTATATGGTGATCTTTAGGAGTACATCTACATGGAGCATTCATAGGGGTTTATACATGATCCTTCACTTTTTGTCATCTTTAAAAGTCTCTCTATGGCTTGAAACAAGCTCCTCAATATTGGTATGCCAAGATGGATTCCTTCCTTTTGATAGTTGGGATCACTTGATGCCTCTCTAATCTTAATGTATACATTATACAATAAGATGCCACTCTCACATTTCTATTTTTATATGTTGATGACTTTTTGATTAGAGGGAGTCACTCATCCACCATCAAAGTATTAAAAACTACTTTCTATGATATATTTTTGATGTCAAACTTGGGTATTTTTTTATCACATTTTAGGGATTGAGATCACTCAATCATCCTTCAGTATATTCCTTACACAAGCCATGTATTCTCTTAATATGCTATCAATATTTTGCATGACTGACTACAAGATTGCACCAACTTCATTTCTATGAGGGTTCAAACTTGAGGCTGTGTTCTTTGCCCTTGGTTGATGGAACTTTATACCGAAAAATTCTTAGGAGTCTCATCTACTTGAGTCACATGAGTTCTAAAATTTCATATGATGTGGGAATGGTCTCTTGAATCATTCCAGAGCCACATGAGTTAAATTTAAAAGAAACTAAGCAGATTCCACCCTATATTTAGGGTACTGACAGTCATGAGATTTAGTATATAGCAAGTGTGGATATTGAATTGGTGGGATATATAAATTCAAATTAGGAAAGTGATTCTTAGGATCACAAATCTACTTCAAGGTATTTTTTCTCACTTGGTTCTAGTCTAGTTTGATACTCAAGCAAGAACTATTCTATAATTTCTCTTTCATCTAAAAACATCAAGTATGGAAGGGAAATTAATACCACTACTAAGTCTATTTGGCTTTAGAATACTTTCACATAGTTCAACATTCCATTTAGAAATCCTACAATAATCTTTTGTGATAATAAAAGTGTAATAAAAATATCACAAAACCCAATTCATCCTTAGTGGACTAAAGACATTGAGACTCATATGTACTACATTTGGGAGTCAATTAAGGAAAAATAATTAATCTTTTAAAGTGTTGTCCTATATCAAAGTAGATCAAAGACATCTTCACCAAAACCTTAAGTAAGAGAAAGTTTTGTCATTTGTGAGATTTGTTGGGGGTATGATAGGTGTCTACTTCAAGGGGGCTTTCGAGTCGTTATTTTTCTCTCTCTCTACTTTGGGGGTGTAGCATCATAAATTATCACCCTTGACAATTTCACACTATGTTTTTCTCCCCTTTAAGTTACTGAACCCAATTAATCTCCTAATTTGCAAAATTATGCATTCCACAACTTATGTTAAATATTTTCTGACAATTTGCAAGTATAAAACAAATGCTCTCATTTAATACTTTTTCCTTGACACTTTGAACTTTTGAAAATAGGTTTGGTACATTGGCACCTAGGGCACCTATGTCCCCCTATTTTCTCTCCAAATTTAAATATGTCAATGTCAACATTATATTATTTGAAATTCAAATATCCAAAGTTAACTATCAGGATTTAAGATTTGGGAAATTAGAATAATAGCATATAAATACCTAGTTATTGCATCATTTGAAATCTATCTAGAATTAACAAGAAGTGTTAAGGAGAATTTATGATCAAGCAATTATCAAGAACATTATTGAACAATTCAATAACAGTCATTAGAGACTTATTGTAGCAATTCAAGATCTAACATCATGTGAAATTGTATTTGATTTCATGTGTGTTCATGTTATCATTGCTTTGTGAAGGATAACCCTTATTGTAGGTCTTCAAAGTAATTAAATCATTCAAGAAAATCAAGCAAGAACTATCCAACACCTTGAGGTGATGAGTATGACTTTAGTCCTTCAAGGAAGCCATTGAATGATGGTGAATTGCAACACTTTGTGATTTCATCATTCCTTCCTTTCAATTATCCATTTATCATTGAAATTTCCATGTGGAAGTGGAAAAAATTACATGAGGTTTGACTGAGGCAAGCCCCTAAATGGCCCAAAATTTTCCCTCTTTGAATGTGTATATCTCAGGTATTTTGAAGATTGAAGGAAGCTTGAAGATAATTTAGTCATTGTTGCATTAAAAATCCTAGCTCTTGATAATTCATAGAAACTTAATTTCAAAAATATTCGATAATGATTTGAAAAATTTGTAGACAAGAAATAGAATTGTAAATCGAACATCAGAGAACTATGAAAATAGATCTGAAAAATACCTAGTAGGACAGAGGCACCCCTAAAGGAAAGGTCCTAAAAAATCAGGCTGAAATTTGTACCATATATAGGTGCACAGTGTCCTCCCCTTTTTTTTTATGTTGTCTAATTTATCTATGGCATCTAATATTTTTTGTATTTACATCAAAACATTAATTTGCATCATTAAAACAATCAGATCATTGTATTTCATCATTAGCATATTTCTGGATTTGGTTGGGTTGGTTGACTCACCTATCAAGTTGTAAGTCAATCACATACCTTGTCCAAATCCATCAAAGACCCTAACTAATGAAATTAGGGAAAGTTGTCAAACCCTAAGGTGAAAAATCAAAGGTTTCCCTTTCCCCATGTTTCATTTTGGTGAACCTGACCTTTTAACATTATATACCTTCTAAAAATTTCACCCTAGATCTAGGTTTTTCTTTACATTTCTCATTTAGGGTTTAATTTTTGCATCATAAAAAGTATAAAATAAAATAAAATTACATATCATTTTGCATAATAGGTTGTAATATTTTATATTTTAGTCATTTTAGCTTAGATCTACATTCAAATTGCATTCATAAATCTGCATTAGGTCATTTAAATCTGATTTTTTTTTATCATTTTCACACATTTAGGTATCTTGCATATTGTTAAATAGTGAAAAATTATATTAGTTTCTTTCAAAAAGCATATTCATATAATCATTTTTCAGATATAGTTAGGCTCAGTTTATTTTTGGATATTAGATCTAGAAATTGCATTTACAATTGCCATTTATTGTTCAAACATTTTTGCATTCTTGTAGTTTCCATTATATTTTAATAAATTGAGAAAAATATAGAAAAGTATTCACTTTCAAACCTGTCTACAGATAAACACAAAAACCTTAAACAACATAACAAAAATTGAAAATTTTAATTTTACAAAGTCCTGCTTAGGACATAGGCACCTTAGGTGACACTATCCTACCTTTTCTGGCTTAGATTTATGCCATACATCTATCTCTATGTTTTCTATTTGTTTTTAGCTTTGATTTTTGTTTCTAGCCTTTTTTTGTGGTTTTTTTTTTCATTTTAGTGTTCATCTTGGGTACACTTAAGTGTTTTTAAACTTGTATGAGTTTCATGACCTAGTTTCCTATTACCAATACTTTCATGAGACATAGTCTTAGACTTTTGGCATCTTGCACTATTGTTACATATGTTGTGGATCTTGAGTCTTCCAAATCTTTCATGCGAATTATTTTCAATACCCAACCCATTTTGGACTCTATCCCTCATGCTACCATACCATTGACAATCTTACAATCACCCATCTTTATAGATGTTGAGAGTATGGTTTCCCGTGTTGCTGAAAATAAACTAAAACAATTGGACAAATATTTAAAAAAATTCAAGACTTTGTGAGTATTGAATACTTTATTAGTACAATGGTCCCTATAATAGATAACATGAGGAGACTAATTAATGATGATGCAAGATTAGAGGTTTTTTGTAGGCTAGCACATATAGTTGATAACAATGTACCTACAATGTCTAGTTGTGCTCAAGCTTTCATAAACATTCAAATCCAAGGAGGAAGTCAAGTCTCCCTCCCTACAAATATAGCCTCTATCCCTACATACAGAAATCCAAATTTTTCCTTAACAATACAACCAAGCATTGGTATAACTCCAATAATAGGCCTTTCCACAGGAAATCCTTATTGGTTTGGCTCTTCACATGTGACACCTCAAGTTTCATCCCCTCTCATAAATTTGCAACACCATATTCACCACATTCCCAAAACATGTCAACCAATGATTCCATCATTAACCAAATTTTGCAAAATGTAACCTCACTTCAACAACAAATATCAACTTTGAAACAAAACTAAAATGGAAAACCATCAAAATATGTCAAAAGGAGCCCATTTTCACTTGAAATATTGAAATCACAAATGCCAAAAAACATAGAGATACCCCAGTTTGACAAGTATAATGGCAAGGGAGACCCTAGCAATCATTTATCGACATATACAACCTTGTGTAGTGACTTCATCTTTGAGGATAAACTCCTAGCTAAAATATTTCCTAGGTCATTGAAAGATATGGCTTTGTTATGGTTTTGTTCATTGTCGAATAATTCAACCCAATCATTTAATGATATTTTTTATGCATTCCTCAATCATTTCCAAGTAAGCATTGGTCCTAAGATTCACATAGCTAATTTAGTGTAATGCAAACAAAAGAAAAATTAAAATTTCATAGATTTCATATGCCGCTATCAATTGCTTTATTCAAAAATTGATATTACTCTTCCCAACGTTGATGTTCAAAGATTGTTCATTTAAAAATTGTAACCTAACATAAGGGATAGAATCTTATTAATGAAATTACATCATTCATACATTTGCGTACGACCCTTTGCAATTATCAAAATTCAATTAGTTAGCATGAAGAGATATCTTCATCAACTCTTACTGTGAATTCTGAATCTATACCTCAAAACAACTATCAACCATTCAAGAAGCAAAACACAACATTTATCAAGTTTTATACACCTCAAACAACCAACCACATTGAACCTCAAGTTGTTGCCATAAGTTCAACTATGTACCAGTTTATACTGTGTTAGATAAATTACCCAAGTATCTGACACCCTCTATTCGATCATGTTGCAAATTTTGAACAAAAAATTATTTTGCTTACCTCTCGTTAGACCTATTGACACAACCAAACCTTTACCAACAACTTACAATCTAAATGTCTTTTTTCAATATCATCACACAAGTGGATAGGATACAAAACAATACATGCATCTGAAATACCAAGTTCAAAACTTCATTGATTACAATCACATCCAATTGGGTGGTGTTAATGATCAAGGGAATAATTTTGTTTCCCTGGCTAACCAAAAATTTAAAATTTTTACCAATCGAATGTCAAACCATTCATCCAACTTTGTGCAAGCTTGTGATATTAATAATGATGAGATGAATATTGATAAGATTAATGATATGAGTGATGATATGAATGATGATATGAGTGATGATGACAATTATAATGAGAAGGAAGTAGATAGCATGGTCATTTTAATACATGTTCAACATCATAAGGGATAAACCACTATGTTACCCGACATTGCTTTCACCCATAGTGATGGACCTAGACATGCACCCGATGGCCCTCTCTACATCACCAAAAATATTAATGACAAGCCTACAACTAGGATACTCATTGGTCATGTATGTATAGAGAATGTGATAACTGAAGAATTATTGTTTGTACATGAGCTTTATCAAGATTCTTATGAACAATTAAAAGCATGGTTGAAAAATCATAATGGTTTTTCTTTCCCTACGATAGGTTTAATCATTCTTCCTCTTAAGGTTGGACCAAAAAAATTAGATGTATCATTCTCCATCATCCCGATGTCAAACCAATTCTATGTGAAGTTAGGCTACCCATTATTACACTCCATGAATTTCATCCCATAAATTATTCACAAGTGCATGAAGTTCCCTTTTGAAAATGAGATATTTATAGTGCATCATAGTGGGTTTAATCCTTTGTCTTCCTGTGGGAATTTTTGATTGGGTTTCTTTTGGCCTCAACCTATGGAACCTCTAAATCCTCCTGAACATTTAGTTTTCAAATCTTACCAAAATTTTAAGGCAAATAACATAACAAAGCTATCCCTTAGCAATATTCCTAATAATGATAGGTTCATGGTTGCTCCTCCTCCACCAGTTATGGATGAACCTATGCCTAAAACAAAGACCCTTCTGAGTAAAAAAGGTAAATATGCATCAGTCCCTCCACCTATATCCTATAAAAGACTAAGAGATAATAAAATGATTCATTTTTTGCCTCCAAAGATAAAATAAGTGTATAAACCTAAAGATATGGTGGTTTCACAACCACCACTGGTTCCTTAAATTCCTCCCTTAAGCAAAGAAGAGAGACCAATGGTCAAGAAACTCACTCCCACCCCATCACAAATTGAAATTGTACAAGAATAAATTGAAATAATAAAGAGTGTAGGCATAGGCTTTGTGCTATCACTCGTGAATTAGAATAAAAGAATAAAACACTAAATGATAATCCAACACCTATAGAAACAAATGAAGAAGAAATACAACTTTCACAAAAACAAAACATGGAACAAAAACAAGAATTGAAACAAGCAAATTCAACTTCAATTGTCATAAAACCTCCCATTGTGATTAATTTGGATGATGAAGATGAAACTGCAAAAAATGATGAAGAGGTGCAAAATGAGCTTAATGTCTTATTTTCAAAGAAAATAAATTTACTTGGGGGAAACCATGACAAACCTCCTAATGAGAGTGACCCGCCATGTTTTGAACATAGAGATGATCCTAGTATGGAACTTATTGTTGTCCTTTTAGCTAGTTGTCTTCCTTCCCTATATGATGAACAAGATTGGGATGTAGATGACCTGCTTTAGGTTGGCTCACATGTGTGGTACTCCTCTATGTTTGTGTTATTTGTGTTTTCTTGCATGCAATGTGATCTCTCATGTTTTTTTGTTTAGTGTTTCTTTGTGTTTGTGAGTTTTCTTTAGATGGCCCTTGTTGCTCCATTGGCTCAAGGATACAAAGTAAATAAACCTATCATGGCATTCTTCTATTTACATCTTCATTACTCTATATGCCATAAACTTTTCCTTTTATTTTTTGTCTTATGTTCCCTTTTGGGGATGATTCAAGCCATCAAGACATTTAGGTCTCTCCCATGACCCAAAAGTTTGTTTGTCTTCTCTCTTTATGTGTCATTCCTCTATGTTTTTTGCTCCATGAGTATTTAGGGAATAATGTTAGTTTCTATCTCTATTATGTCACTGTAGAAAAGATGCATACTGACCCCAAATTCATTGACCCCTCTAAACACAATAGCATATAACTACCTAGTGTTGTGCTTGTTTCACACACATGCTCCATCGGAGGCAGGGAACCTCTTTGCTCTCTTTTGATTTTCATTTTAGGTTCTTCCTTTTACCTTTAAGGGATAGGTCCTTTGAATTTTTATTATCTTAGTTTTTTGGTATTGAATGATTGATATGGTGTTAAAGGTAAGTTGGTCTAATCCCATGAAATATCATTTGAAACTCAAATTGGCTAAGTTTGGGTTGGGTTTGGGAATTCTGTGAGGCCTTGGAATTCTTGAGATTCTCTTTTTTGAGGAATTTGAGGGTGGTTGGATTGATCGAAATATTTTCCCCCCTAAATTCTTCTCTACAAGGAATCCTCAAAACTCTCCTTTTTGCTAAATCCGGGCCTACCTGCTTGGATTTTGTGAAATCCTCATTTTTAGAGAATCCTTGCCTTTGTGGATTCCCTAAAACCTAGTGTGAATGTATTGTCATGTTATTTATTGCACTCTACAAATGAGCAAGTTGTCATTAATGCCTCTTTTGTGTGGTTTATATTACAATTTTTAACTCTTTAGGTGTCATTATACTTTTTCCATTCGAAGAAGTTTTATGCTTGAAGAGATTTTGAGTGTTCAAACGAACTAGAGCTAGGGTTTTGAGTATTGTGCATGTGAATTTCAATGATCATCGTCTACGGCTTCCTAGGTGTTGGTTGTGTGCTTCATTTTCACTATTCAAATTACAAGGTAGGATCTAAACCCTTCAATTTAGTTTTTCAAGTGAATATAACATGGATTTGAATGGTCTCTTTGCTTTAGATTGTGCTTCAATTTGATTTTTGTGTTGATCATCAAAGTTATAGACTCGACCCTCAATTTAACACATAGATTTTAAAAAATTTCTATATTTTGACTAAGCATTTTTTCAATTTGTGTTTTGAAATGGTTTTTATTCTTACATTTTCATGTACATTCAAAACATTGATCGAGTTTAGGGTATCATTTTACATAGCTGATGAACTAGGGTTGGTTTCGATTTAATGCACCATGTTGATCTCAAAATTGCTTGGTACAAATTAGGTCATCATTGAGTTATAGTTGAAATGTCATTATTAACCGATTTGATTGCCCTCATACTGATTTAATATTGTTGGGTGTTTCCATTAAAACCCTAGGTTATTTTATGTTGAAATATGATTAGAATGGTTATGCTCATTGAAGTGTAGTAGATTTGGGTTCATCATTGTGTGATAGGACAAATTTACTTGCTAGAATACGAACAACAAACAACAGAGTGCAAAACAAAAACAAAAGACACCCTACACCTCAAGATTAGCCTAGTTGGATTCAATACAAAATAAAGACAACAAAATGGAACCTTTTACCTTGTCTTGAATCGATCCTTTGGTTGGCCCTTCGATCTTTGGTGTTGTATGCTCCTTGGATGGCAAGAGATGCAAATGTATGAGATGATATGAGGGTGTAGAAATGAGTGGAAATGGATGCAATTATGAAAAAAATGGATAAGTATGGTTCAAGGAATTTTTTTTCAAGAGTTTGGCTAGTATGAATGATCTCTCCCAAAATGAGAGAAAAGAGGGGGTATTTATAGAGAATTTTTCATTCTATAGGGAAATGGATGGTCAAGATTGAGCCACCAAGATCAAGATGTAGGGCTAAGGTGAGTTGAGAACTCACAAGCCCTCACATCTTGACATGTGGCATGTGAAGTGGCTTGCAAGAGATGATGTGTACATAAGGTGGAAATAGGGTACATGACATGGAGGTACTACATAGTACCTTAGGATTGGACAAGATCTCCTCATAAAGGAGGTCCTTATCCCCATGTGGGTGAGAGGACATGTGATGAATTAAAAATTCCTCAAATATCCACATGGGAAGGAGAAAAGGAATTTTTAAATTCTAAGGGATGCATTGGGGGATTAAATGTGAATTAAAAATACGGGGAAATGGGTGCCTTCTCCAAAAGGAGAAAGCATTTAATAAAGTTGACTTAGGTAAAATTCCATAAATAACATGGAGATTAGGTTGTCCTAATTAAGTGATTAGGGTTGTGCAAGTACTTGATTAGACTAATTAATGAAACATTAGAGGCAAGTGGTAAATTATGGAGAGATCACATGGGGAAGAGAAAAAATAATTTAATATTCCTTGGAAGGATAAAAGGAATTAAAAATTACTTGAGAGGTTGATTAGGCTAGTTAATGAAGGATTAGAGGAGGGTTAGGTGGCTAAGAGAGATTAGAGGCCAACTTGCAAAATTTGGAGGATGTGACACATCCTAATCAAGGATTAGGCATGTGCACATCCCTAATGATGAGATTAGAAGAATAATTAGGATTAAGAAAGGGATGTGGCATGTGAGGAATTAAATAAATGTCACATTTATTTAATTTATTTGATGAAAAGGAGTATTAAAGAGATAAGGTATTTATTTATTAATTAAATACCTTAGGGATTTAGCATAATTAAGGATATAATAGCGATATTACTTAATTAATGTGGATAAGGGGATGTTTAGATGAAAATAGATAAATTTGGATAAATTAAGTGTCTAAATTTAGGTGTCTACATTTTTCCCCTCTTTGAGATGGTGTTATGAAGTAGCATCATTTCAAAAAATATTAAAACATAGAACCTAGAAGAAGATGGTTAGATTGGGAAAGATGCCCCAGTCATCAAAGGATTGACTAGGAAGGAAGATGATGAAAGTTAGGGATGAAGGATGCCCCCTCGAGAGGACATGCGGGTGTGCTCTCGAAATGGAGGAGATGAATGAAAGGCGAGGTGAGGAAGATGATGCAAAGTGATGGACAAGATAGGAGGATAAGCGATAGGAGACAAATATGATGGCGCCCCAGTCAAGGTACAAGCCAAAAGGGGTTGATGATGGATGGAGTGTTGTCAATGAGGGAATGAGAGATCCTGAAACAACATGAGGATAGGGAATGATACATCCCAATAAGTGGTATTGATGAGGGAAGGACACATCCCAAAACACCACTAAAGGATAGGGAAGAATACCTCCCGATGATGATGAGGAAAGTGTTGTTGACGAGGGAAGGATTCATCCCAAAACAACACCAAAGGGATATGGAAGAATACATCTGGATGATGATGATGAGGATGATTGGATTAAGGCTTGTAACAAGACTAGGAACAAGACCAAGGATATGATTAGATTATTTGTGCTAGATTGAATGGGGGAGGATTGGATAGATAGGGGGATGGGGGATACATGTAAGATGATAGAATAGAAAATGAAATGCAATCGTGATTTTCCATCTTTGGAGCACTGATTTTTGCTATAGCATAAGACACAAGATGCCAAGGTATAAAGAACCAAGGACGATTCATGTCAAATGCATAAAACACACACAACAGACAAGAAGGCTATCCCAACACCTCAAAGTCACGAAGACCTTGTTCAAGCTAGGTATTGAGATAACCACAAGCACAAAAGGATACCCTAGTGTAACAAAAGACCTCGAGGATCTTGGTGGGTACTACACGGGACAATCAAGGAGACAAAAAATAGACATAAAAAGATCAAGATATGCCCCTATGTTGACTAGTCAAAGCACACCATGATATGATGGATCAAGGCGACCATGACAAGTGATGATAGGGAGCTCAAATGATAAACAAAAGCCAAAAGTATCAAAATATCGCAATCAATTTCAAACGTCCTTTGCCATAGGATCAAGGGGATGGATGGGATTGATGAGGTCTATTAGGAAGGATGCATCTTGTTGAGACCAATGGATACTAAACTGAAAGACTGATATGACGCAGGATATTCAGAACCGATTAGATCTGCTGATACAAGTGGATTTTGTTTGTTAAGAACCAGCTAGATAAGGGCATAGCTCGATGACATGACACAAGAGACACAAGACACGAGTTTGACACACCCTAAAGACCTAGGGGCTCGGGGGCCGATCAAAGATTAGCCTTGCCTACGTGGAAGCGCAGAGTCCTCATAGTTTGATAAGAGGCTGATGACAGACCGTGGTGGAGACTTCGATGGATGATAAAGATAGGATGGAAAAAAAGGAGCAAAGTGGACAATATAGATTGATGATGGAACCCCGTGGGTAGATCAAATGATTGAACTTGCCTATGTGAAAGCGCAGGGGCAACGTAGTTCGATGAAAGGACTAATGATAGACAATGGATAAAGGATGATGAGATAACCCTAGATAAGGGGATAAAATCATGGGACTGACACGATGGGACAAAATAGTCTTGTTAGATTGGGTTGGAGGATGGTGACTACACAAAGCTCAAAACGAGAGGAGGTTCAGAATAGATGAAAGATTACTCAGAACGAGTAAACAAATGATCGAGAGGGATGAATGTCTACTCAAAATGAGTAAACGACTACTCACAATGGATGAATGATTTTTGGAATGAGAAGATGAAGGTTTGGAATAGATGAAAGATTACTTAGAACGAGTAAACGATTGATTGGGATTGTTGAATGAGAGTTCAAAATTATAGAAGGAGGTTTGAAATGGATGAATGGTTACTCGAAATGAGTGAATGGATGATTAGAATGGATAAATAGGACAAAATTGAAGGAGGGAGGGATCTTAAGATTTTTTTCGATATTCAAAGATCTTAACTGCAAATGGACTAAAGCTCAGATTGGGATTAGATTAAAGCTCATATTAGGGTTGGATTGAAGCCTAGATTAGAATGATTGGAGGATGTGATGGGATTGATTCTACACCAAGTTCTAGAGTTTAAGGGACGTAAGGTGTTGACAATTAGAATTTTCTAGATTTGGCAATTTTCAAAAATTGTCAAATTTTTCCATTTTAGGAAACTTCACAGTCATACGTTTGAGAGTTCAATTTTTTCCCAAAAAATACCCAAAACTAAGATAGGATGAATTTCCAACTAACATCCCAAATTCGAGACATGCATTCCAAGTTATTGAAAAAAATAAATAAATTCAAAAACTGAAAAAAACACTAAATTACGATTTTGACGGTCAAGATGAAAGTTTGAGGCCCCAAAAATGTGGCAAAACGGGGTCCAACTGACCCAAGGTCTGTTGGGAATCCACATGCCACCTCATAACGTAACCACTCATAAAATTTCAACTCAAACGGACACCCGAGTCAAAAGTTATGGCCTCTAGAAATATTGGCATAAAAATCAAAACTCTCGAAACGAAGTCTATGTGATTGGGATGGATGATCTGATGATGACCTACGAAGCGTAAAAAAATTTGCGTGAAGGGTGGGTTCGTCCGTGCTCGGGCGGGTCCACCCGTGGACCAGAGCGGGTCCACCCATGCCTGGGCGGGTCCACTCGCGGATAGGGGCAGATCCACCCATGCTTGGGCGGGTCTGCCCGCGGTCACAGGCGGGTCCACTTACGAGCTTAGGCGGGTCTGCGCATGCTTGGATGAGTTCACCTACAGATGCGAGTGGGTCCACCCACGAGCTCAAGCAGGGGCCTTGCTCGGGGACCCGGGCGGGTCCATCCAAGCTTGGGTGGGTCTGCCCAGGTACTAGGGTAGGTTCGCCCAGGGACCGAGGCGGGTCCGCCCGAGCTAGGGCGGGTTTTCCTAGGGACTGGGGCGGGTCGGCCCAAGCCAGGGCAAGTCTGCCCATGGACTAGGGTAGGGTCAAGGATCTGGGAGGATCGACCAAAAAAAAAGGAGGAAAGATGAATGATGAGAAAGGATAGGAGATTGACAAGATGTACAAAAGAAGCCGAAGTGATGACGATAAGATAGATGGCATTGGGTTGCATGGGGAGTAGCCTATAGCTAGAGACCAATGACAAGGGATTATGAGATGGGATGAGGATAGAGGATGGGGGGGATTTGGGAGATGAAAAGGATTGGTGGGATTGATGACGAGGAAAAGGTGGCTAGATGGATTGATGACAAGGGATGTTATGATGGAAGGATAGGAAGATAGGGATGGGGAGATGGATACAACAATAAGGAGATGAGGATAGGGAAATGGAGGGGATTGCTCTGATGGAAGGAATGCTATCTCCAAGGACTATATCACAAAGGAAGATAGATGCCCCCACTCTAGATATGTCATGTGCGAGGAGGCATGAAGGATGCAATATAGAAGGATAGGAAAATAAAGAAGTGAGATGGATGAAGATAGGATGCATGGATAAGGAAGGGAGATTGAAGGTAGCACGGTGGGTGGATAAGGAAGGGTAGATGAGTGTGAATGAGGGTTAGGATAGTGTACAGATGAGGGGAATGTATGCTAAGAGGTGTCTAAAGCATGCATAGAGAGGTGCCCCTATTTTTTATCAAGATCACAAGAAGGATGGAGGGACGGGAGATAAATGGGATATGATGGTAGGCTACATAAGATAGGTGGGATGGAGGAAACAGATGTAGGGGATGTATAGCAAGAAGATGTACGTGTAATAGGAAGCATGGCAGGAGGCATAGTGGATGGAGGGGATGCATATCAGGAAGCTACCCCCAAGTGTGAAAAAGGAAAAATGAGGATTTACACATGATGCCTGTTTGCTAGGTTTTCATCATGGTACTTATCCAAGATGCTTGTTTGCCAAGGTTTCACCATTGGACATATTACTTTTCTTTACTATTTATTATTATTTTATTTTATTTTTTTGACTTTTGGATAGCATGCAGAAGGAGATGGATAAGGATAAGGAGGCAGATGGGTGTATGTGGAATACATGTGATAAAGAGATGGATGAAGGACTCAAGCATCAAATTCCATACGAAGGATTAAGAGCCCATGTGTGAAACGACTATTGGATGTTGGTACAACCTTATAAATGGATTATGTAAGAGGATGAATTAGAGGGATTTGATGGGGGAGATATGAAGGATAATGGATGGGATGTTGGAAAGTGTATGGATGGAATGATGAGGTGGATGTGTGGTGGGGTGATGTGTTGAGGACCAACATTGGCACATGTGATGGTGGATGTGAAAAGATAAGAGGATAAATGGAGGGAGAATGTGGGGATAATGGAGGAGATGGGATGGTAAATTTTGACACATAGGGACCCAAAATGGATTTAGGAGAGGGTGAATGAAAATGATTAGCTTTTGGATTAGCAACTTTGGATATTGTTATAGATTTTTCATTTGAAGACATTGCATCTTTTTTCTTTGGGATCCACATGGTTTTGATTTTTTCTTTGGTGAGCCTTTGTGGCCTATGGAATTGATTTGGATTCTAGATTTGATTTCTCTTCTCCTCACCATGTCTTCTAGAGGGGACATGAGGAGCTTGAGGTTCATGTGGATCTTTAGATTTAGGAATTTTTGCTTTGGCATCCAAAGTGCTTTTACTAGCAATTGGATGGGTGTGAGGAGATGGATGATGTGGAGTGATGGAGATAGAATTATGAGGATTATGTGTAGATAGAGAATGTGCAGATATGTGCCTTTGTTGATCTTGATTAGGGGACATGCGAGAGGGATGTTTATGATGGGTGACATGGATGGGTGATGAATGGATGAAGGGATGAATAGGATGAGATGAAGGAGGTGATTTTAGGATATAGGGGCCCATAATAGACGTAGGACCTGGAGGAAACATGGAAAAAGTAGATGGAGGATGGGAGATGGTGGATGGAGGGATGTAAGGACCCAAAATGGATGGAGCAGATGAAGGAGGAATATGGATGGTTGTTTTGAGAAAATACAATAGAGGAGGAGGGATGGCAACATATGATCTGGTGGAGCGATGGGAAGAGCTGACATTTCTTTTGGAAAAGGATCATTGAGGATGTCTAGAGGTTGTACCAACATCTTTAGATTGTGAGTCCTGGGAAATAGGTCCAAGACCTTGCATGCAAATTTGTTCTTTGACTTAGATGGGCTCTAAAATACCTTGCTCATGAAGGCCTAGACCTTTTCCTTGATAGTTCATTTTCTTGAGCATACTATCCATGATAGGATTTGTGTTATTCTGAAAACATGATGTGAGTCCATTATTAGGTGGAGGATGATGGGTGGTATATACACTATGTTTTTCTTCTGTGATGAGGCCACCATGGAAGAATGTGAGAGTACTAAGGGGATATGTAGGAGGTGTGGGGATAGAAGTTTTAGGCAATGATGGGGGATCATGAGAGGGAGATGATGGGGTAGCGGCATTTGGATGGGTGGTATCAGGAGAGGGATTAGAGGATATGATAGGATCTGGATTTGTGGTAGCGGGCTCATGTGACGGAGATGGAGATGGAATGGTGGAAGCTTGAATGACAAGGGGATCATGGGATGGATTGGATGGGTGGATGTGATCGTGAGGTGGACTAGATGGGATGGTAAGATATTGATCTAGAGAAGGGGATATATTGGCATGCTTTGGATTAGGCTCTTGGCATGACTCATCCTATGTGGGAGGCATGATAATGGATTCTTGGTGGGACTCTTCAAGTGGGGAAGATGGAGGGATGGAGGATTCAAAATGTTCATGGGAATGGATTTGGGTGTCATTGATGGGTTTGACGACTCTCGAAGTAGGATGTGGGTGTTCAATGGATTTAGTAGATGTGATGGTAGGAGATGGGGGATCAGTGGATTCAGAGGATGTGATGGTAGGAGATGGGGGCTCAATGGATTTAGAGGACTCAGAGGACTCAGAGGATGTGATGGTAGGAGATAGGGGCTCAGTGGATTTAGAGGATGTGATGGTAGGAGATGGGGGCTCAGTGGACTCAGAGGATGTGATGGTTTTGATGGTTTGAGTGGTGTGAGGGGTGGTATCATCAATGTTAGGTGTTGGGTAGAGAAGGGTCTCGTCACTAATGACTGTGGATGATTGGTTGGGATGGCATGATTCCATGACTTCAAGGTGCAGAGTGGGGGATGTCTTCTTTGTTAAAAGTCCTTGGAGAACTTCTGGAGTGAGAAACTTGAATACTCTAGGCTGAGATGGCGTGGGTGGAGTGGATGAGGGATTATGGATTGGTGGAGGATTAGGATTAGATTGAGGAATGGGATTGGATGGAAGACTAGGAGTAGATGGAGGATTAGGATTAGATGAAGGGTTAAGATAGGGGTATTGGAATGGAGAATTAGGACATGAGGATGCGAGTGGTGGATTGTAGTAAGGGTATTGAGATGATGGATTAGGATGGGAAGATTGAGGTGACAGATTGAGATAGGGAAATGTGGATGTCAGATTAGGATAAGAAGATGTGGATGTTAGATTAGGGGAGGTTGGTGTGGATGTTGGATTAGGATAGGAAGGTGTGAATGTAGGATTAGGGTGGGAAGATTGGTATGGAAGATTAGGGTAGTGGGTATATGCGAATAAAGGATTGAGATAGGAGGATGTAGAAGAGGGATTAGGATAGGGGTATTGTGATGGAAGACTAGGATAAGAGGATGCAGGTGTTGGATAAGAGGATGATGTAGATGATGGATATGATGGATATCCCTTGTCAAAGGTAGCATAAGGAGCATGATTAGGAATAAATGAAGACATAATGAGATAACTCAAAGGGGTGATTGGATTTTGGAAAGTGGGTGGAGAAAGCTTATTAGAAATGACAGTGTCGAGGGGATCCATGTCGTATACCTCTTGATCGACAAGACTTTCATTACCGTCGTTGACGTAATTAGGGTTTCCCTTCACTACTATTGATGGAGGATAAGGATTCATGATGATGAAAGGATAAAGAGGATGGATCAAAGGATGGGAACATACTAAAGCTCAATTTGGGATTTAGGTCAAGCTCAAATCAGGATTGGATTAAAGCTCAGATTAAGATTATTGGATGATGTGATGGGATTGATTCTGATGATTGGATTTGATTATCAAAGGATGATTACAACACCAAATTTTATTCGAGATGGAAGTAGATTGATTGGGTCGAAGGTGATTGGATAGGGATGTGATTGGATTTGATTGGATAAGATCGATTGATGATTCAGAAGATTGACTGATGGATCAGACAGGATGATGGAAGAGACTATAAACCCCGTTAAGAGATTACCTTAGGTGACTTAGGATATTGATTGATTAGATTAAAGGATAAAAGGATGATTGCGGCACCGAATCCACTTTGAGATTGAAAATGGATTGATTGGGCCGACGATAATGATTAACTTAGGATTGATGACAATCCTAAGTGGATGTCGATGATGACGATCAGATCAAACACTTAGGTCAATTTAGATAATAACTTGAGATGAAATTTAGGGGATATGAATGGGGAAAACGATGATTTGATCAGAGAAATGGATGATTAAAATGGATGAATGAATACTCAAAACAAGTAAACGATTGATTAGGATTGTTGAACGAGAGTTCAAAATGATTGAAGGAGGTTTGAAATAGATGAACGTTTACTTAGAACAAGTAAACAAATGATCGGAAGGACAAAATGAGAATTCAAAATGATGAAAGGGCGTTTGAAATGGATGAACGTGTACTCGGAACAAGTAAACGAATGATCAAGATGGCCGAATGAAAATTTGGAATGGATGGATGAAAGGTCAAAAAAAGTGGAAGATTACTCAAAATGAGTAAACAACTGCTAGGAACAGATGAATGACTCTCAGAACAAGAACATGAAACCTCGAAATGAATGATAGATTACTCAGAATGAGTAGATGATTGATTGAAATAGGTGAACAAGAGCTCAAAATGATAGAAGAAGGTTCAAAATGGATGGACGTTTACTCGAAATGAGAAGATGAATGATCAAAATGGTAGAACGAGAGTTCAAGACAATAGATGAAGGGTTGAAATGGGTGAACATTTACTCAGAATAGGGAAACGAGTGATCAGAACAGAAAAACGAGCACATGAAACTATGAAACGGGTGTCTAGTATGATGAAATGGATGAAAAAGCTAATCGGTGAAGGGTCAGGTCCGCCCCTGTGGAGGGAAATTCCTCCCAAGGAACAAAAGATGGTCAAATTTTATCAAAATAGGCCTGAAAGGGGTGAGTCAAAGGTCAGGTCCACCCCTAGATGGGTTAGGTCCACCTGTGGAGGACAAGTTCACCTGTCCAGAGGTCAGGTCCTCCTATTGGGAGGGAAGGTCCACCTATAGAGCAAAAATTGGTCAAAAATGGCTAAAACAGGCTCCAAAGGACTGGCTTATAGGTCAAGTCCGCCCCTAGATGGGTCAAGTCCGCCTGCAGAGAAAAATTTGGTCAAAAATAGCCAAAAAAAGCTCCAAAAGATTGGTTTTATAGGTCAGGTCTGCCCCTGAAGGGCAGGTCCGCCTATGGGGAGGATAGGTCCGACTGTTTGCAGGTCAGGTCCAACTGTTTGTAGGTCAGGTCCGACTATTTGCAGGTTAAGTTCAGTTGTTTACAGGTCAGGTCCGACTGTCTACAAGATTAAACTTGACTTTTGAAAAAAAGACTAAGGAAAAGGACTCAAAAAATAGCAATCATCAATGAAAAGGATATGGCTAAATGAAATGAATTAGACAATTACTGGTTTCGCACAATAGAAGACAATTTAGACAACACAAGTCTGTGTCTAGTAGAAAGGGTATGGTCAACAAAGTCCTCTAATCTAGGATGAACATGGTTACTAAGGAGTCCTCGATATACACCTAGTACATGAGGCCCAAATCATGAACACTAACCCGTTACAAGTGTGAGTCGGGAACCTTAAGGCTCAGACCAACTCTTCACGTCATCCCGACGCTTCGCCAATTACAACGTGGTTGGATTGAGGTACAACTTTCGCTCTCCCGCCTTTATATACCCCACTAATACGCATGGTTGGAATCTTCCCTTGGGGTGATGAAATCCCCAAGCAGGTCTCGATAAGAAAAATAAAAAAAGGATGACTCAAAAGACTTGGTAAGCTACGATTTCTCGTCACCCAGGATCGTCGAATGGTGCAAGGGGATTGGATACGTCAAATAGCTTACCAACAAACACATCAAAAAAGGTTAATTGACACCCCTAGTTAAACTATGTACCTAAATTAGGGGTTAAAAACCCTTAAAACAACCAAAAAGATTGCTAAAAAGTGAAATTTTACCTTATGGAAAAAACTGTCTAGTGCAAATCTGACTGTGTAGAGATCAAGTCCGGTTGTTTGCAGGTCAAGTCTGCCCTGCTGTGAAGAACTTTCCAAAACACTTTATGGAGTCTATGGTGGGCAGGCCCACCCCTAGGAAAGGTCGGGTCCACCTGTCTGTCAGGTCAGGTCAGCCCCAGGAAGGTCAAGTCCACCCCTCTATAACCTACACCTGCAAAAAGTAATAAAACAACAAATGTGAAAGCAAGAGACCCGTTTGTGGGTCCCATCGGGCGTGCTAGAAATGTGATAGGTTAAATTTTAGTGTTAGAAAATGAACAACAAACAAGAGAGTGCAAAACAACAACAAAAGACATCCTACACCTCAAGATTAGCCTAGTTGGATTCAATACAAAATAAAGACAACAAAATGGAACCCTTTACCTTGTCTCAAATCGATCCTTTGGTTGGCCCTTTGATCTTTGGTGTTGTATGCTCCTTGGATGACAAGAGATGCAAATTTATGAGATGATATGAGGGTGTAGAGATGAGTGGAAATGGATGCAAGTATGAAAAAAATGGCTAAGTATGGTTCAAGGAAATTTTTTGCAAGAGTTTGGCTAGCATGAATGATCTCTCCCAAAATGAGAGAAAAGAGGGGGTATTTATAGATAATTTTACATTCTCTAGGGAAATGGATGGTCAATATTGAGCCACCAAGATCAAGATGTAGGGCTAAAGTGAGTTGAGAACTCACAAGCCCTCACATCTTGACATGTGGCATGTGAAGTGGCTTGCAAGAGATAATGTGTACATGAGGTGGAAATAGGGTACATGACATGGAGGTACTACATAGTACTTTGGGATTGGACAAGATCTCCTCATAAAGGAGGTCCTTATCCCCATGTGGGTGAGAGGACATGTGAGGAATTAAAAATTCCTCAAATATCCACATGGGAAGGAGAAAATGAATTTTTAAATTCCAAGGGATGCATTGGGGGATTAAATGTGAATTAAAAATTCACATGGGGAAAGGGATGCCTTCTCCAAAATGAGAAAGCATTTAATAAAGTTGACTTAGGACACATTCCATAAATGACATGGAGATTAGGTTGTCCTAATTAAGTGATTAGGGTTGTGCAAGTACTTGATTAGACTAATTAATAATGCATTAGAGGCAAGTGGTAAATTATGGAGAGTTCACATGTGGCTTGATGTGACAAGTCAAGGATCACGTGGGGAAGAGAGAAGATAATTTAATATTCCTTGGAAGGATAAAAGGAATTAAAAATTCCTTGAGAGGTTGATTAGGCTAGTTAATGAAGGATTAGAGGAGGGTTAGGTGACTAAGAGAGATTAGAGGCCAACTTGCAAAAGTTGGAGGATGTGACACATCCTAATCAAGGATTAGGCATGTGCACATCCCTAATGATGAGATTAGAAGAATAATTAGGATTAAGAAAGGGATGTGATATGTGAGGAATTAAATAAATGTCACATTTATTTAATTCATTTGATGAAAAGGATGATTAAAGAGATAAGGTATTTATTTATTAATTAAATACCTTAGGGATTTAGCATAATTAAGGATATAATAGTGATATTACTTAATTAATGTGGATAAGTGGATGTTTAGATGAAAATAGATAAATTTGGATAAATTAAGTGTCCAAATTTAGGTTTCTACATATTGATTTGAGTTGCTATTGTTATTTTGTGATTGCATTTAAAGGTTGAATCATGGGAAAGGGGTAGATTTAGGGGCGTGATTATCCAAAACTTATAATTATCGTTAAATCCCTAAGAGTTTGGAAAACCAGACATGCACCCCTTTGCTAAATCAGTGTGTTCCTAAAATTATTGAAGTACTCTTCCTCATGGAATTAATTGTCCTTTGGATTCCTCAAATTGAGGTTTCTTTGCATAATCCATCAATGTGAGGAATTCCCAAACTATGAAATTTATCTTTGAATCCTTAATAGCTTAGATTCCTCGAAGTCCCTTGTCCTTCACTAAATCCACATCCTGATGAGATCCCCAATTTTTTTTTCATGAAATCCATCATTCTCTAGATTCCTTGATGACCATTTTTTTGCTAATTTCATGCCTACTTGGATCTCCTGATACTTCATGATTATCCTTGTATTGAGTACCATGATGCTATTTGAAGTATAATTTGTGTTTACAAGGCTTAAATCTTAGTTGTCCAATGCATTTAAATCATAAGGGAGAGATTATATAATTATTGATGATCATTTTGACCATGTTTTGCTATGCTTCATGGAATCCACATGTTCTTGGATTCCCCAGAAATCCATGAGAGGAAAAAATACCTAAAATCCATGACATGTTTAAAAACTCAAAATATTCTATAACTTGGTTTTTAAGGATTCATAACTTGGTTTCTTGAGCATTAATTATGGGTAATTATCTATTACATATTGCTTATGAAATATGCTGATTAAGCTAATGATGAAATAATTTAATGATAAGTGTTGCTTTGCATTTTGGGTGATTATGGTGTTTATTCTAACCAGATGCAATCAAAGTCTAGTGAGGCCAAGACTACTAAGGGTATGACAATTGAACCAATCAAAGATGAGATTACCATAGTAGAGAAAATGAAGTATAATTTTAAAGGTAGACTCCCAAATTCCAAGATTGCTTCTCATTGGGTTGCAGTTGGAGATAAAAATACGAGACATGTTGATTATGAAGACTTCAAAAAAATGATGTATTGTAATGCTCAAATAGAATTGGGTAGAAGGTTGGTGAGGACAAGATTAGCACAAGCTATAGGATTTCCTCCATCAATGTAATGTTTAAAGTTAATTGTGGAGTGTGCCAAATACTATGATTTAGATAGAGGAGTAATAATTGGTCCCCAAGGAAGAATAATGGCCAATTTGATAGAAGGGTCATTGGCAAAAGCATTTGATATTGCTGCACACAAGAAGCTAGCAAAGTTTGACATAGACTCAACCGAGAATTTTTACACTGATGATCTTGATCAAACACTAGAAATAATGAATGGTTTGGGTGGGTGCAAAAAGTTGGGGGGCCAAAAAGTGGCCAAATTGGCTTATTAAAACAAAAAAAAAGCAAACCATTTCATTTCATTTTTACTGTGTGTTTTCTTTCTTGTGACCAACAAAGCCTGTAATTACATGCTCATGTTTTGGAAGGATCAAAAATCTCAATTTCTTCATTGAATCTTTGCAATTTCATCACCAAGATGTTGCCACATCTATGGGGAGGTTAAATAAGTAAGCATTGTTTGTTTTTTTGTGATTTTTTTGTTAAATAAGTAATTTTAGGTTGTTTTTTATTTTCATTTCTTTAATTTGTAGGAGCTGATAATAAACCTCAAAATCCTTCTCAAAATATTCAACAACCACAACAAAAAGAACATGAACAAAATCCTCAACAACCACAACAAAAAACTCCTTCGCCTATTCCTCAACATCCCCTCGATACTCAACGAAATTTAATGGGGGAAATTAAAACAACAAAAATAAAATTAAGGAGTTAATCGAGAGATTGAACAATCCTATAAATTCAATCGTGGAAAGAACACTTGCGAATTCACTTCAAGACATGTTAACAAATGTAGATGAAATCAACAAACAATTAAGTGGTTGGGTAGATAGGAGGCAGGCATTGAGGAATTTTTATGTAGATAAATTATCATATAAAGAAGTAAAATGTGGAAAAAAAATGATTTGTGCTCACTATTCACTGAACCACACACATATCAAAATCTTAATGTTAATGCTAAGAGGTTTCCTATCCATTGGTGCCACCACCAAGGGATTAGGAACAATTTTTGGGATAGGCGGTGGATGGTTTTTGGCTATCCACCATGCAAGAATAACAAGGTCCCCCAATGTTTCTTGAGGAAACTCTACCGTGAGTTCATCATCAACAAAATCCCCAACTATTTTGATATGAGGGAATTTTAGGGAAGAGGTGGAGGGTCGGCATAGGATAGACTAGGTGAACATCAGGATCCTCAACGACAAGGGAGATGAGCTCTCACTAGGTCAGAACATGTGCATATCATTATCCCTTCCGCTACAAAGGAGAGTGTTGAGGTGGAAACTTTACAGTCTATCAACTCTTTGACCCAGAGTATCATCCAACTTTCCAGTCTTGTAGTATAGTATCATCCAAGGGATAGTTCGAGGGGTAGGCTTCCACCCCATTCTTGTTAGGTTTATGGGTCAACTTGTACATATGACCCCACAGGCACTCAAGAGGATGGTGCACATGATACGTCTATAGTTGTAAAGTTGGTGATGGTGGATGACATTTTGAATGAGGCTTTCAAAATTTATACTCAGGTAAATGTTAGCATGTTCATTGAATTGAATTTATTAAATTTCATTTTTGAAATACAAGATTTAGTTTAATGATTGTAATAAAATTTCAAGGTCATAGTGTTGATACTGGATACACAAACCCTCCACCTATTTATTACTCCACTACATCTACTGCTGAGGTATGTAACTAGTAAAAATTATAAATATTACATGTGAATAGCATTGTTATATGAATGGTATTCTAATATCTAATTTTGGATGTTGAATAGGCTAATATTGGACGTTTCACAGGAACACCTCCCAGTGCCAGTGGAGTTGTACAATCCTTCACATAGGTAATAGAATAGAGAGTTTAAATAATGAATTATACTTAATATATTTTTGTAGTTTATATTCATATTTTTGATTACATTGCATTGGACATCTTTCAAACTCAAAGTATTACTTCACATTGCATAACTAATAACTAGATGTTGATAGATGACAAAATTTCAATTATAGTATATTTGCTAGGAAATCCAACATAAGCAGTGATGTAATTACTTCACATAGCATAAGTAATAACTAGTAGTAGCTACTAATTGCATTTTATTGTCATGGAATTCCATGAGACCATTTTTTATTGAGGAATTTTTTCAAACAGCTCACTATCTTTTCTATGCTATGGATGCTTGCAAAAAATCTATGAAAGTGTAGACACGTAAAATATAATGATTAACATTGTGCATCTAATCCTAGCCACTAACATCGTTTCATCCTGAATCATCCTTCGGTCTAACCGTTTAATCAAATACCCTTATTTGATTAAATTCATCATTATTTCCTCTCTTAAATAAATAAATCGGTTGTCTAATCAAATCATCCTCTCTCTCTTTATTTAAATCAACCTATCTAATCTAACTACCCCCATTTAATTAAATAGTCAGTTTTATTTAATTAAATCTCTAAAGTCTGCCTATTAAATTAAAAAAATTAAAACCTTATTTAGTTTAATCTAACATCATCTCTTTTAATTAAATAAATCAAAATCTTTATTTAATTAATCTCTTATCACATTCCTCTCACATTTGATTTAAATAAATCCACAAATTTAAGTCAAATAGGTCACATTACTTAATCCCTTCATTAAATTAATTAATCTGGATTAATTTAATCTCTTATCATGTCCCATCCTCTAGCTTTTCCCACTTGCACATAAAAATAGACTTATTTGATTTACTAAATCTCTATTTTCCTCAACAAGGCATCTTTTAAGGAATATTCTTCAAGTTTGAATTCAAAAATCTAAGTTGACATGTACATCCAACAAGGCATTTACTCCATCTTACATGTCCTTTGCCTTGAGCCAAGTGGCCTTCAATGCATTCTTCCTTCCCTCTTGCATGTCATTTCAATAAAATTCAAAATTCAAAAATATGCATTTATTGGCACAATCATCAAAACTTGCACATCCTCCATCCACTCACAAGTTGACAAGTGGCACTATTCCATTGGCTAATTCTTAGTCCCATATTGCTCTATTTTGGGCATGTTTTCAACTCATCAATCTATAAATGAAGAGCTCATCCTTCATTTTATCCATCCACAATTTGAGTAAGCTTACTATGCTCAAATCTTTAGCAAATTCCATACATTATCATTGAATCTTAGCTAGGTTATGCAGTTTTTTCCATTGGAGCAATCATCAAGCATCAACAAAGTGGATCATTCATCAACATTCAACAAGCTTTCATCATAGGAATTGGGAAATGGTCAATTTTCACATCAAATTGGCACCAATTCCCCCATGGGATCATGAGTTTTCTAGTTTAATTAGGATTCAATCTCTTTTATTGTCATCTTATTGTATTCTTCATTATTTTTCCTAATTAGAATCTTGTAAATGGATTCCATGGGGAATCCTTGTTCTTGCTTACATTTCAACATCTAATGTGTTTGTTCTTGTTGTTTTGTAGGTATTAGGATTGGCGTTCACATAGAAAGAATAATAGTAAGCAATAGCATAGACAAGGCAATGAGTTGTTTGAAAAAAATCCTCAAAGAAAATTTGTCTCATGGTGATGTCCATCACCATGAGACCCAATTTCTTTGAGGCATTTTTTCAAAAATCTCACCACCTTTTCTATGCTACCACATTTTCAAAACATGTCTACCAAAGCATTTTATCAAATAGTTGACTTCCTTGTTGCTATGGCTAAAAGCCTAAAAAAGGTCCTTTTCAACAAATTATGGATGCTTGGAAAAAATCTATCAAAGAATAATAGTAAGCAATAGCATAGACAAGGTAGTGATTGGTTTGAAAAATTTCCTCAAATAAATGTGGTCTCATGGTGATGGAATTCCATTCCATCACCATGAGACCACATTTCTTTGAGGCATTTTTTCAAACTACTCATTTCCTTAAGAATAGAAACCAAGCCTTTAGCCAAAATTACCCTCCAATTTTTTTTCAATGTCCTCATTCTCATCCTCAATTCACCAATCCATGGAACCTTCCACCCCTTATTCCACTTGTTCATATCCCCACCCCTCCTTCATGTTATGATTTCCCTCCATCTCATAACCAAGGCCAAACTATACCATCCACCCCATCCGAACATAATACCATAGAGAAGGTTATGAACTGTTTGAAAAGATGCCTCAAAGAAATGTGGTCTCATGGTGATGGAATTGCATGAAAAATTTGTTTTTCATGGAATTCCATCATCATGAGACCATATTTCTTTTAGGAATTTTTTCAAACAGTTCATTGTCTTCTCTATGCTACCAAATTTTTCATACATGTCAACTAAAGTATTTTATCAAACAATTCACTTCCTTGTTGTGATGGATAAAAGCCTAAAATAGGTGCTTTTGAACAAGCTATGGATAGGGAAAATAGTAAGCATTATAGTAAGAAATATATAGTTCAATGAGTACTCAAAATTTTATTCATTATCTCATACATTATAAGCCATGATGTGCATCACTATTATAGTTTTTGTGATTGAATAATTTTTTATTTTATTTCTATACATTGCACACATAAACACCTCCATATGTTCATAGGATAATAGAGTTTATTTTTCTATAGAATCCTCAATGCCTCTCATATGGGTATGAGGAAAATTACTAAATTTCAATTTACATTCGTTGTTATAGCTGCTAGTTAGTGAAAAATTGAACCATTATTGATTTGTAGTTAAATTTATCTTTGGATGGTTTCTATAGGGCTTCAACATGTTACAACAAGGGCATGCGAATATTTCCCTCGAGGAGAGTGATCATCTAGAGGTGGTAAGTGATTTATTTTTTAAATATATTATTTTTTATAATGCAATTTCTATATATTAATTTATTTACTTGTTATTGTAATAGCTAAGGCTTGATCAAGAACTAAACCTTAGGAGGAGCACCAAGAGCACTCCTCGAACTTAGAGTAAACAAGTAAAGACATCACCGTGAGACCCCATTTCTTGGACCCATTTTTTCAAACAACCCACTAGCTTACCAATTTCACTAAGCTAGTTGACCCACTAGCTTTTCTATGCTACAACTTGAACCACAACATATAATTTTCCCAATATTAATATGTAAACTTGGAACCAAAACATATGTACAAACTTGGGACCAAAACATTTGTAAACTTGAAATATAGAAGCAAAAGGTCTAACTATCAACTAATCTTGATGTGCATACTCTAAATTTTAATACAAATTAAAGTGCATACTTACAAATTAATAAGAACCAATGTGCATACTTACAAATTAATCCAATAAAAAATTTGGGTTTGCTATACTCTTTATTGTGTCAAGTATTTCCTCATGGTCAAACTCACACACCTTCTACAAGGTCCTTTTCAAAGTTGTACCCCCATATTTGATCAAATGAACATTGGATGCCACAACAAGGTTTGAGTAATGAAGAATCATCTAATGCATGTCAAAGTCCTGAAACAACCAAACATTAACACTCTTATGTGGGTACTTGGTAAGCCACATTCCAGTAACAACCACTAATCCTATAGGGTATTTTATGTTTTCTCCATCTATAACTGGGGCCTCTGATTTATTTTTGGCCTCAACACGACACAAGTAATAATTTATTCCCTCTTTATTTTCTTCATCTACAATAACTACATAAACATGCCCTACATTGATATTTTCAATAAATTAGATGAAATTAGTCAACATTACAAATACACTACAAAGTAAGATAACAATATGAATTTCAAAAACTATGGAAGTAGATATATTTCTTGGTTGAACTAGATCTGATATGTGGTCAAAGTCAACTGATGATTCCAACTGTGTCAGTTCTAATACTATGGGAGGCTGATATGTGTGAAGTGGGCTAAGATAACTTAACCACCATTCTTCAACCCACTCCTTTGACTCACACTCATTTGATGCTTGAATTGTACATGAAGAACAAAAGCATGCCAACTTCCGTGTATGGATACTCCATGAACCTACATTTGAGCTAAGGAAAGAGTGTATCTCACTTGATCCTATTAGTGTACAACAATCCTCATATGGTACAATGTTAGTATCATCTATCAACCAAAAAAATGTACAAACTAAAGACTTACCTTCATTACTTAGACCCATCAAAGCATTACACCACTCGATAATTGATTTCGTATCTGTCAACTTTACATTGTCTTTATACTTTAACTCCTCGTACTAATGCTATTTTCACACATTCTCCTGCAGCATCATGCTCCCCCTTTCCATGCCTGGCCTCACAAAGATCCACATATGTTGAACACCTATAATAGCATGTATCCTGCTCAACCAATAGAACATCTATGAGTTCTTGAACTATGCTACATAGTTATCCGACCATATTATATGTTGATTGTATGCTATTCCCCTCATAGCCAAATCACTATAGAACAACTAAAAGCAACCTTGCATGAACTCTAGAGAATGTGTGTGATCATCACTAATGTAAAAGTGGTACTCCCTCAATACCTTCCTATTATCCTCTGTACTATCAACTACATGAATGAATGCTATGTGGAGAAATATAGATACCAATGTGGAGTTGTAATATTATGACTAAACCTCACACTATGGTTTTAGAGTGTAGTTCACTGCAAATTCTACCACTGAAACTATGCTACCAACTACAAAGGTGTCCTTGCATAGCTTGAATTGCAAGTCCAAACATCGAGCTCTATGGGTATGTCTTGCATACTCATACACTATAATATCATGAAATATAGACATAAATTGATACGTTGGAATATGTTTACTAACCAAATCACACATTTTTTCTTGATTACCATCTTTTGTATTATACGCCACTATTTTATACTTTCCAAACTCTACTAGTTGATTTCCAACTACATGCGTGCTTTCCATAAGTTCACATATTGGTATATGTTGCAAGCCACCACAATGCTGACATGTGCCATCTAAGCATTGTTTGTAGAATATTTGGCCTTCCTCTCTTTGACGTAAATTTTTTGATAAGAATTCTCTTGAAGATTTTGGTGGGGCATGTATGCCACAATCCTGCAAAACATTGTTAGTATGCAAATCTAAGCATATATAACGATAAAGATCATAATGGTTAAAAAATTCATTATGTAATCTACAACAAGTAGTGCATGCGTGATTTATCTGAAGACATAAAAAATGTTTATTCATTTAAAAATATCTTTAAAAAATTTGAATTTGAGGATAATCCTCTAGAAATTTATGAAAATTTTGTGTTTGAGTCATATCCAAAAAATTATTTGGATATGGCTCATGATTTTGACTACTGATTCTCCTTCTTACCACATCCCTTTGATTTGGAGATGGCCTTGTGTTATTATTACAATAGTCTTCAATTAGTGATCTCAATGCTTCAACAACCGGTTTATCTTTGCGTAGGAATCTCCCTAAGAATTTCCATAATTCAGTAGAATCAGTGTCCTCAATTCTTTGGCACCTTTGAACAACTCTTGATAATTTTTTTATATTAATTCTCAATTGTTGACTCATCTTTCTAATGAGACCATATCTCCTTGTTTGATCACTTACCAAAATTGATGAAATGATATGTTGGGTGAAATTACTATCTTTTGAGCATGAGGCCTTGCCCACAATCTCATAAGCATCCACTAGATTGTTCACAATAGTATTTTCACTTGAAGCATTCAATGTTCTCAACCCAAGAATCTTCATGATGGACCTATACTTTATAGCTCACATCATTTCAACAAATAGTTGACATCTTGCAGTCTCATTTAACTTTTCAAAGAACAATCTCCAAATCTTATCAGCATATCTTCTACAAGTGCGTTGTGGAATCTTACCTTCCATTGGCTGCAAAATATTCTCATCAATATTAATAATTTTTTTTGGCTTTCTATGAAAAATTATAGGTGTGTTCTCATAGGTACATTCATCTCAACATTGGGAATTTCATCAATATTTAAATGAGATGGGATAGATCGCGTACCTTCAATCAAGGATGGAATAGATGACATACCTTGAGGTTGAGATGGGGATGGTGGCGTACATCCTTCCTCAAATGCGAGTGATGATGTACTCTCAACTTGAGATGTGGTAGATGACGTCCCTCTATATTCTCTTGTGATAGATGGTGTCCCTCTATATTATCTTGCGATAGATGGTGTCCCTCCATATTCACTTGCAGTAGATAGTGTCCCTCCATATTCACTTGGGGTAGATGGTGTCCCTCCATATTCACTTGTGGTAGAGGGTGTATATCCAACTATGGTATTCAAATTTATCTTAGCACAATTCTTTTGCATTTGTTCCCTTTGTGCCACCAATGCCTTTTCTCTTTTTGATGGTTGAGGTTTCTCTTCAGTTGGCATGTCTTTGTCAATCATATCCAATATCTTCTTCTCATGATGTTCCCTCATCCATTCTCTTTTCTTTGCTTTCTTAGTTTCAAAATCTTCCTGTGTTGGTTTAATCCTTATTCATTTCCTCATAATGACATATAATTTCACTTGTAGCATGATAAAGAGACAAATATTAGTTCCTAGAAAATGAAATATACGTCATTGAACCCTTCATAAAAAATACTTACAATCATCTTGTAGAAGATTATTTCTAGCATAGACAAAGATGACATGAATTTTTTTATGGAATGCATTGAAGAAAAGTGGTCTCATGGAATGCCATGATTGCAAGATAGGTACCCTATGGAAGCATGGACCAGGAAAGTGAATGGTTTGACAAAAAGTTTTTGGTAGAAATGTATGCAAAATGTGGTACCATAGAGAAGCTAGTGAGATAACTAGCTTGTCAATGTGGTAGGATTGACAAGGTAGTAAGTTTTTTGAAGAAATGCCTCACAGAAATGGGGTCTCATAGTGATGTACTAGCTTATCAATGTGGTAGGATTGACAAGGTAGTGGGTTGTTTGAAAAAATTTCTCATAGAAATGGGGTCTCACAGTGAATGTACATCACTATGAGACCCCATTTCTATGAGGCTTTTTTTGAAACAGCCCACTACCTTGTCAATCCTACCACATTAACAAGATAGTGAGGTCACTAGCTTGTCAATGTGGTAGGATTGACAAAGTAGTGGGTTGTTTGAAAAAATGCCTCATAGAAATGGGGTCTCACAGTGCTGATACATGACAAGCTAGTGATCTCACTAGCTTGTCAAAGGTCACATGAAATTTTGGATGGAATTCCTTAAAGAAATGTGGTCTCATCACATGCCATGATTGCAAGATAGGCACAAAATGGAGGCATGGACAAGGCATGCGAATTGTTTGAAATTTTTTTTTTGGTAGACATGTATGCAAAATGTGGTACCTTTGACAAGCTAGTGAGGTCACTAACTTGTCAATGTGGTAGGATTGACAAGGTAGTACAAGCTATTTGAAAAAAATACCTCATAGAAATGGGATCTCATGGCGATTGACAAGGTAGTGGGCTGTTTGAAAAAATGCCTCATAGAAATGGGGTCTCATGGTGATGTACATCACAGTGAGACCCCATTTTTGTGAGGATTTTTTTCAAACAACCCATTACCTTGTTAATCCTACCGCATTGACAAGTTAGTGACCTCACTAGCCTATCAAAGGTCACATGAATTTTTTGATGGAATTCCTTAAAGAAATGTGGTCTTGTGGCATTCCATGATTGCAAGATAGGAACAAAATGGAAAGTATAATTGAGAGAATGAAAAAGGATGAGAACACAAAGGAATAACTTAAAACTCAACTAGGGAAATTACCTTCATACTTACATCACCTAGTTGGCCCTATTGGCTTAGCTGCACCTTTCCCCATGTTTCTAACTTAGCCTTGAATAAAGAGTCTTGAAATAGTGGAGAGAAGGGTTAGAATCCCTTGTAGGTAGAGTAATCAAGGAAACATTAAAAATATATCACAACATTAGTGATGAGGTAAGTTTAGTGATGAGATAAGTTTAGAAATAGAGATGAAAACTGAAATAGATTCAAATATCTATTAATGTGGGAGGATTATATTCCAATTTTGTAGAGATATGTATGGAAAATTTGGTAGCGTAGACAAGGAAATCAACTATTTGAAAAATTCGCATCACCATGAGACCACATTTCTTTGAGGAATTTCTTCAAACAACTAATTACCTTGTCTATGTTGTTTGATAAAATGCTTTGTTAGACATGTATGGAAAATTTGGTAGCATAGACAAGACAAAAAATTACTTGGTAGAACTGTTTGAAAAATTCCTCAATGAGACATGTCCTCATGGACTATAATGATTGCAGGATATGCAGAAAATGGATTTGTTGAAAAGGCTTTAGAAAATTTCAAGCATATGCAATTTCTAGGTGTAAAACCAAATTCCACTACATTTTCCAACATCCCCCATGCCTATACCAAAATGAAAGATTTAGAAAGAAATATGCACATCCATGGAAAATGATTGATAAATTACATATTATATTACATACTTATAACTACTCTCATATATATGTGTATAAAAAATGTGGAAGCATACTCAAGGTAGGTCAATTGTTTAACAAAATGCCTCAAAGAGATGTGGTTTAAAAATGTAATTGGCAAGTGTAAAGAATTTTGTAGTTTAAAATGTGCCAAGAAGGGCTAAGGTTATAATAAGAAACAAACAATGATGAACATGAAATATGAAAAATAAAAAAATAAAATCAAGCCAAAATAGAATTAAGGAAAATATAAAGAAAATGTGTAAAGACTTCATATACCTAAAAATCAGAGATTTGAATGGAGGAGTTCTACCCAATTATGTAGCCTTTGCTTCTTCTTACATAAAACTCCTCAACAATTTGAGTTTTTAAAAAGCTTTTTTCCTTTTCAATAATGTATATCACTCTTGAATGGAAATGGGAGTTGAATTGATGTATATATCAAATTCAACGTGAAAACTCTGTTATTTCATGCAAAGGTGGTGGAAAGTTCATAAAAAGGTGATAGAATGTGAAAAATTTGCATGCACATTTCACAAAAGCATCAAAAAGATTCTTTTTGTCAGAACACACACATAACTAGAAGAATATATAGAATGTGGGCCTAGAGATCATAGGTATATTGACTTTTTTACCATTTTTAGAGCAAGACAAAACATGCTCATGTTATAACATGCTCGCATTATAATGCGAGTGTGTTTTGTCTTGCTATACAAATGGCTACATCTCAACTTCAAAATACACTCGTGTTATGAAAATGTTTATTTTCTCTCTCTCTCTCTCTCTATCCTTATCCATCTAGGTCTCTCACTTATCCCTAAACTCTCAACCTTGGACAATATGCCTTAAACCCTAATCCCTCAACCCTATACTAAAAAAACCATTGATACATCTACCCTTAACCATAAAACCTAATCCCCTCTCCCTCTCTCTCCCTCCCACCCCCTCTCCCTCTCTCTCCTCTCTCCTCTCTCTCTCTCCCTCTATCTCTCTCCCACTCCCCCTCTCTCTCTCACTCCCTCTATCTCTCTCCCACCCTCTCTTTCTCTCTCCCTCTCCTAGGTCTCTCCCTCCCACCCCCTCTACCTCTCTCTATCAAGTCTCTCCCTCCCATGCCCCTCCCTCTCTTAGGTCTCTCTTTGTATCACTCACTCCCTCTATCTCTCTACCACTCCCTCTCTCTCTTACTCACTCCCTTTATCTATCTCCCAATCCTTCTCTCTCACTCCCTCTATCTCTCTCCAACTCTCTCTCTCTGTATCCCTCTCTCAGGTCTCTCCCTCTCACCCCATCTCCCTCTCTCTCTCTCAAGTCTCTCCCTCTCTTAGGTCTCTCCATCTCTCAAGTATCTCCCTCCTACCCCCTCTCTCTTTGTCTCTATCTATATTTCTCTCTCCCTCTCCCTCTCCCTCTCCCTCTCTATCTCTCTATCTCTCTATTTCTATCTCTCTCTCTATGTCTCTCTGTGTCTCTCTTTGTCTCTTTCTCTATCTCTGTCTTTGTATCTCTGTCTCTCTATCTCTATCTTTGTCTCTGTCTCTCTCTGTATCTTTGTCTATCTGTCTCCCTATCTCTGTCTATCTCTCTATCTATGTTTGTCTCTGTCTCTCTCTCTATTTGTCTCTGTCTCTATCTCTTTATCTCTTTCTCTATCTCTTTTTCTCTGTCTCTCTTTGTCTCTGTATCTCTTTGTCTCTCCCTCTATCTCTCTATCTCTGTCTCCGTCTCTCTGTCTCTGTCTCTGTCTCTGTCTCTCTCTTTGTCTCTCTCTGTCTCTCTGTCTCTCTGTCTCTCTTTGTCTCTCTGTCTCTCTCTGTCTTTGTCTCTGTCTCTCTCTCTCCCTCTATCTCTCTATCCATCTAGATATATCTTTATATCTCTCCCTTTCCTCTCTCTCTCTCTCTCTCTATCTCTCTCACTCCATCATCTCTCTCCCACTCCCTCCCTCCCTCCCTCTCTCTTTCACTCACTCCCTCTCTCTCCCACACTCTCTCTCTCCCTCTCTTAGGTCTCTCCCTCCCACCCCATCTACTTCTCTCCCTCTCCCTCCATCTCTACCTCACTCCCTCCCTCCATCTCTTTGTCACTCACTCCCCCTCTCTCTCTCTCCATCTCTCCCTCTCTCCATTATCTTCTTCCCTCCCCCCTCCCTCTCTCTCTCCTTCCACCCCCCTCTCTCTCTCTCTCTCCCCCCCCTCTATCTCCCTTCCTCTCTCTCTATATTTCTATGTCTCTCTCTCTCTCAAGTCTCTACCTCCTAGCCCCTCTCCCTCTCTCAGTTCTCTCTCTCAGTCTCAATCTCAATCTTAGTCTCAGTCTATCTCTCTCTATCTCTCTATCTTTGTCTCTATCTCTATCTCCGTCTCTATCTTTGTCTTTGTCTTTTTCTTTGTCTCTATATATCTCTCTGTCTATCTATCTGTCTCTCTCTCTACTCTCTCCCTCCTATCCCTATCCCTCTTGTAGGTCGCTCTCTCTACCCTAATCCCTTCTCTCTATCTCACTTATCCCTCCATATTTCCCTCCCTCTCTACCCTAATCCCTCAACCCTCCTACACTTAAATGCTAAAACCTCAACCCCTATACCCTCTACCCTATACATTGGACCCTAAACCCTAATACCTCAACCTATACCCTCAATACCATCAACCCTCTACCCTCAACCTTAATCCCTCAACCCTCTACCCTCTACCCTTAACCCAATACCCTCTACTCTCAACCATCAATCCTCAACCCTATACCCTCTACCCTTAAAATATCTACCCTCAACCCTCAACCCTAAACCCTTAAACCCTCTACCCTCTACCCTCAACCCTCAACCCTCAACTCTTAAACCCTAAATCGTCAACCACTATACCCTCTACCCTATACATTGAACCCTCAACCCTAATCCCTCAACCCTATAGCCTCAACCATCTACCCTCAACCTTACACCCTCAACCCTCAATTCTTAAACCCTATACCCTCTACCCTTAACCAAATACCCTCTCCCCTCAACCCTATACCCTCTACCCTTAAACCCTTAAACCCTTAAAATATCTACCCTCTACCCTTAACCATCAACCTTTAAAACCTAGACCCTTAAACCCTCTACCCTCTACCCAATACACTATACCCTCTACCCTATGCATTGGAATCTGAACCCTACACTCTCAACCCTCTACCCTGAACCTTAAACCATCAACCCTTAACCTTTAAACCATAAACCATTAAACCCTCTACCCTCTACCCTTACCCTAATACCCTCTACCCTCAACCCTCTACCATCTACCCATAAGCCCATGCAACTCAAGTACCCTCAGAGCCTAAACCCTCAGCCCTCAACCATAAACCCTCAGCTCAGCCCTCAGCCCTAAAGCCTAAAACCCTTAAAAACTAAACCCTTAAACCCTCTAACCTCTACCCTCAACCCTTATCCCTCAACCATCAACCCTTAAACCCTAGACCCTTAACCCCTATACCCTCTACCCTATACATTAGACCCTCAACCTTAATCCCTCAACCCTATAACCTCAACCCTCTACCCTCAACCTTAAATCCTCAACCCTCAACCCTTAAACCCTCAACCCTTAACCCAATACCCTCTACCCTCAACCCTATACCCTCTACCAATAAACCCCTAAACTCTCTACCATCAAACATAAACCATCTACCCTCAACCCTCAACCCTTAAAACCTTAAACCTTAAACCCTCTACCCTCAACCCTAATCCCTCAACCCTCAGCATGCGGCCCCTAAACCATAAACCATATACCCACTACCCTGCCATTTGGACCCTCAACCCTCAGCCCTAATCCCTTGACCTATACCTTCAGCCCTGTAGACCATTGAGCCATTAAAATCTCTGCCCTAATCCCTCGGCCCTCAGCCCTCAGCCACAATCCATCAACCCTTAAACCCTCAACCATCTACCCTTTACCCTCTACCCTATACATTAAACCCTCAACCCTCAACCCCTATTCTCTCTACCCTATAAATTGGACCATCAACCTAATCCCTCAACCATATAACCTAAAACATATACCCTAAACCCTCTACCCTCAACTCTTAACCTCAACCCTAAACCCTTAAACCCTCTACCCTCAACCACAACCCAATATCCTCAACCCTAAACCATAATCCCTCGACCCTATACCCTTAAACCCTAAAACCTCAACCCTATAGGTCCTCAACCCTGTACCCTCAATTCTCAACCCTCTACCCTATATATTGGATCCTCAACCTTCATCTCTCTTTGTCCATCCCTCCTCTTCTCTCCTCTCTATCTCACTTCTCTATCCATCTCTCCATCCCTCCATCCCTCCCTCTCTAACCTTATCCCTCAACCCTATACACTCAACCCTTAAATCCTTGAACACTCATTCATAAACCCTAAACTCTCAACCCTTAAACCCTATACCCTATACCCTCTACCCTGAACTCAATACCCTAAACCATCAACGCTTAAACTATCTACCCTAAACCCTAAACCCTCAACCCTTAATCCATCAACCCTATTCCATCAACCCTTAATCCCTCAAACCTCAATCCCTAAACCATAACTGTCAACCCTTAATCCCTCAATCCTCAAGCCTTAAACCCTAATCCCTCAACCCTAAAACCCTAAAACCCTCAACCGTCTACACTCTACAATATACATTAAACCCTAAACCCTAAATTCTCAATGATCTACCTTATACATTGGATCCTCAACCATAATCCCTCAATCATATATCGTAAAACCTATATACTCAACCCTATAACCTCAAACCCAACCCTAATCAATCAACCCTAAACCCTTAAACCATAAACCTCATCCCTCAACTCTTAAACCCTTAAAGCCTCAACACTTAAACCCTCATTCCTCTACCCTATACATTGGAACCTCAACCCTATACCCTCAACTGATATCCCTCTCTCTCTATCTATCCATCTCACCTTTCTCTCCCTCCCTCTCCTAACCTCTCCCTCTTTCTATGTAGCTCTCGCTCAATCAATCCCTACCAATATCTCTCTATCTCCCTCCCACTCCCTCTCCACCACTCCTCTCTCCCACTCCCTCTCTCCTGCACTCCCTCTATCTCCCTCTATCTCAATAAGAAACATGAGATATCTATCACTATTCAGGCTTCTAGTCTTAGTTGGACCATAGAGGTCAGTATGTACTAATTCCAATATTCTAGTAGTAGAATTTTCCTTTCCTTTAAAGCTACATCTTGTCTGCTTCCCCAATTGACAACTTCTGTAGATAGTATTAGCAGGTCTTGTGATTCTAGGTAGTCCTCGAACTATCTCCTTTGCACTGATCTTGACCAGGTTATCAAAGTTCACATGTCCCATTCTTTGGTTCCATAACCAACTTTCACTAATCTGAGATACAAGACAATGACCATCGACTCCTTTCAGTTGATAGATGTTTCCATGAGTTCTTCTTCTAGCAAGAATCATACCTCCATTTCTTGATCCATTCCTAATTTCACACATATTGTTTTGAAACACAAGTTTAAAGTCATTGCTACACATCTAACCAACACTTCGAAGGTTATGCCTCAAACCCATCACATAATACACATGATTAGTACTGTGTACTCCATCAAAACTAATTGTACCTTTTCCACAAATCTTAGCTCCTGAATCATCATCAAACATATCTAAACCACCATCATACCTCTCAAGTTTAGTGAACTTACTCTTATCTATGGTCATGTGATTTGAACATCCACTATCAATTGCGTAGTAGTCTTCATCCTGTCTTGCATGAAAAGTGGTAACCAAAGTACCTTCCATCCTATTCTTCTTAACCTCTAGAGCCTTCTTACTTGCACATTTTCTAGAGTTAGTGGACACAAATTTACTTTCCAAAGCTAAGAATAAGCATTCAATATCATCAACTTCATTGTCAGATTCATCATCAAAAATACCTGCCTATTCCTTAACATAGTACAACTTCTTATACTTCTTATACTTCTTATCCTTCATATCCTTATCTTTATAATCTTTCTTCTTATGTGTAGAACTATTTAGACATCTTGAAGCATAATGACCAATATTACCACAACTAAAGCATTTAAAGGGTAACATACCTTTATAATTTCCAGTGACTTTCTTCAACTTCTTGGTGAAGTTAGCTTCCAACTCATCAACACCATCACTATTTGGTTCCTCCTCAATCTTCATTGCTTTAAATATAATTTTTGTCTTTTCTTCTATGTTGTAATATTTCTGAAACTTTCTCAATTCAAATGCTTGCAAGGTGTTGAACAAGTGTTCCGAGGTGTACTTCTTAGGATCATACATTTCTTCAATCATGGAGATTTTATCGATATAACAATCTAGTAGGGTGATTAGGATCTTCTCAATTATGTCTTCATCTGATAGCTTTCCTCCTTGATTTCTAACTTCATTTGCAATTTGTTCAACCTTGTGAAAGAAACTTATAAATTCTTCACCATCTTCCATCTTCAGGTTCACAAATCTATGCTTTTCCACCAGTCTCTTTATAAATTTCACCTTTTCATTTCATTCATACATGTCTTCCAACTTCTTCTAGACATCATATGCAGTATCCAAAGAATTAACCTTAATTCACTCATTTTTAGATAAACCACTACAAATCACATACTTCACCTTCTTATTTTCTTTATAAACATAAATCACATCTGCAAAATTCACACCGCCAAATGAAAGTGTATACTTATTCTCAACAGCCTTCTAGGTCTTGAAACCAAGAGAGATAATATATCCTCTCATTTGTCCCTTCCAATATTTGTAGTCTGTTCCATCAAACATAGGGATCGCCAATTTGTGTGCCATAAAATATTCCTTAAGTCGTTAAGCTCGACACAAGGAACCACAAGCTCTGATACCAATTGTTAAATAGGTGCAGGACAATTAAGAGGGGGTGAATTAGTTGTCACACAAATTCAACCTTAAAACTTTATCACTTATCAAATCTTCAACCACACTATTATGTTATTAAATATAAGCATGAAACATGAATAACAAAAAGTAAATCAACACAATGAACACCAAATTTTTATGTGGAAAATCCAATAAGGGAAAAACCACAATGAGGGTTAACTCACAATATAAAGATTATAAAATGAATACAAAGGATCACTGCCAAGGGTTCATTTCCCAAAAGAGGACTCACTGTTCAAGTACAAAGGCTCACTTCCTACAAAGGACTCATTGTCCAATTAAGAGGCCCACTGCCTACAGATACAAAAGAGAACAAAAGATCCACCACTGCAATTAAAGAATATTCGCAGGGTTACAAAAACCTTCAGTTCACTACCTTCAACACAATGAAAAAATGCTATGACAACTCACTCACACACACTTCTACTCTTAAGATTTGTTGCACACTTTCTTCACTTTGCATCACTCTGTCATGCCATTCTTCACAACTCGACTTGATTTTATACTATTCTCAACCTTAGAAACATTTTCCAAGGTTGACCATAATACATCGTTTCATGAATTCAAATTAGGTCAGAAACTCTAAATTCCCATAGTGGAAAGGAATAAGAGTGGACCAATAAAAAATATTTTCTTGAATCTTCTACATGCTTCCCCAATTAATTTTTGTTCTTCAAATGAAGTGTAAACACTAGGTCGGCCAAACCTAATGAAAACACAAATAATCACTAATGCATACACTTCCCAACAAGAATATGGCACACGAACATCACGACATGCTTCATTATGCACAAGAATATATCTTAGAACCTTATAGATACATCCACAACAAAAACAACAATATTCAATTACTGAATTTATTTCACCAGACTATCCAGACTATGCAGACATACACAAAAATACTAAAACATGATTTTCTAGATCACCAAACTCCAAAAATCTTTGCCAGATCAGAGGGAATACCTTCACAAGACATATCCTAGATCCACAAGATTTGAAATGAAACAAAGGAGGATTTTAGAGCAAAAATATTTCTCCGAGTCCACAAAACACTAAATTTGCTAGTAGAACACACTTACCGATGTACACAACTTTCATGTACTATCTCACTAGAGGCTGAAACTTGGCATATATCACCACAATATCACCATTATCAAATCTTTATATCCACACAAGCATAGGATCAACATAGTAGAAATGCATAGCACATACCAGAGTACATTCTGAACATTTTCATCACTCTAACTTCTCTTCTTTATTAATTTTCTCAAAAGAACTTGGAAACTCATAAAACCAACACATCTACAACACCATAAAGATAACTCTGTGTACTCACAATGTCTCACTAGCATTAAAACCATGTAAAATCTACAACATATTGAACTATGATGACATCAATAACAACACCACCAAACTAGCTCATGCTTGCAACACTAACATATTGTCTAAAGATGTTATAAATTAAGTGGAGAAGATGAAGACCTCCATATAGGTGACCTATCAATGGATCAATGGGGTGTATCAGAAAGTTATTGTTTTTCTTGAGGAGATTCTACAATTGCATGAAGAGACTCATTCTTTTAAATACACTGTGCAACAAATGGAAACATAGTATAAAGCAATTGGTGATAAGTCCATGACAAGATTGGTAAAGCTAATTGAAATTACTAAAGAAATTTTGGTTAAGGAAGTTATTCTAGCCTCTAAAGTTATAGATAAACCTAAATAATGGATTGAGGCCTTTAAATTCAAAAGAGAGGTCATGGATAAAGCATTAGAACAAGTTCCAAACATGCTGAATAAATTAGGTGATATTCTTGTTGGCTGCATTTTATTCTTGGATATTATGATTGGAAGAGAAATCAATAAGGAATACTTGAAGATTGATCAACTAAAACAATGGTGGAAAGAGGTGTATTCTCAAGTTGAAGATGGATCGATAACAAAAAAATCATTTGGAGGATGCATCTATGTACATCACTATTTTGCATAAGTATTAAGTAATGAAACTTGATTGGGATAATAATTTGAAAAAATATGAAGATGAATTAAGTTCAATCAATTTGAGATTTAAATTTATCCTAACTCCAAGTCAAGATGACTTCAATAAAGTATTCCATAAATTTCAAGAGTTTTAAATACTTTTTTTTAAAATTAAATGGGCATAGAAATTGAATTAGGCCGACTTATCTTGGTTGAATTATGTTGGGAACCCTAATTTAATTTCTTCTTCACTGAATTATGTGTTATAAACTTTATATATTTGAGATATATCCTCATTTGTAAGAATAATTTTAGAATTTTTGCAAATTTTGGTGAAGTTAATATATGAGAAGACATTGGCTTGGTGATCTTTTCTATGTTTTTTCATCTATGTGCACGGTCCCTATGTTTGAAAGATATTTTAGTTGATTAAGTTTTCAATTTTAGTCAAGTTCTTTCATATTAATGATAATTATTTGAGATGTTTGAACTTTGAGGAATCTTCGGTCCATACTATTGGTGGCTTGCTAATTGTATGTTACTATGTATAGTTATCCTAGGTGTACTCTTATTGTAATAGTTCAATTGTGGGTGTTTACACATTTCTTGCAATTTTTGGATGTATGTTTGAATGCTTCACAATCTGAAAATATTTCATACCATTGGAGATTGCATTGCTTCTGTAATACTATAGATTTTATCTTGGTTAAGTATATATTGGTTATTGAAGATTGGTCCATTTGAATGTTGTACCATTTTCATGATTACACTTAGGTTTTAGATCAAATATCTCTTTTAAACCTTATCCTTTGATATTTCTTTGAGATTACTATTAAGTTAGGGGAAAAGCATCATTGGAATTGTCATATTTGATTAGAATATCATTTTTTGATCATAGATCTGGGAAAATTGGTGTTAGGGTTTATACTTATTTTAGATCTTGTAAAACTCACATTGTTGACTTCAGATTTTTAGCTTTTGTTTTACCATAAATTCCCTTTGTGATTACCAACATTACACATCATCATTGAGTTTTTTATGAGGGAAATTACCTTTCAAGAGATATAGCATAATTGTATTTTGTCTGTGTTGTTGCATTTCTAAAAATACCATCACCAAAATTGGCGCTAGAAGGAGGGTTGTTTGAACAAAGCTAGAGCGAATTTGGTCATTTTATCCTTGGAGGTTTTACAAAGTTACTAGGTATACAAATAATAAAGGAGAATTGTAAGAATTAAAAGCACCTACCAGGTATATAAGGACTAAGAAAGGGGAGGCTTGATCATCCACTACACCCATCAGACCTCCAACTCCACCTTCTCCATCATCCACATTATCCAATTCTTCATCTTTAGATTCTAATCATATTCAAACTATTGTGTCCCAGCCACAGGTTGTTGTAACAACCATTACCACATCCACCAATGGCTTGGATAGGTAACAACCCATCACCCTTGGATTTCAATGACTATCATGAAATTCCCAAGAACCCTAAACATTTTTACTCCAAGTTTTATATCAATGATCCTCATAGGATAACTAAGGAGCATGTCAAAATATTCTATATTTCCCTTAAGGATAGACAGATTGATTATGAATATGTGTCTTGCAAACTCTTTTTATATTCACTAGGTGAAGAGGTATTCTACTGATACATTCACTTACCTACCAATTCAATTACTACTTGGGATAAAAGGAAACATGGCTTTCTGCAGAAATTTAAATCCCTACTAGTCCTACTAATTTGTATCAACAATACAAGTTAGTTAGGAGGGAAGTCAATGAGCCAATAGGATCCTTTAACAATAGGTTTTATCATGCTTACAATAGATTACAACCCTTGTATGTTGTTGATGATGCATCTGCTAGGGTTGTTTATTATGTTGCTTTAGATAATATTACTTCTACTTTAGTTAAAAGGATGCATCAACCTATAAGGACTCTAGTAGAGATATATGCAGAGGAAGTCAAGGCTATTACTAATTTGGGACAACACTTAACCAAACCATTTCCATCATTAGGACCCACTACTAATCCTAGGAAAATTCAAGGGTTGAATCATGCTTTGGCCAATCAAACACTCTTAATGGATAAAATCCCATAGTTTCCCTTAGTATTGCATCCAGGTCCACCATTGATTCAAGCTCAACCAGTCCCTATTTATTTGTAGAACCCCAATCAACTAGCATATCCTCAACAGGCCAAGATCCCATCATACTTTCAAAACTCAGAGGTACCTTCTTACCAATAGAATTCTTCTAGAACACACCCTGTTTATTTGGAGAAATTTGTCCCAACTCAAAATAATGTGAAAAAGGAAAGGTTAGATGAGTTTGTTGAAAAAGTGAAGAAGCTAAATATGAAGGTTACTTACTTGAGGAATTAGATTAATCAATTGCAAGCTTCACAAATGAGTATCCAAGCTAATTACAATTGAGATAGTTGTGATCTTGGACAAGAATCTAGATGGAATTTTGAAAGAGGACAAGGATTTGGATAGAACTTTGAATAGAGACAGGCTCCAAGGTAGAAAAAAACTTGGAATACAAGGCCCAATAATGTAGGAGTTCCAACACAGCTGGATCCACCTAGAAATCTAGAGAAATCATCAAGTGGAGTATATTTGGCTGAGGTTGCATTGTTCAAATGGTGTAGGATCCATAAAAAAAAAAAGCATTATGAATTAGACTATCCATAGTTACAGGCTACTATTGCAATATTTCAAATGGAGGTGCAACATGCTACTAATAGTGATAGTTCAGGTGGGCATGAGATTTTTCCTTCAGAGTCATACGATTCAGTCCTAGTGTTGAACCATGCTCCTTTCCCTAAATGTGAATAAAATAAGCCCAAAGAGGAGTCTACTAAAGATGATATCAAAATAGAAGATGTTTGTAACAAAGAAACATTATCCTAGTTGTTTGAGAATGATAACATTGTTGATAATGGTCCTAAGGATGAAGACAAAAAAAAGGAGGAAGTAGATATGTTCCATCAGTGTTCTACACCCTACAATTTGTGAAATAGACAAGCTAGTGATCCATTCACTACTTCTATCCCACCTAATAATCTCAACATACCACCAAATCCTAATGGAAGCAATAATCCTTCCTATCTAAAGGTTCCAACACAGTACTTTTCTAAAGGAGGACAATCTGGTCTCACCCAAGGGGGACAAGTAGATCAAGTTAGAAATAGCCAATCTAAAGTTGATGTAGAACAAATGGGAGAATATGTTGTTGAGGAAATTAAAAAAGATAAAGGTTGGTCTTTTTTCTTTTGAATTATTGTGGCAATTGCAATTATGAACAGTTTTTTCAAATATTAGAATGGGAATACACCTGCTAATTCTTCACAAGACACTGTTGCAAAGAAGGTCACTTTCAACACTCTTGAAAATGAACCAGTCAGTAGAGAAATTGTGGGAAAGGCTCAGAATCAACAATCAACTAAAGATCGGTTGGGAATTATAAAATGTAGGTGATCAAGGTAGGAGTAGGCAATTTCGAATATGTAGATGATGCAGATGAAGGCAACGATCATGAGGGGGACCTGAATGGAAGATGGTCCATTCTACATCTGCCTATTTGGGTCATCCTTGGATGTGGGTCCTTCGTGCAAGCTTATACAGATGTTGTGGAAGTGATTGAAGACATTTCAGTTGCTAGAGATTGGTGCTGGCCAACTAAACCCTTTCCGTTTGAGGGTCTTGTGTGGGTGCCCTTCATGGTTTTTTTCTAGTTGTCTTCCTGACAGTGGGTGTGTGTTGGTTTCTCTAACGAATTTTGGAAGAAGATTAGGCTTATTTATGCTCCTAATCAACATAGTAGGATGGATTGGGGGTTCTTAGTGTTGGCTTCTTCTACTTCTTACTTTTTCTTGGTCATCCTTCACTTCTGCTTGTTGTTTGTTTGGTGGCCCTCCTTTGGGGGTTTTTTTTCTTTGTGTGTTTTGGGTTTTTATTTTCTCTTCTTTATGGATTGGTGGTGTCTCCTTCTGGTTGGTTGTTTGGAGCTTTGGCCCATCTGTAGCTCTAACTAGCATGTTGGGGTTGCTTGGTGTTATTTTTTGTTGGCCCTTCTCCTTAATCCCATCTTGTTTAGGGCCCCTTGTTTCTCTTTGGGTTTAGGTGTTCCTGTTAATTTTGAGACAAGGACTCTACCTTTGTTGGTCTTTTGGCCTAGGTTTCTTTTTGCTATTGTGCTATCTATGGTTGTGTTCTCTTTGTCTGATGGTTTTTTGTGGCCTTTTTCTCTCTGGCTATGTGTCTTTAGACCCTCTTTTATGAGGCTGCTGATAATCCTCTTGTCCCCTGTGTCACCAAAAAGTGTATACTTTGCTTGATATTGGAATAATTGATGACAAATTAGACTTAATGAGGCCTTTATTTGGTGTTGTGATGTGTTTTACACATCCACACTAGGTCTTGAACCTTTGCAAATTGAATAAAATGCATTTATTGATGTCTTACAAGAGTGTTGTAACATATCTTCACACTTTTCTAGGACCATAATATCATAATCCACCTAAATAACCTCACCAAGCCTCTTTCAAAGTGTTGTAACAAAATTTCACACTTTCCTAGGCTTATCATCAACATTTACACCTTTCTTATGCTTTACATGGCCCCTTTATGCACTTATAGGCCTTAATTAAGTGTCTTGTTGAAGAAGAACTTGATAAAAAACATTTAATACATCTTAATCTACAAAATCCACTCAAAATTTCCTAGGTGGACTAAGTCACCACCTTGGGTGATTTAGTCCCATTTGGCTCAAAAATCAAAATAAATTTAAATTTCTTTCAGGTTTTTATTCTTTAAGACCTAGGGTCGATCTATGATGAGGTATTTTCGGGAATTAAGGCATAATTGTGTATAAATAAGGGTTTGTCCCCTCATTTTTCTATCTCCTAACTCATCTTAATTCATAATTCATCATCATTCATGTTCTCAAGTCAAGCAAGATAAGGTTTTATCATTGTAAGTCATCAAGATAGCTTCCTAAGACATTCAAGGGTAGAATCTTCAACTTTTAATGCAGAAATTCAAGATCAAACATCATGGAAAGTATATAACTCCATTGTTTCATGCTTCATTACATTCTTTCTTCATTTTTTTTAATTACCTACAAAGGGGTTTGACCAAGGCAAACCCCCATGCCCTAACAATCAATATTTTCTCCTTTTGTCTTTATGTATTTGTAAATTTAGGAACTTTAAGGGTTTGAAGATAATTGAAGATTAGCTTGAAGATTTATTGAAGAAATATCCTTGTTGACCAAATCAAATTATCAATAAAAATTCACTTTCTAACCCAAAAATCAAAATTTCAGAAGTGGACACCTGTGGGAAACCAGAGTGCTGACTTAGGGCATCTGTTTCCACTTCTGAATTTTCAAAAATTTAGAAGTGGACTAAGTCACCACTAGTGGTATCTTAGTCCCACTTAAATTTTTTTTCATAAAGTTTTATAGATTTGGATACCCATTTGGCCGAAACGAGCTTCAGTGCAATTTTCTAGAAATTTTCCGAAAGTGGACTAAGCCGCCCCACCTAGCGTAAATGTCCTATCAGGCTTAAAAATAAGAATTTTAGAGTTTCTTCAAGTCTTCAACACACTTCTAGGTGCACACCTCTTGTCTTACAACTTTTTATTTGGCTTTATTTGCATTTCTAGGTCATTTAGTTCATGTTTGCATATCACAGTGTGTTTTCTAGCACTTCACATTTCTTAGGTTTTGCATCATTAGATCATTTCATTTTCAGAAAAAATCATTAGAGAACCTTAATTAGAGATAATAAATCTCATTTACATTGACTTTGAGTGTAAACCCTTATATTTTAGACCCCATCCAATCCCCTTTCTCCTTTTAGGTGAATAACCCTAAGAGGAGTAAAGTATTGTGAGGGCAACCCAAAATCACTATTTACATTTTGGTGAACCTGACTTTAGAGAACTTTTCTTTTATGTTTTGGAGTCCATCATAGATCTAGCTCACATTGACCTTGCATTAGGATTTGCATGGATTTGCATACTAGGTTTCAAGATTTGCATTTGTAAAAAAGTACATTTAGGTTGCATTTTTGACATCTAAAATCATTAAAATTTTCTGTAAATTTTCATTTTCATCTTAATTCTGCATCATACGACATCTAAAACATCACAATCCATTAAAAATTCCTCAAAATTTTGTAAAAACCCTAACTGGGACTAATTCGCTAGTCTGGGCAACTTAGTCCCAGCCTAGATTTTTCAATGTCTAATATAGCATTAGAAACCTCAGTTTTGTGCCTCCTAAGCCTCCTAGTCTAATATACTATAATTATGGAAAATTTTGAGAACATTTTTTTATTCAGTTATGTCAAAAACATCAATTTAGGGTAGTCATTTTTTAATTAATTTCAATTCCTAGCATTTTTGCATCTTAAATCATTGAAAATCTCTAAAATTTTGCATATGCATCTTAGGGTTGCATTGTATAGTACAAAGACTATCAAAATCCATTATAAAAATTTGAAAAATCTCAAAAAACTCCCTATTGGGACTAAGTCGCCACCTTGGGAGGATTAGTCCCTACTCACCACTAAAACAAACTTTTACAGAGCTGAAAACCCTATTTTTAATCTTTTGTTTGGTGCCATTACCTATCTATATCAATTGGCTGAGTTTTTGTAACATGCATTTCATCAAATCTAGCCTAAAATAGGTCATTTCATGCATTATTTCATTTCACATTTACATCTCCCACATTTCATTTTTCAAATTAATGCATGCTATAATAAGCAATTTACTTTGTTTTACATCTAAAAATTACATATAAATCATTGCATTGCACTTTATTTACTTTTGCATAACATGTTCTTTAGAAGTTCCTTTGATTTGATTAAACATGGATTTTATAAGCATAATATTCCCTCTTATGATTTTTATTTTGATTATAACAATGAGGAACATGTTAGTCCTAACCACATCATTACATTACCCATTGGTGTGAATGGAAGTGTAGACAATCATCACACACATACTTGTTCTTCTCTCGATACCACTCCTATTAGTGATGAAGGTATCTTGGTGAAGGAAGTTACAAGTCTTGAGGGTCTTGATTGTCCATCTCCTTATTCCCCTTTGGAATATGTTAGACAACAAGAACATGAGATCATAGAAACATTCTTAAACATCACCTTACCTAGTCTCCATAATCATGACAATCATACTTGTCCATCTCCTAATACCCCTCTTTGATGTAAAGATGATAGGTTGGTGTTAGAAGACATCCCTATTACAAATCATGAAACCTTTGATCCTCCCTTCTCTAATGCTCCTCCCATTTGTGATAATCTATTTGAGATCCATGTTGGTCCTTCAATTGATTCCTCCCCCACTTGTGATGAAGCTACTTTACAAATCTCAAAATTAGATGAACATATTACAAGCTCTCCTAGTAGGGTAGATAATATGGTACAAGAGAATGAGACCTTAGAGACAACCCACAATCAAATAAATTCTTCTTCTCCTCTCACCACTATCAATCATCAAACACATTCAACCATTAATAATTCCCTTAGTTGTGATGAAGTTAGTTTGGATGAACCAAGCCTTTATTGTAAAGAACATGAGGTTTGTTCTCCTAAAAAATTTCCTTCTAGGGAGAATATCATCATACGAGGAAAAGATAACATCGATAATAATATTATGCCCTTGAAAAGAGATGAAGAGCCTATGTTAGACTCTCATTCACCAAGGGATGTTAATATTATTCAACCTCAACTCATCATTTATCCCTCTTCACACAAAAAAACTCCACACAAACCTGAATTCACCCTCTACCCACCTCAAACTAATGTGTTGCAGCAATCGAGTTATAATACCATTTCTCATACATATAACACTCGAAATAACCCGCAACCTTCACAAAAAACCCCAACCCCCTTACCTTTTCCTAATCCCATCCCCTCTAGACCTTTCTTACCAGGTCTTCCTACTAGAAAGGAGTACAATATTGTTGAACAACTAAAGACTACTCCTGCTAAGATATCATTTTGGGATCTTATTCAAGCCTCCCCTCACTATCACAACATGATCCAAATAGCCTTACAACAAGTTCATGTCCCTTCTAATGCACAACCAACTGACATAGCAACCATGATCCAAGGAATAAATGCTGACATTGTTTTCCACCAAAGTGAACTCCCCCATTAGGAAGTGCAAAAAAAAAATGACGCTTTCATGATCATTGCTCGATACAATCAGATAGGGATAAAGTGAACACTTATTGATAATGGCTTAGCCCTTAATGTGTGTAGCATAAACCTTTTGGATAGGCTTTGTGTAGATAAATAAAAAATTCAACCCGAATCTTTATCTATTAAGGGATTTGACAATGTTGAAAAGACACCACTTGGTGTGATCACTTTACCTATTATAGTTAGAGAAGTCACATTGAACACACCAATCTAGGTTATGCCTCATGATCTTTCATATAACCTTCTTCTAGGTAGGCTATGGATTCATGTTATGAATGGTGTGCCTTCCACTCTTCATCAAAAAATGAAATACATCTACAATGGCAAAGTGTGCACACTCGACACTGATCATGAGCCTTCTAGTGTCTTGCAACTTGAGAAAAACAAAAAGAACCCCTTGAACACATTAACACCAACCACACAAGTGGAACCTACAAAACAACATGACAAACAAAATCTTGCACAAATAATAAAGCTATTAGAATATGATTGGGGTTCCTTGGATTTCGAACACGACTTCATGGGCGAGTATAAGATCATACACAAAAATTCAAATGTGAAAACGAAAAAGCAGATGATCCTTCGAAAGCATCCACCTCAACCACTTTACAAAAAGAAGCAAACTACACAACAACCTTTTACAAACACAATAACGAACAACCACTCGATTCCAAAGAAATGAAAAAGCTTTTTGGAAAGGGTTATGAGCTTATGAAACAACTTCGATACAGTTGAAAATAATGTGGTGCTAACGAACAAGGTACCCACAACCCTATTGATCCTATCACACAAAAAACCACCCATGGTCTTGATTATTTTCCTTTGATAGAAGTCACCAGGCCTTCACTCAACATCAACACTATTACAAAACATCCTTCTATGACAATAGACAATAGTAGTCTTGCAAGTCATCCTTTACAAAACATCAAAAAAAAAAAACATCTTCACTTAATGTCAATGTCATATTGCAGAACTCTAATAAATTGAATTCATTAGATTTTACACCCTCCTATAAAGGTTAGCCCAAAATATTGCAATCTAAAGTATCTTGTGTAAGTATGACATCTACTACTAAGCAAGGGGTATCTTTGTCACATACCACACAACCTTGTTCTACCATTGATCAAGAGGGTATCTTGTTGAGACTCCTTCAAGATCACTTGATCACCCTCCCTCCTAAAACTCAAAAGAAATGCTCTTACAAGACTTCATTTTGTGCCTATCATAAAGTTCATGGTCATTCCAATAATGAATGTAAGGCTTTGAGTCATAAAATCCAACATTTTCAGGAGTTTGGTATGCTTCTCTCTGTGGGGGCACCTAATTCCTCTACTTGATACTTATTTTCACTCTAGCATGCATCATTTTTGCTCACCCTTGTTTTGCACTAAGTGGGGGCAAGGCGTTTGATAGCCTTGTCCTTGTATCTCACTTTTTTCCTCTTTTGACTAGTCGTTAACCTTTCATGAACATATAAGAGCAAGCTTGGGATGTGGACAACATGCCTTAAGTTGTCTCGCATGTGACATACTACCTTTTTCATCTCATGGCTTACTAGAAACATATGACTTGGCATTGAGCTTTCTGAGTAAGCTCTCATGTCTTCCTTCTTCTACTTTAAAGGAATAGATCATAGTACTGGTGTTAGCAACTACGTTAAAGTGGGGGCATACATCGACACTCACATTTCATTATGTGATTTTATTTTTCTTGTGATTCCCTCTCTTGCAAACATTTGGCACAATGTTACCCAAGATGAGACATTGCAATTGTCCTCTCTTGAAAACAAGATGAAACTGTCTGCACTTTTCCCTCTCTTGGAGACATTAGGTAAAGTGTTCCCTAAGATGAGACATTGCATGAAAAAAGAAAAATCCCTTTGAACATTCCTTATATTACCTTGCACTTACAATGTCTATGAGTGTCAAGCATACGAAGTTTTGTTTACCTCAGAGTTCAAAAAACCATTTTCTTTTGTGGCACCTTATTGAAGTTATCAGGAGTTATAAGTTTGATATGGTTGAGTGGGAAGCCCATTCAACGACACAAATTTCCCCATAGCCACCTATGTTTTTGTGAGTGCATACCAACTAGCGTATGTATTTCACCTTTTGGGTTTTCTCACCCGATAGACAACCAAGAGTTTTGTCGCCTCAGAGTGAGTATACTTGGGCCTTCTCACCCAGTGGATAGCCAAGAGTTCCATCGCCTCATAGTGAGTATGCATGTTCTTTTTCAAATAGCCTATATCTAATCCACATATAGTTGGAAAAATGATTGAAGCTTGATCCACCCCACTTTTATTTCCTTCTAGTTCTTGCCATTGTGTGATCATGTATCTTGTCTTGCTACAAATCATTCACCTTGCATGTGTCTTTTCATAGTTATATTGGCTTGACTTAGGATCTTGATCTTGGGGGCTTGCACAACCTCCTTTGATCTTTGTCATTCTTTGTCGTCCACATTGGTACGATTGGACTCCACTTGAATGGCTACTTTCGCAAGAGTTTTAAGCAAGTTCATCCTTTGACTAAAGTGGAGGCTTAATGTGTTGCCAAAAAGTGTATACTTTGCTAGATATGGGAATAATTGATGACAAATCAGACTTAATGAGGCCTTGGTTTGGTGTTGTGAGGTGTTTTACTCATCCACACTAGGTCTTGAACCTTTGAAAATTAAATAAAATGCATTTATTGATGTCTTGCAAGAGTGTTGTAAGGTGTTGTAACATGTCTTCACACTTTTCGAGGACCATAATATCATAATTCACCTAAATAACCTTACCAAGCCTATTTCAAAGTGTTGTAAAAGTGTTGTAACAAACTTTCACACTTTCCTAGGCTTGTCATCAATATTTACACCTTTCTTATGCTTTACATGGACCCCTTATGCACTTATAGGCCTTTATTAAGTGTCTTGTTGAAGAAGAACCCGATAAAAAAAATTTAATACATCTTAATCTTCCACATCCACTTAAAATTTCCCAGGTGGACTAAGTCACCACCTTGGGTGACTTAGTCCCATTTGGCTCAAAAATCAAAATAAATTTAAATTTCTTTCGGGCTTTTATTCTTTAAGACCTAAGGTTAGCCTGTGATGAGGTATTTTCGAGAATTAAGGCATAATTGTGTATAAATAAGGGTTTTTCCCCTCATTTTTCTATCTCTTAACTCATCTTAATCATAAATCATCATCATTCATGTTCTCAAGTCAAGCAAGCTAAGGTTTTATCATTGCTCGAGTCATCAAGATAGCTTCCTAAGACATTCAAGGGCATAATCATCAACTTTTGCTATAGAAATTCAAGATCAAACATCATGGAAAGTATCTAACTCCATTGTTTCATGCTTCATTACATTATTTCTTCATTTGGTTTAATTACCTACAAAGGGGTTTGACCAAGGCAAACCCCCATGCCCTAACAATCAACATTTTCTCCTTCTCTCTTTGTGTATTTGCAGATTTAGGAACTTTAAGGGTTTGAAGATCATTGAAGATTAGCTTGAAGATTCATTGAAGACATCTCCTTGTTGACCAAATCAAAGTATCAATAAAAATTCACTTTCAGGCCTGAAAATCAGAATTTCAGAATTGGACACCTATGGGAAACCAGAGTGCTAACCTAGGGCATCCATTTCCACTTCCAAAATTTCAAAAATTTAGAAGTGGACTAAGTTGCCACTAGTAGCAGCTTAGTCCCACTGAACTTTTTTTTGGATTTTTTTATTGATTTGGATACCCATTTGGCCGAAATAGGCTCTAGTGTAGTTTTCCATAATTTTTCTAAAAGTGGACTAAGCCGCTCCACCTGGCGTAAATCTCCTATTAGGCTTAAAAATTAGAATTTCCAGAATTTTAGAGTTGCTTCAAGTTTTCAACACACTTCTAGGTGCACACCTTTTGTCTTAGAACTTTCTATTTGGCTTTATTTGCATTTCTAGGTCATTTAGTTCATGTTTTCATATCACAATGTGTTTTCTAACACTTCACATTTCTTAGATTTTGCATCACTAGATCATTTCATTTTCAGATCAAAGCATTAGAGCACCTTAATTAGACATAATACATATCATTTACATTGACTTTGAGTGTAAACCCTTGCATTTTGGACCCCATCCAATCCCCTTTCTCCTTTTAGGTGAAAAACCCTAGGAGTAAAGTATTGTGAGGGCAACGCAAAATCATCGTTTACATCCCCCAAGTGGCTGATGCTGGGGTTTGAGGTTTTTTCTTGGGCTGAGATTCTTCATGTTTATATTCTAAAGGCTTGGATTATTTTTCTTATTTTGAAGGCTCAGAAGTGGGTGAGCTATGGCTTTTAGTTGGGTTACGGTTCAATTTTTCTTGGTCGACAGTTTGTTTCTGGTGTAGTGTTTACCAAAGGATGCTACGGTCACTTGCTTGGCTACTATGTTTGCTTTCCCCTTAAGTACTTTGGACATGGGCCTTTGTTAATTGTTGTTCTTATTGAGGTGGGTGGATCTATAGAGGTGGAGGTTGAGGGTGCTGGTGATTTATGGCTGTGGTGGCTTTGTTGATCATATCATCCTCTCCAATGGAGGGGAGCTCATTCCTTTTGAGGTGGTTTCCTATTACTAGAGTGGTTCAAAAGAGTCTATGATGTTGGAACTTTCCACGGATGTTTTGGGTTCTCTGGCTTCTCCTTTTTTGTTGTAGGTTGGGTGGTATTCTAAGCTACTCTAGACATCCCAGTAGGATGGGGTCCCTTAGGCTACCTTTCTTGGCTCAGTGGTATCATCCATGAGTGGTGGGTTTGTTGATGTCTGATAGAAGTAGGTGGGTTCTCTTTGGATTTAAGGGTTTCTGGTTCCGGTTAAAACTAGGTTGTAAAAGGGTTTCAGGCCCTTGCTTGTTTGTTTGATGTAGCCTATGTTGTCATGTCTATCTTCTTGAGGCTGTTGTTGGGATATTGATGGTTTGGATTTTATCTTTTTGGCAGCTTGATTTTTTGTGTTAGGTTGATGGTTCCCTTCAAAATCATCATGTATTGGGTTTTGGGCCCCATCAAGACCTAATTTTACCTCTAATCAGAAAAAATCAACTAAAGATCAAGTCAAGTAGTTATCCAAAGGTCAAGATTAGATGCAAATTAAGGAAAAAGGTAAGGAGAAGGATAAGACTCAAGTGGCACATGTAGATACTCTAGTGAGTTTATTCCAAGAAAAACATAAACTCCTCCTTTCTTACTTGCTATTCTCTTATTTGGGAAGAGTTTGTATAATTGTTTGTTGGATTTTGGAACATCCAAAAATTTCATGCCATTTTTGGTCTGTAAGGTATTAGGAATCACTCCTACTCCCTCTAAACGAAAATTCACTCAACTAGATAAGACCGAGGTGAGTGTGGTTTGAGAGTTGAATAAGATTCATATGTAGGTTGCATCATAGCCAAGGGTACAATAGATAATTAATATTTAGGTGGTTGATATCCCTGATCCATATAGGATGATTTTGGGTAGGGAGTTCACAAAAAATTAATGGCTTCATCTTGACAGAACATTCACATATGTGGCTCACATGTAAAGGAATGCCAAATCAGATTCGCATAGAATGAGAGCCAAGAATGAGGTTTATGATTATTGAGTATAACAATACAATAAACAAAGTGTTGTTTTCAGACACTCAACTGGGAAATTATGTTCATGTTGCAACTATAGATGAAATGGAAGAAATAGAGGAAGTCTTGATGATGCATGACACATCTCAAGACCTAACTCAACTTCCTTGCAGTACTGAAGCAATGTTTGAATCTGATGGTGATGATTCATAAGTTGATGGAAATATCGTCCTTCTTGAAAGTTTTTAGGAATTCATCAAGAAGTTTGTTGAGGATCAAGTCAATCTTGGAGGAAGGATGGATTTCAAGGAATTGTTATGGCCTAGTTGGTGTAGAGTACACAATGCATCACATTATAAATTTGAGTGTTTCCTTTTCCAATTAGCTATTAATCAAATTAAGAGGTAGATTACTCCAGTGATGGTGAAAAATGATAATAAAAAAATCTAGGATAGACCAAAAGATGAAAACCATAATCTAACATACGATCTTTTACCCCAGAAGCATGCATGTGTAGTAAATTCCAAAGGTGTATGCCCTACCAAGTTATGTACTTTGCATTTTGATGGTTCTAAATTGAAGAAAGGAGTTGGTGCAGGCTTTGAGTTGATTAGTCTAACAAGACTTTTTTCACATGACATATAGTACAGTTCCATTGTACAAATAATGTAGTAGAATATGAGGCCTTGGTACATGGATTATTGATGGTACTGTGAAAGACAGTTAAGGCCTTGCAAGTCTTTGGAGACTCGAAATTAGTGTTAAATAGGTCAAGAAGAAATAAATCTTGCCATGATAGGATATTGACAAATTACAGGCATAAAGTATGGGATTTGATAGAGGGATTTGATGCATTCAAAATTCAGTTGATTCCCCATCACAAAAACCAAATTGTTGATGTGTTAGCTCAAGCTGCTAGTACTTTACAACCCTTGTCATTGTCTAGCTTAATAAAGTTCACTATTGAGCTCACTCCAACTCATTGGTGCTCGAAAATGTCACTAATCTCCACGTATTTGAAGATGATAAGCATATTTTGGATTTCATCACTAGTTTAGATGTTTTTGCTTCACAAATTATTGACGATGTAGAACTAGAAGAAGCAAAAATTGATATGGAGGGATTTATTAATTTGAAGACCAACACAATACCAAGAGGAATGGTACAACTAGAAATAATATTTGGTTTTGATAAATTAAGGGATCGAAACAAGCAGGTTAGAAAAGATTGAATAGATAATCACTATGACACACACAACATGGGTACTACAAAAAAGGTAAAGAATTTTTTCATTAGTAAACTTTGTACGCTAGAAGAAAAAATAGGGATAATCAATGCATTACATCAATATCAGGATATTATAACATGGAGCTATGAGGATCTCAAAACATATGATACACCAATCATCATGCATACGATCCCACTTAAACTAGATGTAAAGCCATTTAGGCAGAGACAAAGATCGATTAATGTATTACTTGATCCTATCATTCAGAAGGAAGTGATGAAATTGTTTTATGCTTGCATTATCTTTCCTCTTCAACATTCAAATTGGGTGGAGAATCTCATACATATGTACAAAAAGAATGGTAATATCAGACTATGTGTAGATTTGAGAAATCTAAATCATGCATTTGAGAAAGAAAATTACCCAGTGCCATCGTTAAACAAGTTATTGTAGATTGTTAATGACTCCCAAATGATGTCTTTTCTCAATGAATATTCAAGATATAATCAAGTGATGGTTCAGTATGAATATATACACAAGACAACATTTACAACAAAGTGGGGAACTTTCACATGCAAAAGGATGCCATTTGTTTTAATTAATGCTGAAGCAGTGTTCCTATGAGCAATGGATATTGCATTCAAGAACTTAATAGGAAAATGAATTATCATTTATATGGATGACTTGACTGTGTTTTCAAAGAAAATGGGAGATCATATTTTAGATGTATGCAAAGTATTTAGAAGTGTAGGGAATTTGGCATCTCCTTGAATTTGAAAAAGTGCATCTTTGGAGTGACAAAGGGTAATTTTTTGGGGCATGCCATCTTAGAAAATGACATATCCATTGAACCTAAGCATATCTAGGCCATACTAAAAATTCAACCCCCTGCCAATAAGAAGGAAATAAAGTCATTTTTTGGTAAGATCAAGTTTGTAAAAAAATTCATTACTGGTTTTGTTGACAATGTGAAGCCTTTGAATGCAATGCTCAAATAAGATGCTAAGGTAGAATGGACTACTGAGGCAAAGCAAGCCTTTGAAGAAATAAAGCGAGTGACAACTAAGGCACCAGTCTTGGTAAGTCTAGATTATGCTAATCCATTTTACATATATTTGTCTGCTTTAGAACATTCGTGTGCTAGTATGTTGATGCAAAAATCAGATCAAGGGGATGAGAATCCTATTGCATTTATAAGTGCTCCATTAAAGATGTAGAGTTGCAATATCCTAGTGTTGAGAAACAAGCCTACGCAATAGTTTGTGGTGTAAAGAAGTTCAAGCATTATATTTTATAGAATAAGGTTTTTGCAATTGTTCTAGACCTAGCTGTGAAGATTTTATTAATGCAGAATGAGTTGGGCGAAAGAAGGGATAAATGGGTGACAATGCTACATGAATATGACATGGAGATACAACCCATGAAACTCGTAAGGGGGAAAGCATTGACTAGAACAATGGATAAAACTAATCTAGAACTCATTGTACAACAATATAGCCTTGAAGATTTATCTTTGAATGATTGGTATGATGATGTTGTGTATTATGTAAGACCCCGTCTCACATGTGATTAATGCTAAACCTAATTTGTGATATGATTTTCTTAAATTGATGATTTTATATATTATAGATGATAAATAAGATGATCTTTTGGAAAAATCCTTGTAATTTCATTTTGACATTATGTTCTATTGTCACTACCATGAAAGTAAAATACACTAGTATACTATGGAATGAAGATTGAAATTTAAATGGATTATTATATGGTTAAAGTTTAGAATATTCAACTAATAGATTAATGTGATATACAATGTTACTTATGATCGTGTTGGTAATGTGCAGGAAGGTAACGGTGTTAGCATGAGAAGGGAGGACCATCGAGAGAAAATAAAAAGACATATTCTTGAAGATATAAAGTTAATATGTTGATATAATAAGAGGCGAAGCTTGATATTAAAGGTATAATTTATTTTGGGTTGTGAGAATATTTAATAATGTGGGTTAGGGGTTGGAAACACTTACCCAAGTGTGAAACTCGGATGGATCTTTAAGTGGGTCTTTAAAGAGGGTTGTTGGTCAATTTCCTCCATTGGGATACAAAAATAAACCACCTAGGGTCTATACCATAGTGGTAGGGGTCAAGTGGGCATGCAATAGGGTTCCAAGGACATGATTTGACTCTTGAAAAGTCCTCATAATGAAGAGTGACGAATTTTGAGGAGATGATGGGGGATGAAAAGATTTGGGGTTGTCCAAGTGCATGTTGCCTCCTTAATGAGAAAAAGACTCTCATTGAAGAAGGAAAGTACAATCCACACCTCCCCATCCAAAAGGTTGCAAGTTGAAACTTCTATATAGTTGGAGAGGAAGGAGGAGTAGTGTGGTTGCCCACTTCTCCTCTTGGAGAAATTTAGTGAGGGTAGAAAGAATGAGAGGAGTAGGGGAGTCCAACTCCTTGGGAAAATGGTGGACAAGTTGGCTTGATTTGGAGAGGAGAGAAGAAGGAAGAATTTAATCCCCTCATATGAGGAAAAGAGATAAGTTTTCCCTACTTTCACCTTCTTTGTTTTATTGTTGTAAGATGTGAGCAGGTTTACATGGATCACTGTCAAATATGGTGAGTAAAGAGTCCATATGCATGTATTTTGATGTTATGACATTTCATCCTCTTTGTAAATTTGAGAAGACCCCATGCATCATCTTGGGGCTGACATAATTTCTTGCTCGGGGGTATGGCTAGAGCCCACGAGGCTCCATGACGCCATTATGGTAGGGTGGAGAGCAAGCCTTTGTGCCCTAGTTTGTTGGCCATGTAGTTTCTATGTATTGTTGTAATAACGAGAGGTTATGTAGGGTGTGGCAATTGTTGAAATTTATTACAAAAAAAAATAAAAAATAGCTTCTTCCAAAATGTTTGCATTAAGATCCTTTATTTTGTAATATCCTTGAGAGAAATATTAGAAACATTTACCTTCTGTTGAGAGATTTTTTTTGTATCTAGCATACTTGAATGTTACTATTATAACACTCACATAAATAACTAGATATTTATTATTTATAGTGACCTTTGATCATTGATGCTACTGGAATAAAATAAGTTAACAATTCTGTCCGTGGTGGTAGTAGAAATAATAGAAGCTAAACAGATTTTGGTTGAATACTAGTACCAAAAAAATGGATCAGAGGTAAAGAAAGATTGAATGGGGGATTTACTTGTGTTCTCCTCAAAATGGGTGATAAAATAAACATAAATCTTTGTGATAGGGTGTGAATATTAGTTGAAATATATGCATTAATCAAAGACCATTCTTACTTAAATTTCAAATGAAGTTCAAATTTTATATCTGGTTGTCAAATAGACACATACTTCATGGAAGGAGATCTAAATGACCACAAAAATAAAATAAAAGCTAATGCCTCACGTCCTTTATAAAAGGGTTTATATATCCAAATAAATGGACATGTAAACAATGGAAAAGACAGTAGGGATGGATAAAAAAAAAATAACAAAATATAAAAATTGATTGCTGAGACTTGGCAGCATGTAGCCAGTAGAAGGGCATATACTCCATATACCTATTTTTGTGACTGTATCTTCGATAAGAAAATGGAAAGAAAATATATATATAATTTCTATGTATCTTTTTGGAATTAAGCAGAACTCTAAATCATCTGATCTCGTTCTTCTGATGTTAGAGTATCAAGAAGTAAAGTAAAAATGACATAAAACCCAGTTTACATCCAAATCAAAACTTAAATAAAATAAATAAATAAAATAACAAAAGATAGGGGTGGCTGGGTGGACGCTGAACCCCACACTTCGTCCAAATCCTGTGTAGGCCATGATGAGTAATAGCGAATGTGTTTACATATAGCCAAAATAGAGGTTCTCCGTTGGTGAAGACATAACTGGTTGGATTGCATACAACCTACCTGCCCAGTATTGCCTTAGGACAACCATTCTAAGTCATGCAGCCAGACACAACTCCAAATTGTTACCATGTAGTTTCCTGATTTTCACACGATATCTCTTCCCATCGTTCCTCTTCTCTCCTACCTTGCACGGCTAACAGGCCCAATCGATTGAATGTCATGGCTGTTGCGAGCTCCCACTGCCAGTCAATTGAGAAAAGAGATTGTTCATCATGCAGAAAAAATTGGTGTGCCATCATTTATTTTCCTCCTAACCGCCGCGCAACTCATAAATATTCCTATCCATTCTTTTCCCTAAACTTGCTAATGTCTTGGGATACGTCATCTATTGACCTGGAAAAATAAAATAAAAAAATATAAATGCATGAGTACAATGAGATAATCTGGCGTCACAACACTTTATTATTCACAGATGTTGGCATAACACTGCGTAAATTGAAATAACCATTTGGGAAAGTGATAGGGGAGAAGAGCCAGTAGCCGCCAGGGCTAACTTTGCACAACCGTAGAATACAAACCATATGTCGAATCGGAAAAAAAATTTATGGGTTTTTTTCGCACATGAGTTAAGATCTTATAACTAAGGTTTTGGCTTCTGGGCAATTTGGTAGAGTGCGGTAGCATCCGATATGCACGCGTATGTCAAAAAGACCCCTTTTAGAGGTGCCGCCCGCTTGCCATCACCTAACGTCCTAGTACCCCCTAAATATAACCACCAATTTTTTTTAAAAAAAACACCTAAATATGTCACTTTTAATATCTAATTAAAACTCTTTTATCATTCAAATCCGCTCAAAAGTGAATGGGTCTAATTCACGTTAGCACCTTCTACAATCATTTTGGCACCCATTACAAATCACTCCTACATATTAATCTCCTTACTAAAGCACCGGACACCAAACACATTACACCCCAAATAATCTTTATTTGGGGTCCGATTGACGCATATGACTAATGTTTTTTTGTGGGTATCCCATCCTATTCATTCGCTTTACCGCGCGCTGTCTGGAAGCTTCCCGGCGATGGAGAAGGCTGCGGATGGCGACGGCTCCCCACAGCTCCTCCACGTGCGCACGGCTCCAGGTAACATCTAACATCTTTTACCTTTGAATATGCAAACAATGGTACTGGTTAATCATTTTCTTCTGCATCTTTCATGACCCGTGAAGGGTTTATTCGATGGTTAAGACCCGTGAAGGGTTTGTTCGACGATTGATAAATTATTACTGCTTGTCTATGAAATAAATCATGCATCTTACATGCATCTCGCCATGTGTTGTTTTATTTTGCTAATGTCATGGTACTGGCGTTATACACACGGGTTTTTTTTGGGGTAAAATAATTTCCTGTCCTCATGTTACCGCGCGCTCACAACGTGGTAAAGTCGACTGTATCATGATTTTGTCTGCAGAAATGATAACGAATTTCGTGGGTTTGTGAAAACCCTTGCTTTGTTTTTCCAAATACGGGTTTTATTGTGCTTAAATTATTAAATACGACCTGGTAAAGTCGATTGTCTCATGATTTTGTCTCCAGAAATGATCAGGAATTTCGTGGGTTTGAACACATGTCTATAAAAAACCCATGTCACTTTGGGCATAAATCGACAAACCCATTAAAAATAAATATGTTTTTGTCAAAACCCTTGCATGGTTTTTTCCAAATTCGTGTGCTTAATGAATTAATCTCATGAAACCCTTGTTTGGAATATTCTGCATCTATCTCAAAACGAATTCGTGAAAACCCTTGCTTGGCTTTTTCCAAATTCGTTTGCTTAAGGAATTGATCTCATGAAACCCTTGCCTGGAATATTCTGCATCTATCTGAAAATGCACTTCTGTATTCCTGCGAGTGACGAATTATTATTATGAAACCCTTGGTTAATTTCTTGTGCACATTTCTGAAAAACCCAATACATACATACATACATATATGTATGGTATGTATGTGCACATACATACATACATATATGCATGTATGTATGTGTACATACATACCATGTATATATGTATGGTCTGTATGTATGTACACATACAGACATACATATACACATACATACCATACATATATGTATGGTTTGTATGTATGTATACATACAGACCATACATATATACATGTATGGTCTGTATGTATGTATACATACAGACCATACATATATACATGTATGGTCTGTATGTATGTATACATACAACATACATACATATATACATACATACATGTATGTATATGTACACATACAGACATACATATATACACATACAGACATACATATATACATACTATGACATACATATATACATATATGTATGTATATACACATACAGACATACATATGTACATACATGTATATATATGTACACATACATACATGCATACATACATGTATGTATGTCTACAACTCCCCAATACATGTATGTAATGTAAGTAATACATACATACATACATGTATGCATGTATGTATGTATGTATACACATCTGACATACATATGTACATACATGTATGCTATGTACACATACACACTATACATATATACATACTGTATATACACATCTGAGTTTATACATATGTACATACATGTATGTATGTACACATACAGACATACATATATACATACATGTATGTATACATATATGTATGGTATATACATACATACCATACTTTCCATTGCACATACAATAGGCCTCAGGTAACATCTAACATCTTTCTCCTTTGAATATGCAAACAATGGTACTGGTTAATCATTTTCTTCTGCATCTTTCATATTACAAAAATGTATGTATGTATGTATGTATGTGCACATACATACATACATACATGTACATACATACATACATATATGTGTGTATGTGCACATACATACATACATGTATATATGTATGTATGTATTGAAAGCAACGACAAGCATCCTCTGCACATTCCTCTAATATCCCAAGTATCAGGTAGGTACTTATAGTTATTTTCATTTATGCAGTGTCTTCTTACTTTATGCATTCTAGCATTTGTTTATATTTTTGTACTTTCCATTGCACATACAGCAGGCTACCATACATATATTTGTCATTTTACATTATGTGTCTCTTGTTCATTCAACAAATCGATGTATATGTGTGTATCCTTTGCCTATCCTTTCAAAATGCAAACAATGGTACTGGTTATTCATTTTCTTCTGCATCTTTCACGACCCATTAAGGGTTTATTCGATGATGTCAAAATTATTACTGCTTGTTTATGAAATAAATCATTCCTCTTACACTCCTTTTCGCCATGTGTTGTATATATGTATGCATGTATCTATGTGTGTATGCACATACATACATACATACATTTATACATATATGTATATATGTATGTATGTACATGCATACATACATACATACATGTATGTCTGTATGTATGTATGCACATACATCTAACATACATATAATATATATATGTATGTATGTACATAGATACATATATACATATATGTATGTGTGTGTGTATGTATGTACATATATGCACATATATATGTCATGTATGTATGCATGTATGTATGCACATACATACATACATATATATGTATGTATGTATGTATGTATGTATGTATGTATGCACATACATGCATACATACATACATATATTTATGTGTGTATGTATGTATGTGCGTATGTATGTGTGTATGTATGTATGTATGTATATATGTACCTACAAAGAGATGCGCGGTAAAGCGAATGAATAGGATGGGATACCCACAAAAAAACATTAGTCATATGCATCAATCGGACCCCAAATGAAGATTAATTGGGGTGTAATGTGTTTGGTGTCCGGTGCTTTAGTAAGGAGATTAATATGTAGGAGTTATTTTTAATGGGCGCCAAAATGATTCTATAAGGTGCTAATGTGAATTAGACCCATTCACTTTTGAGCGGATTTGAATGATAAAAGAGTTTTAATTAGATGTTAAAAGTGACACATTTAGGTGTTTTTTCTTCTTTTCAATGTATATTACTGATTTTCTGCAATTTATATGTATGTATATGTTTATATGAATACATGCATGTATGCTTATGTTTCTATGAATGTTTGCATGTATGCGTATGTTTGTATGACTGTATGCATGCATGCAAACCTGCAAAAAATCACAGATATATAAGGCTTCCCAAATGAACATCCAATCCAAATATAGTGCAGAATTCAGTCATATCATCTCTAAAAACCTACGTAACTGGCAGCTACAAATTCAAATGCTATAACAAATTCATATTTGAAACACAACAATCAAATTGAATGCATTCAATTGTCAAATTCAAATTTCTAAATAAGAGGGATAGCAGCCAGTGGCATTCACAATTTTTCTCCTCTACTACTATATTCGCAATTGAACTTGATTAATTATGTGTTGTTGTACATGCATTATTTCAAAGGTCATATGATGTTTGTATGTTACTAGCCTCGGTTGTGACTACCCGTGGTTGTAAATCTTTTCTTGCAGGCATGGGAGAACAAGGAGAGGTGGTGTAACGATGTTCATGGTGGGCAGTTTGGTAATTGTGTTTATCAACACACCAAATAATTAAGGATTTTTTGTTCAAATTGTTCTAAGTTTCAATTATTGTTCTATCTTTTTTACTAACTAGTATATCTTTTTATTTATTTCAATAACTATTGTCCATGTTTGTTTGTTGTATTATATTTGTTTGTTGTGGCAGGCATGTCAAATGGCTAGGAGGTTGTGAAGACCATGTCAATTTGTAAGATTACATATCAGGTAAAGTCTTTCAAGACTTTACTTTGGCTGTGACCCGATAGACATTGTGTTCATTTATAATGTTCATTTTTATTATTCATTGTAAACTTACATTTACAATTTACAATTAAATTAATTTCCAAGTGTATGTGTTCAAAAATTTATAATTTCAAATAGATTAATTTATGGATATGTTGCATATAGATGTATAGTTATATGTATGCATATACTTAGTTGTGTATACATATGTATGTATGTATGTATGTATGTATGTATGTATATACGTACATACATATATATATATATATATTTATATATATGTATGCATGTATACACAACTAGGGAGGTTGTAAAGAGCAAGTCAATTTGCATGATGACATTTCAGGTCAAGTCTTTCAAGAGTTTACCTTGGCTGTGACCTGCTAGACATTGTGTTCATTTATGATGTTCTTTTTTCTGATGATGTTCATTCATGAACCTGAACAATGGGATTTGATTTATGGTGGGATTTACTTATTCATTGTAAACTTACATATAGATGTATAGTTATATTATATATATATATATCTATGCAACAAACAAACACATATGTGAAGTTAGAATTTTCAAAATAAATTGATGTGAGAAAATACATAGAAACTTATTGAATTATTAAGTTTCAATTTTCAAGAAGTTTGATGTCAGGAAAAATACAAAGTTTGAATTATAATGTTTTCAACCTTTACCAAATGCATTATTTAGAAAACATAGAACTTGAATAGACTAGTGAGTCATATTTTTAAATCACATCAATGATAGATGAATACAACAAACACAAAACTGATTTCGAATCACAAAAGCATAGATCATTAACTTGGAAAGAAGACAAGGAGTCTTCATATATACAAAAAACACATTGGAACACATCGAATTAGATAAGTTGAGAACATACTACCATTTAGTTCTACAAAATTAGACACTAGTATCCAAATGCTATCCAATACAACAAACTAGTATCCTTTGACTGTCCAATACAATAGACTAGCATTCAGTTTTACAAAAAACACTCTAGCACACTTCGAGGTCAAAAAGTTGACAACAAAAAATCCTAATCAGACATCCACAGATCTGATTATGAAGTGGTGTGTCCTTGGGGGTCAACTGACTCCGCGTCAACTGGAGAAGATGTTGAGGACTGCGGATTGTTCTGTATGGCACTTGCTATACAAGCAAGCAATGCATGATTTGCCTCTGGAGTTAGCTGTAACTGTGGAGAGCAGCCTTCAGAAGACCCATTTTGTAGGCTGCTAAGAGCTGCAAAGGCTGGAGACAAAATGTTAATCATGTCCCTTAAAATTGGATGTTGACTTGGAAGAGGAGTTGTAGGAGTACTCTTACTTCTGTTTCTTTCTGCTCTTTCCGCCTGCTTTTGGTTTTCCTTCAACTGTCTAGCAATCTTTGCTTGCTCCCTTTGAAGCTCCTTTTCATGTCGCTGCCTCAGTTTCTCCTCTGCAATTTTTTGTTTTTTTGCAGCACGCTCCAATCTATTTGCCTCCCTCTGTGCGAGGATTGCTTCTCTTTCTGCCTTCCTTTCAGCCATTTGCTCCCTTTTCCTTTGCTGCAATTCTTGGTTTCTTTGCTTCTGTGCCTCTTGTTCATTCAGCAAATTGAAGAAATCATCCGATGTCAAAATTTGAGACTGCCTACTAAGGCGTAGGACCCCATTGCGACCTCTGTTAGATGATTGGCGCACTCGTTGCATTGGGAGTTGCAAAAAAGTGCTTCTGCTGCCTGCTGGTTGCTGATCATTGACTTGTGTGCATGGCACATAGTCAGCCTCTTCATCATTTGAGTCATTACCATCGAGTCCATCCTCTTCATCATTTTCAGCCTCCCAATTTCTCCCAGTTGTGAAGTAATGGATGACATCTTCAGGATCAACATTCGGTGGTGATGGCATGGACAACCCTTCATCCACTTGAGTGAAATTGAGATGCACCCCTAGGTTCAAAGCTGCATCTTGAAATTCAGATGGCAGATTCAGACTCTCTTCATTTTCAGCTGCCTGATTACATGATCGAACTGCTGGTTCTTGTTGAATTTCTGTTGCCTCAATGTTTTCTGGATTTGGGGGAATGTTTGCAGAAAAGGTATCCACAAACTGTCCAATCTGTTCCTCATTCCAACCTGCTATCCTCAAACAAGTCTCAGCTGCCATGAACTGTGCCTCTTCATCAGCTGTATCACCCTCAGTTTCTGCTCCCAATGTCGTTCCTTCCTCTTCAACCACGAAAGCTTGGCTTGGCCCCATATCCAAGTCAAGTGCATGTCGATCTAATGGCCAAATTCCTATTTTTCTAAAACCACTTGCAATGTTATTAGGAGTCAAAGCTTGTGCAAAAGCTTTGCTGGCAAGTGTTGCCAACTCTTCCCTTCCAATGTCAAGTTGAGGATTTGCAGAGAGCCATATAGTCCTTTGCTGTTTGAAGTAGTTCTTAAATGGTGAGAACACACTAACATCAAGGGGCTGCAATTTGTGGCTGCAATGTGCTGGAAGTGTGAGCAAATCTATTCCCATAGCCTTTGCTTCTTCAACCATTTTGAATGCCACATGGCTGCCATGACCGTCAAAGATTAGAAGCTTTCTGTTGGTTGGTGACACACCTCCTGGGACATTTTTTGCGAAGTGTTTTAACCATGCCACAAATAATTCTTTGGTCATCCAAGCATGCTCTTGGATTGCCATGCATGCCCTTGGCTCACAGTTAACAATATAGTTTTTAATGTTCCTTTTGGACTTGAACAAATAGTAACCAGGTATAGCTTGACCTGCTACACTAACACAAGCTAGAACAGTGATCCATTCTCTGCTTTTAGCAATTAATTGTGGAACACATTTCGTCCCTATTTTTGCAATAACTCTCATTGCACAATTTCTGCCAGCTTGCACACCTGTTTCATCACAGTTCCATATGTTGTTGGGCCCATAATTAAGTTTGTTGTACAACTCCTCCAAGTTATCATAGAATGAAGAAACTATTTCGGGCCGCAGCATTATAGCTCGATCTGTGTCCACTCCTTCGGGTGTTCGAATTGTCAGATCAGGATGCCTTTGACGAAATCCAACCCACCATGACCTCCCTGGTATCCCATTTGTGAATGGGTTAGGCCTCACTCCAACCATGTGGGCCACCGTTGACTTAAGCTGTGACACTTGAAGGCCATGGCCAATATTAGCCATATCTTTACACCATTGCACAATTTCAGCTTCTTCTTCGTCAGTCAGGATTGTTGGTGGCCCCCTCTTTTTTGTGGATGTCACACCATTGAGCCATGACCGCAAACTGCTAGGCGAGATTCCCCATTTGATCGCTGAACCTCTGATTGTCATTTGATGGTCTTCAACATCTGCAATGGCTTTTTCCATGTCATCCATAGACCAACTTTTCATGCTATGATCTGGGGTTGTCACTTGGTCAGCAGATGGCGGTTCCATTTCTATGTCAGTATTATGAACAACAGGTTCAAAACCATCATTTTCATTGGTCTGTTCCGCATTTTCAAAAATAACTTCCTCGCCCATGTTCACTGCTGGCTCTTCATCAACATCTGGAACATTGAATGTCACTACACGAGGTACTCTATTCAAGCGCCTCACACCTGATCTTTTCCTCTTGTGCCTTGGTGCCATGATTGTCAATGATCTTGTACATTGTAAGTGATCAAGTGTCAGAAAAACAATGTATAAACATTGCAAAACACAGATATAAATACAAAACACAGGTATAAACTTTGCAAAATATAAAACAGATCTATTTTATCATTCAAATCTGCTCAAAAGTCAATGGGTCTAATTCAGGTTAGCACCTTATAAAATCATTTTGGTGCCCATTAAAAATCACTCCTACATATTAATCTCCTTACTAAAGCACCAGACACCAAACACATTACACCCCAATTAGGGTCCGATTAAAGCATATGACTAATGTTTTTTTTGTTGGGTATCCCATTCTTTTGCATCATTTAATTTGGGTTTACATATATATGTAGATATAGATGTATTTATATGTATTTGTATAAATATATGTATACATGTATCTGTGGATACATATAATTACATAGTTACATGTATGCATATATCTGTACATATACATATATATATCTATATATACATAGATATATGTATGTATATATATCAATGTTCAAAGCACATTGTATAGACTTGGGTTTTGAAAAAAGAGCAGAAGAAATTAACCAAGGGTTTCATAATAATAATTCCTCACTGGTAGGAATACAGAAGTGCATTTTGAGATAGATGCAGAATATTCCAGGCAAGGGTTTCATGAGATTAATTCATTAAGCACACGAATTTGGAAAAAACCATGCAAGGGTTTTGACAAAAACATATTTATTTTTAATGGGTTTGTCGATTTATGCCCAAAGTGACCTGGGTTTTTTATAGACATGTGTTCAAACCCACGAAATTCCTGATCATTTCTGGAGACAAAATCATGAGACAATCGACTTTACCAGGTCGTATTTAATAATTTAAGCACAAAAGAAAACCAAATTCACTTTTTTTTAGGGTATGTATGTATGTATGTATGCAGATACATACATACATATGTACATATGTATATATGTATGTATGTATCTGCATACATACATACATACATACATACATATATATATATATATATGTATGTATGTATGAAGCTGCATACATACATACATACATAACTTCAATGTGGGAAAAGGAGTGTAAGAGGAATGATTTATTTCATAAACAAGCAGTAATAATTTTTCAATCATCGAATAAATCCTTCATGGGTCGTGAAAGATGCAGAAGAAAATGATTAACCAGTACCATTGTTTGCATTTTAAAAGGATAGGCAAAGGATAGACATATACATCGATTTGCTGAATGAACAAGAGACACATAATGTAAAATGACAAATATATGTATGGTAGCCTGCTGTATGTGCAATGGGAAGTAGAAAAATATAAACAAATGCTAGGCTATTGTATTGGACAGCCAAATGAAACGTATTTAAACAGAGTAATAGACGTATAGGTACACATATAAGAAAAAATAAATAACAACTATAAACCCTGATATAAACACTGAAGTAAATGACAAATGAGCAAAAACACACAAATATAAATATAGGTACCATAGTTTGCATTTTCAATGGATAGGCAAAGGAAACACACATATACATCGATTTGCTGAATGAACAAGAGACACGTAATGTAAAATGACAACTATATGTATGCTAGCCTACTGTATGTGCAATGGAAAGTAGAAAATTTTTAACAAATGGTAGAATGTATAAAGTAAGAAGACACTGCATAAATGAAAATAACTATAAGTACATACCTGAGACTTTGGATATCAGAGGAATGTGCAGAGGAATGTGCAGAAAATCTTTGTCGTTGCTTTCAACTTTGCTGGGAGTAACATGCAATTGTGAATGCTGCTGGCTACTTTCCCCCTCTTATTTAGGAATTCGAATCTGACAATTGAATGCATTCAATTTGGTTGTTGTGTTTGAAATTTGAATTTGTTTGAGCATTTGAATTTGAAGCTGCAAGTTACGTAGGTTTTTAAAGATGATATGACTGAATTCTGCATTACATTTGGATTTGATGTTTAATTGGGGAGCCTTACACCTATATTTAATTGTGCAGGTACCTACAGGAAATGAAATAAATACATATAGCTGCCAGAGAATGTGTGAAAGACTGTGCAAAGGAGATTGTGATTATGTCATCTAAAGCACCAGTAGCTGTGCATGTATACTTGTAAATATAAAATGTAGTGAGGGACAAACATTTGCAAGTGGGGGTAATTGTAAAAAGTAAATGATTTAAATGAAATTGTAAATGGGCCTTTTTATGTGCTAGTGGACTTCTTTTATAAATGCAAAGGCATGTTTAGCTATGTACTTTGATTGGTGAGTGACTCATTCTGTTATGAGCAGCTATTGGTGTTGTTGTAATTTTCTATTGGTGTTGTTGTAATTTTCTATTTGTTAATAAAAAGTTTTTTAGTGGATCAAAGTTAATTTTTTTTTGGGGGTGGAGTGAGCATGGAGGTGGCGGTTATTCAATGGGTGGTAGCTACTGGCTCTTCTCCCCTAGATTAGCTATTGCAAGTCACCCTTGCATGCCAGTTTTTCAGCCACTTTGACCTATCAGTGAGCCACCCGTATTCACATGTCTACTAATTGTTTACCAGTCCTACCAATCGTGCCTCACTGGCACCTATCTGATTTCATCGTCAGGCTCATTAGATTTTACAAAAAAAATTTGAATGTTGTAGGCAGTTTCATGATCGGCCAACATGTCCCGTCATCATCAATCTTGTTCATGAGGATGTCATGTACTCTTGGAATGTCAGTGTTTGCATTGACCCCCTGATATCTATTCATTATGGTGGAGTGTAAATGGCCTTTATTCATTTTTGTTCCTTGCAATGACGGAACATGAAAGTAAAATGGTGACTAACTTGAGTAGGTATCATCCTATGCATTGTAGTTGATCTTTATTTAAAACAGCAAACTTGTGGTAAGTTGCTTTCGGAAATCTTCATATTCATATACGCCAACTAACCGATGAGTTTCCACCATCTCGATTTGAACGAAATAATGCTAATATCCTCTTTGAAATCTATATAAAGAATCATCCATATCACCTTTATCAATGTGGCGGTGGTAGCCTTACCATAACATAATAAACCGATTATATCATAGTTACACTTATAGTGTGTCACGTATTTTCCTAACATTATTATGTAGGTGTTTTCGTTGAGAGTTATAAATATAAATCTTCAATGATAATAATAACTGCAAATGAAACTTAGTAAAAGCAACACTATATGTGGAATAATAGTACTCTTGTGAAGTGTATTATTATTATTTTTGACGACATCGATGTAAGTGATAATGCTACGAATATAAATTTTCGATAGGTGTAAGTATTATAAGTGTTTAGAGGCCTTCACAGTATGGACTAAGGTGCCATAGCCATTATACCAAGAGCATTATTTTTATAAGCATTAATTTTTTTTTTTAAAATGGAGTGAATAGGGGGTTCCACGTATTTGCTTATGAAGCCCTTCTGAAATATAGTTTCCGTAATATCCTTAAAAGAAAAGAGAAACTACTTTTCCTTGGGGAGAGTATTAATGTTCAAATAAAAATAAAATATAAAGTAGAATAAATATTTAGTATTACCACTTTTGAAGGGGAAGGCATCTTTTTATTTGGGTTCTTTTATCTTTTCTTTAAAGTAAATAAATCTTTGAAATAAATGTAATGTATATGAATGAATATATATTATTCATTTAATTTTTTTAATTCCTTTTATAATAAAGATGAATACTTAATAAATAAACACTTATATAGGAATTTAATAAATGAATTATAAAAAAATAAATCATGATATTATTATGGAGGATATTATTAAATGGGACAATAATAATATTATTGATGTCAACACTATTATTTCAAAAAAAGGGAAGTCACATTAATTTGAGACTTAGTATTAATTCTTGATTATGGATAATAATAATGTATTTGTTAATATGAGAGTTAAAAATATTATTGAGGCTAATAATAATGGTATTTACTTAGTTTAATGCAAGTGATATTAATAATCCAATTCCCACAACTTATTTTAAAATATCAACTCATTCTTATTCTAAGGTCCTTGTAGGTTTGACATGAAATAATTTTGATATTAATGTAAGATCAATATTACTATTTATAAGATTAATAGCAAAAAAATGATGACTATATACAATTATGGGGCTCTAATATTAGTATTATTAGGAACATGAATTTTCACAAGTATGGTATATCATTAGTTAAGGAGGTATCTCTTCATTGTGTATTATGTATGTAAATAATCACAACAATAATGATGTTGGTAACACATATCAACATGAAAAGTTATCTAGAACAATAGTCTAATATTATTGTTGCCCAAGTTGTTACTCTTAATAGTGACATCTTGGTGAGTGTGTGTACTAAGTGGTTAAGATTATCTATAGCATCTAAAGCATATAGGATGCTACCGAATTGCCCCAAATTGGCATATCACTAGTGTTACACCTCAACCACTTGAATCATGTTAATTAGTATATAGAAATAGTTGGTTTATTTTTCTAAGTGGATAATTTGGGCATGATAGTTCTCACCATGCAAAGACATGCTCAATATAAAGTCATATATTTAAAATGACAATTGCAATATTGTGAGAGAAACTAATTTAGCAATTTAATGTTAAAAAAAAAAAATGGTTGGGTTTTCTGTGTGTAAATTTTTGGGCATGACATATTACTTGCTAAATCAAAGTGCTCAAAAATCACATCTGATATTGTGTAGAGGAGAGCATTACGATTGAAGATGTAATGCAGTCTAAATAACCTAAGAATGTTGCAAAAGTGATATAAAAGTGTAATAATTTTTTTTTTAAGTATTAATATTATGTTAATTAGTTGCATACATTCTTAGGTTAAACGACGTTACACTACTTTGAGTTTTCCATAAGCGACTTAAGTATTTCGCATTGCTCCCAATTAAATCATAACAAAAAGCAAACATTGCATAATAATTTAAATTCTCATACAAGATATAATGAAGTACAAATACGTTTCCATACATTGCATTGATAGGATATTACATTGCTCATCCATCTGATGAGGTAGTTCAAATAACAAGTACATTAACAATTACATTGATCACCTCTTATATATTTGAGGGATGTTTTTTTTACATTACAAGTTACAATATACAATGATGAAGAATAAAAGAAGTCCATGTGTGAGCTCTCCATCCATGAAGCACTCAATGCTTGAACATCTTTGGGGATATTAGCAGATGGGTGCCACGTTCCCACCCAACCATGTAGACACCTAGGTCCAACCCCGTGCTAGGAGATAGTAATAAGGCTACCTAGACCAAATATACTAACCCTAGACACTAGTACATACACACTATTGGTTACATTGCTTCCAAATTTGACAATTGATTTGAAACACAATCACAAGGTTTAACTGTTATTCTAGGTGGAGTGTCATCACAACGATGCAATGGTTACCCTGGTGTTTCTTCCTAGGTCAGGCCCCGATCCTTGGGTTACCCTGGTAACCTCTTACGAAACCCGGCCCCTATTGCATACAGTTGCGGAATCGTATGTCCCTTAAGGAAACGAGACAACGATTTGCCATTCCAGGCCTTCTCGACTTATACTCATAACTGTAGTAGCTTATGAGTCATAAACGAGGCATGCATATCTTATTAAATGTTTTAAATCTATCTACTGTGTTCTTTAGTTTTCACTGACTTACTTAACTAATCGTAAGTTACCCTGACACCACTTTGTGTGTCGGCCCTTACGACTAGCCACTCCCCTAACATAACAAGGTTACTAGGTTTACAAGACTAGGGTTTACAAAGTGCACAAAAGATCAACATATAATTGCCAAAATTACCACAATAAAGGTCTCAATTTCGTTTACAAAATACAGTGCACTACCCTAGATTGTTCAAACACAAGAAACCATAGTTTTGCTTTACTTCCCAAGAAAGAACTACATCTGGAAGACTTCTATCAACACATAAAATAAACAATCCCCATTTACCCAATACAAAATTTAAACCAATAAATCAAATACACTCCTACTATTTGGATATTCTAAATCCATATTTAAAAAAAAAAAAAACATAATATATATATATATCATCTTAAGAAAGATCTAATTTCAAATTCCCATAGATAAAGTACATAGAATTTTCACTTTTATTTAACTATCTTCAAAATACTTAATCTTGAAATTTACATGTAATTGTAAAAAATCAAAATTATTCCTCTAATAAATAATTCCACGAATATTATTAATATTTATAAATACACAAATATATAAGAATATATGCTTGTATATAAATATTAATATATAAATAGTTATTTTAATTTCCAGAAAAATATATTCAAAATCAATACATATATATATATATACTAATTTACAAATATATGTATATATAAGCATGTGTTTATATAAATTAATATTGAAAATCGCATTTTAAAACAAATATATTACAAATAGAAAAAAAACGTGTTTGAATCTTAATATAATAAATATTAACAATGAAATTCCGCATTTTATAATAGAAAAGAAATATAAGAAAAAAAAACGCGTTTTAGACTGTTGAAATAAATAAAGTTTTATTTTGGGGCCGGCCGCAGCCCTGCCGTGGCTCCCATGGGAGCGCGCGACCCTTCCCAGTGGCATGCGCCCATGGCTGGTGCGCAGCCATGGGGATGGCTGCGCCACCCAAATACATGGGTGGAGGGTTTCGACCCAAAGAAAATTCAATTAATTTTAAAAAAAAAAAAAAATAATATCAATACAAAAAAAATTACGGAACGCATTTCGGCGATTCCTTGGTAATTTTTTTTTTAAAATATAGAGGGTAACAATTTATTCAAAAGTCCGCCTATATGGTAAATCTGGGGTTTGGTAATTTCATAAAGAAAATCTCAGCCCTATATAAATAAATATATTTAAATATAAAATGGTCAAACAAATTTACATACAGAATTGTTTTCTGGAAAATGTTTTCAACAGGGAACAGAAATAAATTCTTATTCTGTGCAACAATTCTTGACCATAATTCATCTACAGGGTTATATAACAAAACCCCCTTATTTGAACCAAATTTAACATAAAATAAACACAGAATTTTCTTTAAAATCAAACTATTTCAAAACAATTTTCACAGTAAGGAAAATTTAAATTCTTACAGATTTTTTTTTTTTTTAAGACAAAATTTCTTCTCTAAAACTTCCACAGAAGTTTTCCAATAAAATATTATTTGAATTCTTTCTGTTACTATACTAGATTTTGAAATTCTTACAGACAAATAAGACATCAACAGAAAATATCTCCACAATCACATACCAAAAAGATGAGATTCCAACAAATAAATTTTCTTTTAAAATAATCAAGAAGCCAATAACACAAGAAAAATACCTGTAATTAAAATAGCTGTCTGTAGGAGTATCTTTTGCCTATAACGTGCAAGATCTCCTTCAAAAAGATTTTCCCCAAATTCAAGAAAGCTTGTCCAACCACCAAGAAAATCTTCCTCAAAGAATCACAACCCCAACAGAGAGAAAAATACTAATTCTTAAGAAATTTTGGGTTTTTTACACACAAAGAAATAATTTTGCCAGTGCCTCGAAAAAATTTCCCCGAGGCAATACCATAACCCCGTGCAATTTTCCGAGATCCTCAATAACCTCCGTAAGAAAATCTCCATAATCTTTTTGCAATTATGGCACTCATAGACATGTCGAGAGGTTGTTGAGAAAATATCTTCTCCACCTCTTGGCAGTTTTGCCATTCAATAATTTGCATGCAATTTAATTAATCCATTAAATTTAAAATTTGAAATCAATTTTCTTTCAAAACACATGCAACTTAATTAATTTCATTTTTCTAATTTAAATACTAAAAATCAATTTTCCAAACACAATTTAATTTACATGCATAATATATTTTAATTTATTTTCTAATCTATTTAAATACAATATAATTTATGCACTTAATAATTTAATCTAATTAATTTATTTATTTAATTAAATAGTTAAATCCTTTTAAAGATCAACTATTTAACTAATTAAACTAACTAATGTATTAAATAATTAAGTAAATAAATTTCAATTATATTTAAATATTAATTAATAACAATAAATAAAACACAATGATTAACATTAAAACATAAGCAAATTTACCTTTTCAAAACAATTTAACCAACAGAACACATTACAAAACAACCTATGACTCAACTAAAAACTGACAACGTACTAATACTAAGGTTAGAGATTGGACTAGGATTAACCTAACTACTATCTCCCATTCAACAATTCCGTTGAGTCTTGACACGCTCAAACCTGATTACACAGGTGGAGTCGGTGTCATGTACCTGCAAATCCTGCAACCAAGCAAACAATGTACATACATGTGTATATATATAAAGCATAAAACAGACACACCGTGCGGAGAAAATCACAGATATCGCAGGGCACTCGCAAGCGAGTGATGCAATTCTGTTCTCCACACCAATACACTCACAGAAAACTGACTCAATACTTGTTGTTAGTCCATCATAAGCATGTGCATAGCAATAACAACTGAAATTAAGCATCTACGCTAAATCATGTCATGTCTGAAAACAATAAACATCACACAAAGTATCATCATGTCACAGTATAATCCATCATCGCTCAAAATCAGCGATCCAAGTATCCAACAAAACAACATAAGTCTAACAGTATGAGAAAGTATCAACAGAAAGTATAGCATAAATGGAGGGGTACTACAGAAGAGTAGTGGTTACATGTTGAAAGGAGCTATATATTGTATAAGAGAAACCACGAGGGTATCCATCTTCACTGTCTTGGGAAGGAAGAAGTAGTTTGTGTGATGGTTGAGTTTCATGATAAGTTCGAGATAGGCCATGGTTCAGCTCCATCCACTAAAAATTAGATTCTCTGAGCCGGATACTATTGTCCAACCTTGTTTAAAGATGTTCATGCACACGTGTAATCTTTCCACACCTATCAAACTATTGCAAGTAGGGAGAATTATGATGTTCTTCTACAACTAATGGTTGAAGCTCATCCGTTCTCACAATGGGGACTGAACTTTATTGGTATGATTAATTGGCCATCTTTTATGGGACACAAGTATATTCTAACTGCTACTGATTATTGCACTAGATGGATGGAAGTGGTCCCATGTAATAAATGTATATCTAAAGTTGTTATTAAGTTTCTAGAAGATGATATTATTACATGCTTTGGTTTTCCATTTTCTTTTGTTTGTGACAATGACCCTACATTTGCATCATTGAAATTTTCTAGATGGGCTTACGATTATGGTATTATTTTAAAATTTGCTTCAAATTACTATCCCCAAGGTAATCGACCAGATGTGTCTACAAATAATAACTTGTTGACAATCATTTCTAAATTACTTGAAAAAACTCAAAGGATTGGCATACCTAGCTATGGTTTGCTCTTTAGGAAGATTGTACGCATCAAAAGGCTACTCTAGGGACTTCCCCGTATCATCTGGTCTATGGTGTAGAGATTTTTTTTCCTATCTAGCTAAGAATTCCCCACTTGTAGTTTATCAATGAATACTATGAATAAGGGGAACGTCTTGAGACCCATCTGGTTGAACTTCTACATTTGGAAGAAAAGAGAGATGAAGCCATAAAGAACTTTGCTAAACATTAGAGAATAGTTAAGTGTTGGTTTGATCATAAAGGAGTTAAGGCCTTTAGGATTTCTAATTTGGTCTTGTACAAGGAAAAATCCCATGAAAGAAACGAGAACATGGAATATTTGATAAGATTTGGCTTGGCCCCTTCTAGATATTTGAGATTTTGGGAGATAATACATTTGGGTTAAAGAATCTCACTGGAGAGGATGTCACATTTCCTATCAATGGGAAATATTTGAAACATTACTTCCTTGCTTGAGCCATCTTAGCTTACTCTTATATATAGTTAGTTTAGTTGATTTTGGTTTTTTGTAGGTTAGTTTAATTTTTTTTGCTTGGTTTGCTTCTACTTTAGGGTTAGGTTTTCTTTTGTTTGTTTTGCTTTCTTGCCTTGGTAGTATAGGTTCAATTTTCATTTTGGTTTTGGTTTTGGGGTTCTCTCTGTTTTCTTTTGGGAATGTTTTACATGCACAACAAACATTTTAATCATAGTGGGATTGTTCTAAGTATTTCTTTGAGAAGTTTTAGTCATTCTTTTTGGAGTGGCTAGTGAAAGTCCTCTATTTAGTGTCACATGGTCTGAACATATGAAGAGGATAAGCCATTGATCTGATTTAATTCTAGAATATATTGAAATCTTATACTTCTCATAAATCTTAAGAATCATGAGGTTTTTGTAGGTTTCTTTGTGAGGTTTTGTTAAATGAAAAATATTAGATTTCTATTTGAGCACCATTGTGATTCTCAACCCTGAGTGTGAGCTTCATTATTCACAGGTTGAAAATGAAAAGCACAAATCATGAAAATGAAATGAGAAAATAATGAAAATAAAAAGAAATTTTAACCTTTGAGAGGATCCAAATAACTCTATCGAGGCTATGGATGTTGGCTGGCAGTAGAGCTATGTTTGAGAAAATTACAACAATAACCTCACCGAGGCTATGGATTCTTGACTGGTAGCAAGGAAATATATCAAATAATTTTGAAGTTAGAGTCATTCATGTAGCTTAACTTGATTGAGCTTGGGTTTCTATGGTTACTTATGGAGGGAAATGCATGCACTTGCACACACTTGGATTTTCAGTATAAGATGGGTTAGTTCATCCAATGGTTTTGATTCTTTGGTTTAACGGTCAACTTAATGTGAGGATCAGAACCAAAGTTCTAGGTTCGTGATTCCAATTTGTCATCAAAATGCTTTGAAGCATTTCCCCCAATAGAGTCACCATTTTTTGTGCTTGTTTCACACACATTCTCCATCGGAGGCAAGGACACTCTTTGCTAGATATTTTTCTTTTCATTTTAGGTTCTACCTTTTCCCTTTAAGGAAAAGGTCATTTGAATTTTTCTTATCTTACCTTTTAGGTATTTAATGATTGATATGGTGTTAAAGGTGAGTTGGTTTGAGCCCATGAAATATCATTTGAATCTCAAATTGGATAAGTTTGGGCTGGGTTCAAGAATTCCATGAGGCCTCAGAATCCCCAAGATTCTCTTTTTTAAGGAATCCAAGGGGGATTGGTCACCCGAAAGCTTTTCCTTGCTAAATCATTCTCTATGCAGAATCCTCAAAACTCTCCTTTTCGCTAAATCTGGGCCTGTTTGGATTCCTCAAAATCCTTATTTTTAGAGAATCCTTGCCTTCGTAGATTCCTTGAAACCAAGTATGAATGTTGTGTTATGTTATTTATTCACTCTGTATGAGAAATTTTTCATTAATGCCTCTTTGGTGTGGTTCATATTGTGATTTTGAATTCTTTAGGTGTCATTATGCTTTTTCCATTTGAAGAAGTTTTATGCTTGAAGAGATTTTGAGTGCTCAAACAAACTGGAGCTAGGGTTTTGAGGATTGTGTGCACATGGATTTCATTGATCATCATCTAGGGATTCCCAGGTGTTGGTTGTGTGCTTCATTTTCACTATTCAAATCATAAGGTAGGATCTAAACCCTCTAATTTAGTTTTGTAAGAAAATTTAACATCAATTTGAATGGACTTTTTGCTTTAGATTGTGCTTTTGTATACATGCAAAATCAACATCATGCATCTAAATCTAACTAATTAATATCAAATTATTTTGTTAATCGAATAAAGCAATTTATTCAATTAAGTTCCTCCTTTAATTAAATAAATCAACTTTATTTAATTTGATCCTAACATCATACCTTTTGATTAAATAAATCAATTTTATTTAATCAAATCTTAACATCCCTAATTTAATTAAATAATTCACTTTATTTAATTGATCTCTAAAGTCATCCATTTAAATTAAATAAATTCATCTTTATTTGATTTAACACTAACATCATCCTCTTTGATTAAATAAATCAAATCTTTATTTAATTAAATCTAAAATCATTTTCTTCTCATTTTAATTTATTTTAATCCTAAAATCTAGGTCAAAAGCCAAAATCACCTAATCTTCACTTAAATTAATCAAACCATGATTAATCCTAATCCTAATCACTCCAATCCTCTAGATTTTTCAACTTGTGCACATAAATCAATTTAACTGATTTATTAATTCCTCCTTTTCATTCAAAAAGGCATCTCAAGTGGAATATTCCTCCATTTCAAATCTCCCTCCCAAATTTATTGTCCTCCAACATAGCATTAATTCCTCTTACATTGTCTCTTACATGTCTCCCACTTGGCATTTAAGACTCTTTCTTCTCCCTCCAACAAGCCATCTTTTGAATTTCAAATCTCCCCCTCTTTGGCACATTGATAAAAATGTGCACAACCTTCATCCTCTCACATCTTGACAAGTGGAATCTTGTCATTGGCTCATGTTTTGTCCCCCATCCTCCATGTTCTTCAATCCTCCATCATACTTTCTTATAAATAGAGGCCTCCTCTATTGTATTACTCCTCCAAAATCTTCTCCACAATCTTAGTCATTTGAATCCACATCCATCATCTAGGAGCTTATCAAGGATTGGGAAAGGGCTTCTTTGCACATCAAAGAAGCACCAATCCACTATGATATAGGGTTTGATTCATGTTATTTGTGTGTTTTATTTAGCTTTCTTGTTTCCTTTGATTGCATACTTAACATGATTCAGTATTTCATAGAGATGTTTTGGTTTGCTTTGCGTTAAATTAATCTTTGTTGAAGTTTTGAGCATTTGCATATTTTAACATCCACATTTTGGCAGCCACAAAATCTTTATCTTATGCTCTAAGTAGTTGGAAGCCACAAAATCTTTATTGCTCTTCTTGCACATATTTATGGTTCTCTTTCATATACTTTGAATCTATCTGAAGTCACTACTTTGCAAAAACACATTTAATATTGTGAAGCTTATAGGGTGTTGTAGCCTGTCAAAAAAAAAATGGAGAAGTGAGAAGTCAATAATTCATTGTGTAGGGCATGAATAATGTACATTTTCCAATCAATCCATTTTTTCTAAAAAAGTGCAAAATCTTTGTTGTAGGGCTGACATGAATAAGAGTATTGAAGCTGTTAAAGATTTCTTCATTCTTTGGAAAACTCAATATCTTGTGCCTCAAGTGCTTAAATGTCTTAAACGAAGATTTATTCATTTCTTTCTTACTTGATTGACTTGGTGCAAGAAGAGTTCACTTGTAATCCTTTTTTTATTCTATCTATCTTTATATGGGGAATTTTGTTTTAATTATTAATGTTAAATATTTCAAATGATTTATGAAAATAAATCTCTTTTTTTAAGTTTTTTATTTTGTAATTTTTGTAGGTTCATGTTGGAATCAAGCATTCGAAGCAAGCGAAAGCAAGTAGATTGGAGTTAAAGAAAATTAGGCATTAAAACTTGAAATCAACAAAGCATTTTTAAATGCTTGAAGTGTCCATTTCCTGCTTTTGTTTTCTATTTTAAGCCAACTCACGTCATTTTGGATTCTAAAAAGACCACTACAAAATCTTTCATTTTTGCTATAAAGGGCTTAAAAAGAACTTTAGGAAAACTTACTAGATTTTGTTTAAGGTTAACAATTGAACAAAGCAACTTTCATATTTCATTTTGGTGTTTTAAAAAGAATCAAATCATTTCTTTGAGGATTTAAAATGAACATGTGCATCTTTGTTTTTTTAATCACTTACCCAAAATTGTAATAACCCAAACTAATAACCCAAAGTTACCACTAGTTTTTTTTTTTTTTTACTACCTTATTATGTGTTCATTCACTTGCATACTTAGGTACTTATATCCATATGGGATAGGCATCCGTTCATCTGGGACAAGCATCCAACCATACGGGTTAGGCATTTGTCCATACGGGACAAGAATTCATCTATCCATCCGGGATAGGAATCTACCCAAATGGGGTAGGCATCTATCCATAAAGGATAGGAATGTGCTCTTGCCAGAGACTTAGACTCATCGGGACCATCCGGGTCCTGAGTCACTCACTAAAGACTACACTTCCCTTGGAAGTGCACCGAGGTCATCGTCCTTAGGAGTATGTAAAAATAAATATGTAGCTTGAGTCCCACCTCGGAATTCGGCCTAAGGCCTTGGGGAGTCAAGCGAATCCATTCGGGATTCCTTCCAAGTATACAAGGAACTTTTTTTATCTTATCTTTATGTTTGATATTTATAGCCCCTTTTGACCAAGTGGTTCTCTTGAAATATTAATTTATATTTTAATTTTCCATTATCCCAAACTTTACCTAAGCCCCATCCCCGAACGCCTGAGGTACTGGGAGCATTCTTCATTTCCCAGACTGCCTACATACCCTACTTACAAATAGGATCAAGGCGTAAAATATGTAGTTCTATTTTTCTAATCTATGTTTGATGTGAATTGTTTTGTGGGTACGCAACCCTTTCTAGGGATTTTCATTTTCCCCAGACAGTTCCTTTGCGATTGCTACCCATGAAGGGAAGCAATAAAATATAAGTAAATAGTCTCCTTGACTATTACTTGTCTCCTAAACATCTAAATCCTAGTTCCTAATTAACGTCTCCCTTGAACCCATTTGAGATACAGTTAACTTTAATTATCATAACTATATATTAAAAGAAATTCCATCAAATCCTATAATGGGGTTTACTAGGTTTGAACTAGCATATTTTCATTCATTTAAAATTATCTTATTAGATTATCGATCCAAGAGAGATTACCCGTCTCTTGGATTTTATTAACATGGTGTTCCTTATTTCTCCTCGGCAATTTAAAGGGACGGTGCCACAGACGCCGTTGTTGACGCTGTTGTTGTAGCTATGTTAGGCTATGGATGCAGTAGCTCAAGCGCGACGACATTACCCATAAACGTGAGCCAGAGGCACTGCTGATACCGAACGTTGCTGGTTTTAGTTTCAACTCTTGATTAAAGTTTATCTAACTAAGAAAATAACATCTAACTACTTCATGGAATACAATACTTTAATGGATAACAACATCAAGGTCCAAACGTTTCCATTAAAGTTTATCTTTTGTTATTCTTCTTTTAAAAATACTAAAGATCTTTTAACTTATCTACTTATCTATCTTTCTTCATTGTACGCATCATTGCAAACGTTTGGACCTTGACGTTGTTATTCATTCTTATTGATCTTGCAGTCAGGTGTTATGTATTTATGGTTCTTATAAAAAAAATCGTAGGATTTTTCAAGCTATATGACTTGGTTATTACATGTGGTATCAGAGTGAGGTCCAGACACTAGGCTTGATGACCTACTACCAATGCTCATGCTGCAAAATTAAATTTTGATTATTTACTGTGGTCTAGTAGTTAATGAATTTTATGTTCCAAGAGTGATCTAAGAGGTGATGAAGAAAATAAAAGGAATAAGTGGCATTCACTTAATTAGATCGATTTAAAGGTTAGATATTGATTTTGAAAATTTTATTCTTTGAAAGAGGATCTTGTTGGCTAAAACAAGAAGAATTAAAATCAAGCTTTAGGAGTGAAAAGAGGGGATGAAACCTTTTAAGATATACATGTTCCTTGTATACTCGGAAGGAATCCCGGATTGATTCACTTGACTCCCCGAGGCCTTAGGCTAAATTCTGAGGCAGGTTTCAAGCCTAGAATTATAATTTATATACCCCTAAGGACGATGAGCTCGGTACACTTTCAGTAGGAAGTGCGGTCATCAGGGAAGTGACTCAGGATCCAGATGATCCCGATGAGTCTAAGTCTCTGGCCAGAGCATGTTCCTATTCTATAGGGATAGATGCCTATTTTGTTTGAATAGATGCCTATTCCATTTGAATAGATGCCTATCCCGGATGGATAGATGAACCCCTGTCCCGTATGGACAAATGCCTAACCCATATGGTTAGATGCCTGTCCCGAATGGATAGATGCTTATCCCCAATGGATAGAAGTACCCGAGTATGCAATTGAACAAATATGTAATAAATATTTTATGCGAATGGAATAGAATTAGTATGTGATATGTACCTATCTCTTAAGTGTGATTGAATGCTTCCCATGAATGATGATTCTTGTATATAATAAATATAAATGGTTAGACATAGAAGAAAAAAAAATCTAAGTTTAGTGTAGAGTTTTACTTTCTTGATGAGCATAACTTATGAACTCGAGATTTCCTTCCAACCTTTAATGCACTATTCGAAGCTTTCATGTTATGGATTATTTTGACATTTGATCTAGCATTGGGTTGAGCACATCTTGTATCTTCCTAATGTGATGGATACTTTTTAAGGGATAGATATTCAATCAACGTAGTGTTGTCTCTAATTTTGAGATGATCATATTTGAATGATTTAATTGATACCATGGATCTTGGAAGTTCTTCTTTCCCTCTTATTCATGGAGGGTCTCTAATAAGTTGTTCAAGGAGGTAAATTGTGAGGAATGCACTATTGGAATACAATGAAACTATATAAGATATGAATTGCCTTGGTGGTTGAAGGTATGACATTCCTTTAGACGATGTTTAACGAGTAATGAGTTTATATGTATTAATATTAATCTCTCTTTATTTATTTTTTATCTTAATAAGGTAATTTATTTAAATATTTGAATGAGTTGTGTCTCAAAAATTAGATATTTTACTTAACCCGCAGATGGTGAATGCCTTGGATGAAATTTTACTTTCACGAATGATCTAACCTTAAAATGGAAAAGTGTGATATTTGATTAGGGAACAAAAGGAAAACTATGGGTCAATGATTCTCAAGCAATAAAGGACGAGAAGCATGAAAAGAAGAAGAAGAATTTTGGAAATACAAACGTACCCATCATTAGATAAACAGGTATGTATCCTAATAAGTGAAATGTCTAAATATCCTTATAAAGAGAACTAATGTCATCATTCCTAATTAAATCATATTCAATAAGTAGAAGTCATCTCCCTATGTTTTAATTCCCATATCATAGGTACATCCTGAATGGTAGCTTTCTCATTATGTCATTTTAACTTGATGATGTGCTAGAATATGAATCTTTGAGTTAATTTATATCGAGGGTCATTGTATGACATTCAATCTTGAACTTATGTGCATCGGGACGATGCACAAGTTAAGGGGGGGAGGATTTCACAACCCTCCCCATGCAGAAATTAATATTTAACAAGTAAATTTTCAATTTTATAACAATGCTATTTTGTTATGAGAATGGTTAAAAATCCTTTAGGATAATTATATCAATCAAAAGTTTAATAACGAGAATGGTTGGGAGATAAAAATAATAATAATAATAATAATGATATAGGTTTTTATATATTTAGAATTTATAAATCTATATATTGATATCATCATAAAATTTATATTAAAACTCAGTTATCATTCAAATTAAATTATTAATATGAATGATCATTATTTCATTTATTTGGTGACTGATTAAAGGCATTATCTTGTAATGCCCCTCCCAAAAATAATCTATAAATCTACAATAATTTAACAAATTTTTTAAAAAAAAAAATAAAAAAAAAATAGTTAGAGTTCTTGAGGGTTATATGCTTATAAGAATTAGAAAATAAATTGTCATATCTATTAATTTAGTTTATACAAAACTAGATCAGTAATTATGTACAAATGATTTAGTATTTAAAACATACCAACTCAAATTCTCAAACGATTATATATTTATTTATAATTAATATGCAAAGTCTAAATACAAATTCAATTCGATAATTAGAACACTCATATCTCATAATGATTATGTCTTAATGCAGATCTAGGATAGCATTTGGGAGCAACCCATTTTATATATTAAATATCCTATCTTTTGTCGGTTAGAAAAGTGAATAAAATAATACATACAATATAAAGCCACACAAGACTATAATGAAGAAGGTGAATGCTTATAACTGAAATTTTAGAAAACACTACACCATTATCCTAATGGGCTGTCATAAAAGCACAATTTTTGGATCAGTTCAGAACCCACAATCAAATCTTAACCAATTAATGATGGCTTACAATTGTTCAAAAAATAAATAGATGAGGGGATAATTATCCAGGCTTTGTTATTACCAAGATTTTTGGTGGAAATTAGATATTAGATCTTACTGTAGATGTGCATGTTTTTCATAGTTTCATTTGTTGAAATTAAATTACTTTAAGACCTGCCGACCAAACATCTTCCAGAATCATCCATAGCCGACCATGTGCTAAATACTACCGCCTTCCCCATCTAGAACCCTCGTGTTGAATCCTATTTCAACTGCCCTTAATAAATTTCATATCTAACTGGCATTCTACAGTGTAAAATGAATTTAATGCTTTTGATCTATAAATATGATGGACGGGCTTGAGGTTTGGGCACTCAGATTTCTGAGTTCTCCAGTAATAAGTTTTATCTCTCTCTGTTCTGCATCTTCTCCCTTCCCACATAGCCTTTATATTCTTGTATTGATATTCTGCATGTTGGTCGATAATCTTGAAGTTGCAGTCATCCACTCATGGCAATATAGGTTTGCAGAGTTTTATTTCCTTGCATCCTCAAGGTATATCATGTTGAGCTTTAATCTTATATTTGTTAGCTGAAACTTTGCATTATTGTATATTTGACAATGTTCACCCCAGTGCCAATGTCTACTGTGATAGGACCTTCTATCAGGAAATGAATTTCTATGAGGGTGTGAGACTTGGAGTTGCAACGCCATTAAGAGTTATTTTGTTGAGTTCTACGATTTTTTTTTTCAAAAGCACTTGAAGATTTTTGGTTCTTCCTAATTGAGTTTTTATTCATTGCACACGAGTCTTTTACATCCAATAAATCTTTCAAATTTAGCTTGCTTGTGGGTTGTAATTAGTTTGTATTTTTGTATGAAATTTTGGTAGTAGCTAAAGATGTCATTTCTGATTAGCTTGCTTATATAAAGATACAACCATGTCTTAAGCGATGCATGTTTCTATCTACATATTCAACCCCGCTTCTTCTAAAATATTACTTCATGGATCCTATCGTACTTCATTGGGTGTTTTTATTTATATACATTTCTGACATGTATTTAGGGCTCTTGAGCTGTGATTTAAGAAGGATATGACTTCCTCTTCAAGCGGTTTCACTTTATATATATATATATCAGATGGTTGCAAAATAATCCTGAGCTTGGCTTCGCCATGAAAGCTAGCACAATGCTCTATTGCTTTAGCAAGAGCTATATGGGTTGCAACATATTTTAAATACCTCTGCATGGAAATGTTGAACCAAAATCAAGAACTTGCATAGATGTTAGGCGTAGTTCTATATTCCAATATGGCTTGACCTTGTTTTGAAGCTAAATCGTTTTAGCTAGACTTATTCACTTTTATGCAAATTTAAAATTATACTTCATTAAAGAGGAATAGACATGCATTTAAAGTTCTTTCCTTTAGTCTCACCCGAATTGTTTTTCTCTCGTCTTTCCTTTTAAAAGATAGAAAGTAGATAAGTTAAAAGATCTTTAGTTTTTTTTAAAGAAGAAAGATAGATAAGTAAAAGGTTACCTTATGCTGTTTTAAAGATTCTTTTAGCTTTTTACAATATTTTAAATTTAGAAAGAAATGAAAAACAAATTTAGTTGATTTTTTTTATATTTTAGGTATGTTAAATATTTAGAAAGAAATAAAAGTTTAGTTGATCTTTTAAAGAACATTTTAGGCATCTTAAATATTTAGAAAGAGATAAAATCTAGTTGATTTATAAATTACATGCAATCGTTTTAGTTATTTTATTTTTATAAATAGTGTATTGCAAAATAAATAAAATGTTTTCAAAGTAATAAAGAAAATTATATAAATAAATAAAAGTGAAGGTTAGTTGAATATATGGGTTAATTCTTATGATAATAAAATATTAAATGTTAAATTAAATTTTCAATAATGGCATTCATCAAGTTTAATTGTAAGTGTGAACATAATTTAATTTGTCTAATATAATAATAAAGATATTAGTGTGGATTATCAAGGAAGATCTAATTCTCAAATAATACCAACTGAAATTTTCAAGTGATTGCTAACACGTAAAGGAAATTATGATGTAGAAGATCATATTAACATTATTGCTAATATTATCAATTGATAATAATATTAATAAATATAGATGATTTTAATATTATATGATATTTGGAAGGATACTTAATAAAAAGGAGATTCGCATTGAGTTATACCTTAAAACGTTACGATTGAGGTATTAAAACCTTGTTATCATAAGAAGATTGCTTGGTTTAGAAGTTTTACTTTTGGTACGTATATCAATGAGTACTTAATTAACATTTAGTAGAATTGGTTCATCTTCTATTTGTATTTAATAAATTTTACAAGGGACTAAGAAGTAAGCAAGTTAAATGAAATTCCATTAATCCATGATAAATGAATTAGATTTATAATATATGGTTACTTTTGTATTAATCATGATGCACATTCACAATCTTATAGTTCGATTATTTTAGATAGGAATCGAGATATATATTACTTCAAAAATATTGCATGATCATTATTATATATTATTCACAAATTAGGCATTAAAGATTGAACAAGATAATATATGCTTTAATTTCCACAATGTGTTGTATTCCATCATCTACAATTATGTTCTACATACATTAAGACTCTAATTTTCTATAAATTTATAGAGAAGTCATAGTGATTCGATTAACTTGCAAAAAGGGTAATTAGAGATTCACTATTCAATTCACATGACGATCAATAATTATGTAATACTTCTTTTCAATAAATTGAACTAATGGTGACTTGGTCCAGATGCAGAAGGGGATGATATTAGTATATCATTAACCTTCATTAGTAAATACCAATGATACCCAATGGCCATTGCATGGAGGATCAAAAGAGGTATGAGTTATACTTAAATTCTTCTTGGTAATGAATATTATATTCTATGATCATTACATATGAACCTTTAGACTTTGGATGCCTAATATGGCTTAATAATCATTTGCAAAACTTAGATTATTGTTAAAATTATTAATCAGTGGTTAGTTGGTGACATGGTAGAAATAAATTTTGCAAAGAGTATAATTATTTCAATAGGTACTTATTTTACCATATTATTTCTTTTTATCTTACCATTAAATTACTAAGTATTTTATTAGTAAACAATAGTCAAAATTTTAGGTAAAAGAAACATTCACTAAAATAGTTTCAGTTCCTTTTCAAATCAATATGTTACTCTTATCATCACATTCCTAGTAGCAATTAATTGTATTCGTGTATGAAGCCTTGTATCAAGTAGATCGAGTGAAATTGTTTATTGAGTTAGTGAGTAATCTTGAGTTTCTTAAGAATCATGAAATATTAATGGTGAGTTGAGGAATTTCAAGGAACTCAAGTGACAAGGCATGGAATATCTTCTAGAAAATTGGCATCCAACTAGGACATATTGGAAGGAAGGAAAAAAATGTAAGATTATATTATGTCAATCAATTATCTTCAGAGAAGGAAAATAAAATCTTATTAATTAATATTGCAATTGTAAACCTCTCACTGTCATTTATTTTTACGCCTATCAAGTTAACATGTATAACTAGTAAAGAATAGTCATGGATATTGAATATCACACATTATCTATTGTTATGATCAAGTAGCTTAAAATGGGGTTACAAACCTTAGGGGAATCCTATACTTTTACATTACCTTTGCTAAATCTACATATTCGGATGAGAATATTGGGAATTACTTATGGTTGATAGAATTTTTCCTCATTCGAGGTTAATTTAGACTTTTGATCTAATGTGATTAAGTAGTGAACTATGTTATTATAAACTTATAGATTAATTACATTTTTGGAGTATATGGTCTAAGGAATCCCTTTCGGTTTCACCTAAGTGGGTGGCAACTGACGAAGTACTATCTAGGAAAGATTGAGTCCTAGAAAGGGTTGCATACCCACTATTACAGTACTTATATTTCTTTTTTTACTATCTATAATTAACTAAGTCCATTTGTAGTCTATTTCTTGCTCAGGGGTTTGGCTAGAGCCTACGCGGCTTCATGATGCCAATAGGGTCGGGTGGTGAGCATGTTTTACTCATTGTACGCATCATTGCAAATGTTTGGACCTTGACGTTGTTATTCATTCTTATTGATCTTGCAGTTAGCGTGTTATGTATTTATGGTTCTTATAAAAAAAAATCATAGGATTTTTCAAGCTATATGACTTGGTTATTACAAGAAATTTCCCCTAATACAATTATTAGATATGACTAAGTTCAATTTAGAACCTATTTTTTTGGTAATAAAGAATCTTTTAATACTAGTTTCCTTTGAAAAAATGAATCATATTATTTGGTTTTCAAGTAATTGTCCTTCTAATTGATTACTTTTAGAACATCAACTTAATAAATTATGTATATTTCTAATTGATTACTTTTAGAACATCAACTTAATAAATTATGTATATTTTTAATTAACTAGAAATACATACTAACTAGCTTTACAATTAGTCAAATTGAATTAATTAATAAATCCATCTAAATTTGTATTCTAGAAATAATTTTTAATATTAACCTCAATTGTTTTGTGGCAACTTGCCAAAAACTAATTAAATCAATTCTAAGTGACTAATTACTCCTTTCATTTTTATTTTTATTTAATTATTTTTTTTGGAAATAAATTTATGTTTAAATTTGATTATAAAATAATTACTATTATTTATTATGAAATCAAATAACTATTCTAACCATCTTGTAAATAGTATAACTTTAATAGCATCTATCTTATAATTTACTTTTGTAATTAATTTACTTAATCACGAATACATAAAAATAATATTCTCTTTTTCTAAAATAACTATTTCTTGAGGATGTATTTAAGCTAACTTTAATTGGAATTTTAAACTAACCCTAGTTATCAACATGCTCTTGCTAAATAAATTAAGGCAACTCTATTTTTTTTGGAGTAATAAAACTAACACCCATTACTTCAAATTTAAACAATACTAATTTTCAAAGTGGACAGTAATAATGGTAATTTATCAATTACTATATAATTGAGAAACTTTACTAATTCATATTTTTAAATTCTTGATTTATAGATGATTTCCTTTTTATATATATATATGAGATACTAAGATACTAAAGAATAAATGCTATAAATCTATTGTTTGAAAAAGAAAATCTGATTTATTGATTTTAAGATAAAGCTTCCATTAAGGTTGTCTACTAGTTTGTAAGGAAAAATCAAATATTATAAATATATCCATTGATGAATTATTACTTTTAAATGAAACTTCTATTAAAACTTATGTACAAGCTTATAAGGAACAACACAAAGTGTGATTATTAAAATATTCTTTTGAATCTTCTAAGTGATTAAAGTTCTAAGAAAATAAAGGTAACTTCTAATTTCAAGTCCAAGATAAATAAGTTTCCTTAAAAATAAAGAATCTTTATTTATTTTATTTTATTTGCTAAGAGTAAATCCATGAATGATTTTTTTAGATGTTTCTAATTTAAATAGTTTTCTCCTCTCTTTTCAACCATTTTTATTTTTAAAAGGTATATGAATTAATATTTTTTTTTTTTTTGAAATTCAATGATAACTTAATAAATCAAGAAGTCATTAAATTACTAAAAGATCAAAAAGATAACTTATGAAGATCCTATGTAATTTTGCTTTTATTTATTTTTTTGAAACTTCTAATAGCATAATTATTTACTATTAATCCAAATTCTTTTTTTTTTTAGAAAAATCAAATTGTGTGACTAATCCAATCAAAGGCACATGCAATTTCTTTAATAAGAAAAACAAGTTTCTATTAATACTAATTTATTTCAAGATTTCAATTATTCATTTAATTTAATTTCCATAGTTAAATATGGAATAACTATTAGTTCTTATATTCGATAATTATTTTAATACACTATTCAATTTTATTTAGTATGCTTATTATTCTTTTGCAATCTAATCACATTATTATCATTATTGGATTTTTATTTTTTTTGGTTTACTTTAATTCTATTGCTGAAAATCTAAAAAAACTTCTAATTTGATAACTATTGGGAAAATGTCCATTAAATAAGGAAAAAGAAAATCAACCTTCTAAATCAAGAGTGAAATTTAAACTCCCATTTTCACTTCCTCATCTAACTCCTCTTTAAAAAAAACAACATATATTTAAAACTAATTTGTATCAATTTATGATTTATTTTAGATTTCCTTTACCCAATTTTACTATATATATATTATAACAAATAAATTTAATATTTTATAAATTAATCACAAATTATTTATAATTTTCTTTTTTCAAATAAAATAAATAAAATAAAATATTATTTAAAAGTTTAATTAAAAACATAATTTTAAATTTTAGTTACAAATGGTAATTATAAAACTTACTAAAAACATAATGATAAATTTTAATTATAAAACATAAACCTGTATATTAATTTTTTTTAAAAATATAATATTTCTTTTATAATTTAAATAATTTACTTTAAATAAAATTACCAAAAATTTAATAAAGAAAAATTCTCGTATTTCTTGGTAAAATTAAATAGATAAATTTTCATGAAATTTAATAATGTTTTTAAAGTAAAGTAAGTTAGATTTCAATGAGATTAAAGAACATTTTAACTAAAATTTTCAAGAGTCTAAAAGAAAAATCTCAATCTTCAACAAAATTTCTAAGTATAATTTTTGATGAAATAAAAATAAAATAAAATAAAATAATTTTGTTTCGCTATAATTTTTTTAAAATGAATTAGGGTCCATTGTAAGGAATAAACTTACCTGTAACGCAATTGCTGAAAATCCTTCTCTGTTGAACCAAGTTCTTCGATTCTTTCAAATCTTTGTGCTTTTGTAACAAGTAAGAAAAAACAACCTTTCCTACTCCCTATCTTTCTTTAATAAATTCCTATTCTACGAATGCAAAGAACAATAAAAAGGATGATAATTAATGACCATCAAGGATTCTAATCTTTTTTGTGTCTTTGAAAGAGGCTAGGTAGTCATATTTATAGAAAAATGAATGGAGATTTGATGGTGAAAATCAACAGTCGAGATTTGAAAAAAACATCCAACGATCAAGATCAGAGAAGAGAAGAGGAAAGTTTCCATTTTGACTCGTGAGAGGATAATATCAAATTGTGAGAGGATAATATCAAATTTTTAAATTTGAAAGATGGATAAAGGTGCACACAAGGCTTCCATTTTTATGGGTAGTTTACTCATGAAGTTACTAAAATAAAAGTAGTTAACTGATAGAAGAAAGATTTAAATTCTAAAATGAGATAAAAAATCAAGGTGTTGACTAGAGAGAAGAATAGAAGTTAAAATAGAAAAGTATGGCAATTTTTAAATAAAAATTCAATTTATTTATTCTTTCATGAAAAGATATGCTTATTTTCATAATTAAATTTTAGCATCATAAATTTTCTATTTATTTTAAAGTACCTAATTTTAATATTTTAATTTATTGATTTTTAATTAATTAATTTATTTCTATGTTTTAATTCCATAATAAAACAAAATAATGATTATTTCCAAACCAACTTAATT
>VDFB02000007.1:190672475-190697989 GCA_007258455.2 Sequoia sempervirens
AAACTAAGTTATGAATCCTTAAAAACAAAGTTATAGCATATTTCTAGTTTTTACACATGTCATGGATTTTGAGTACTTTGGCCTCTCATGGATTTTCGAAGAATTCAAGAGCACGTAGATTCCATGAAGCATAACAAAACATGGGAAAAATTATCATCAATAATTAAACAACCTCTCCTTTATGATTTAAGTGCAGTGTACAACTGAGATTTAAGCCTTGTAAACACAAATCAAACTTCAAATAACATCATGGTACTCAATACAAGGATAATCATGAAGTATAGGGAAATCCAAGCAGGCATGGAATTAGCGAAACAATGCTCATCGGGGAATCCATAGAGCCATGGATTTCATGGATAAAAAAACATTAGGAGATCCCATTAGGATGTGGATTTAGCTAAGGACAAGGGAATTCGAGGAATCCAAGCTTTTAAGGATTAAGCAATAAAGTTCATAGTTCGGGAATTCCTCACATCAATGGATTATGTGAAGAAACCTCAATTCGGGGAATCCAAAGGATAATGAATTCTGCAAGGAAGAGTACTTCAAGTATTATAGGAACACGTCGATTTATTGAAGGGGTACATGTTGGGTTTTCCAAACTCTTAGGGATTTAATGATAATTCTAAGTTTTGGATAATCACTCCCCTAAATATACCCCTACCTATTATTTGACCTCTCAATGCAATCACAAAATCATAATAGCAACTCAAATCAATGATGAGCCCAGATCTACTATACTTCAATGAGCATAACCATTCTAATCACATTTCAACATAAAACAACCTAGGATTTTTATAATAACACCCAACAATCTTAAATCAATATGAGGGAAATCAAATCGATTAATAGTGAAATTTCAACTACAACTCAATGATGCCCTAATTTATACCAAGAATGTCTAAGATCAAAAAGGCACATTAAATTGACAACAAACCCCTAGTTCATCGGCTATGCAAAATGATAACCTAAACTCGATCAATGTTTCAAATGTACATGAAAATGTAAGAATAACATTTTGAAACACAAATTGAATCAATGCCTAGTTGAAATATAGAAACTTTTGAAAATCTATGTGCAAAATCGAGGGTCATGTCTATAACTTTTATGATCAACACAAAAAGTGAATTGATGCTGTGGATGTTAAAATATGCAAATGATCAAAACTTCAACACACATTAATATGGTTAAACATTTAAAGCAAAGAAAATCAAAACATCTCTATGAAATATTGAATCATGTTAAGTATGTAATCAAAGAAAACAAGGAAGCTAGATAAAACACACAAATAACGTGAATCAAACCCTATCTCATAGTGGATTGGTGCTTCTTTGATGTGGAAAGAATCCCTTTCCCAATCCTTGATAAGCTCCTAGATGATGGATGTGGATTCAAATGACTGGGATTGTGAAGAAGATTCTAGAGTAATACAATAGAGGAGGCCTCTATTTACAAGAAAGTATGATGGAGGATTGAAGAACATGGAGGATGTGGGACAAAACATGAGCCAATGACAATATGCCACTTGTCCAAATGTGAGAGGATGAAGGTTGTGCACATTTTGATCAATGTGTCAAAGAGGGGGAGATTTGAAATTCAAAAGATGGCTTGTTGGAGGGAGAAGAAAGAGTCTTAAATGCCAAGTGGGAGACATGCAAGAGACAATGTAAGACGAGTAAATGCTATGTTGGAGGACAAGACATTTGGGAAGGAGATTTGAAATGGAGGAATATTCCACTTGAGATGCCTTTTTGAATGAAATGGAGGAATTAATAAATCAATTAAATTGATTTATGTGCACAAGTTGAGAAATCTAGAGGATTGGAGTGTTTATGATTAGGATTAATCATGGTTTGATTAATTTAAGTGAAGATTAGGTGATTTTGGCTTTTGACTTAGATTTTAGGATTAAAATAAATCAAAATAAGAAGAAAATGATTTTAGATTTAATTAAATAAATATTTGATTTATTTAATCAAAGAGGATGATGTTAGTGTTAAATCAAATAAAGATGAATTTATTTAATTTAAATGGATGACTTTAGAGATTAATTAAATAAAGTGAATTATTTAATTAAAAGAGGGACATGAGAATTTGATTAAATAAAATTGATTTATTTAATCAAAGAGGTATGATGTTAGGATCAAATTAAATAAAGTTGATTTATTTAATTAAAGGGGGAACTTAATGAAATAAATTGCTTTATTTGATTAATAGAAGAATTTGATGTTAATTTGTCAGATTTATATGCATGATGTCGATTTTTCTTGTCTAAATTTTTCCCCTCTTTGAAGAAACATACTTGCTATGTTGGTTCAAAGAATAAACTTTCCGCGATCAAAATTCAATTTTTTTAAAAAAAAATTCGGATGCCCTAGCAAAAAGAAGTATACTGGTACATTGCCCCCTCGAGAGATCGAGCGAAAAGTTTGATTTGAAGGTTGGGATAAATTGGAGTGTGGAGGGCAGACGAATGCTTAGACTAACAGATCTATATTATGTGAATGATCAGTGTTTTCTTATATGATATGATATGATATGTAGGAAGTATGTTGTTAGTTTTTCTAAGATGCTTTAATAACCAATATATTATCTAAACAACTTAAATGACAATACAATACATGTGAATGGAAAGAATGAATGATGTATTCTATGATTATGAGATTCATGTACTATGTTGTGGATGTAGAATGGATACATTGGTGATGATGATTAACTATCAGTATGATGTTAGGCTGAGAAAAAAGAAATAGAGATGATGACAAGAAGGATTCAACAAGGCAAATTTATTAGAGATGATGATGAGAGATGGATGATTTCTTATCAGGAATTGGGACTTTAAAAGGGCTGCTTACCTTATGTTTGATAACACACATATATGTGATGCATCAAGGTATAAAGAACTAGGATGGCATTGCACCTAGTGTGATGGACTTTGACTCAACAACTAGATAGGAGTACTCTTTTTCACACTTGGCATGCAAAACCTTATTCAAAATTCAGTTCAAATATTCCAAACATCTCAGACCAAAACATAGAAAGGCAAGCCTTCCTATGTGGTCAACAAGATCTTCAAAACACCCTCACCCAAAAACAAATCATGACCCGAGGTTATATTACAGAACATCCAACAAGCTGCTTGAATAAAAATATAATGACCACATTTCCCATTCTATCTCTCTAAATCCCTTTTTGGGACATCATCGAGAGGTCATCGAAATGAGCACAAAAAGATAATTCAAAAGACAAAGATAAAGCAAACAAACAAGTTAATGTTCTTCAATACTGCTATCCAAGACTAAACTATGGTGATGCTTGATGTTGATGTCCATTGTAGGAAAAGGATACATCCCTAGGACATGATGATATTAGATGTTTGATTTTGGATAGTGGATGATAGGCTATTGACACAAGGTTGACCAACTTGTTTATGTCTTGATCTGGGCTTCGAGACCTTGATGTTTGAGTTTTCACTTTTAACACAACTAGACTTGTCTCTAACTATTTCACCAAAAGGTTGAAGATGATGATTGATTTATTATGTGATGTTTATTTTAGGTGAGTGAGATAGTGCGGATAGGTTTTCAAATTTTGGATGTTTTTGGTGATTTTGACATGTTTTGAGGCTGTTGTTTTTAGGGTTTTGAATTTTACAAGGATGTTTTGATTTTTCCAAATTTTCAAATGTTTTTGGGTTTATGAGATTTTATGAATGTTTTTGGATTTTGTGTCTTGGGGGCTCATCAAAGATTAGCCTTGCCTACATATAAGCTCAAAGACGACGTAGTTCAGATAGCATGTTTTTGGCTTTTTTTGATTTTCTTGGTATTTTGAATGTCTTTGGATTTTTCGCATGATTTTGATGGTTTGGATATGGATATGTGTGGCAATATCAGTGCTCTATTTTGGGATTTTGTTGAAAACCAAGCTAATATTGATTGATCAAATTGATGGATTTATGATGATAACATTTTTTGAGGATACACAACAGTACTGGAATGAGTGTTAAACTTAACTAGGATTAGGATGGATATCGAGAGATGATGATAGTTGATGATGATAAAATTGTTGAGGGATAACAATGTCTGATGATAGTGTTAGAAACACAATTATTAAGGATGGATATCGAGAGATGATGATGGATTGATTGATTGGATTTGGTTGATCAAAGATTATTGAAGCTCCATTTGGGAAAAAATTGACAGAATGATTTGATATGACATTGAAATTTTCACAAAATTAGATGCAACTGATATTGTTTGGATTGATGTTCGATGAAAGATAAATCTTGATAAGGAATGTCTTCTCGTCAAAATGTGCCATGGGCTAGTGATTTGGATTCTTTCTCACAAGTGCTTTGAACAATTTGATTTCACATTTTCCAATGTTTGGATGACCACATAAGTTGGAGGATATATGACCAATATTTATTCCCAAAGAAAGATGTAAATGTATACCCCCAGTGTCTGCTTGATGTTTGAAATATCCGCGGTGGATGCTTGGATAGGTGTATGGATGAGGATAGATATGGATTATCTTTAAAAGATGGGTGTTGAATAGAGAAATGCTCCATTAGGATAATGCTTCATGCTCAAATAGCGTTGGTGGGATGGGATCAGTAAATGACCCATGTCAGATGTTTACCATAAGCAAGCACAAAGTGTGCACCAAATTTTGTGAAGATCAAGATAACTCAGACTATTGATGTAGAAGGATGAAAATGGATTGGATAAATGGTTCATGGATGAATGGATTTATTATGGATGAGATGTATGGAATGCTAGATTTATTATGGATGGGATGAGATGCTTCCACTTGAACTAGCACACACAAATGCTGATTCTACACATGACACACATTTGCTAGGTTTTCATCATGGTACTTGTCTAAAAGTGCCACCATAGTAGTTTCACTAGAGGATGATTTTTTTTCTTTAATATTGCCAATCCTTTTTCTGATTTTTTTTTTTGGGATTTTATGTTTTGATTTTTTATTTTTAGAAAGATTTAAGCTCATACTAAACAACGGTGGTGTCAATGTAGATGCTTATCATGATGTGCGTCGATATATACACGAAGAAGTTTTCAAAGATAAAAACTTTTGAGATTTGTTTTGATCTACTTTGTTGATGGGGTGCTTTGTCTTTGTACACACACATTGATAGAGTTCCTTCTAAATCCTTATGATGAAGGGTTGTTGCCAATACATGGTAAATGTGAGAATTGGATATCATACATGGAGGTGTGGATGGAGTGTGTTTAGGGATAAGAGATGGATTGGTTGACAGTTTGGAACCTTTGACTCTCAAACTTGGGACAATGAACAATAATGGTGGATATGGAAGTATTGCATGAAGTAGGACCAACTGCTTGATATACTTTGTACATTGCTTGGGATGCTTGCTTTTGATTTTGTGGAAATCTTTGATGGGTACTTTTCCCTTTTTTATTTTTCCCCATATTTTCTTTGACTAATGGAGTTTGATAGGGATAATATTTATTTGTATTCTTTTGTATCCATGTGTATTTGATTTGTCCATTATTCTTTCCAACTTCTTTTCCTTTGATAATTTTCCTCTTTCTTTGATTTACATTCTTATTTTGATGTTGGCCCCAATTTGTGGATGGGGTGATGAAGATTCATGACGTGGTTGGTTGTAGTATTGGCACCAGTTTCATGATAAGGATTCTTTGTGATCCCAATGTTGACATTTTCTTGAGACATAGTTGCCCCCAGTATGGCAATAGTAGCACCTTTGTTCCTTGTTTCTGCCTATTTTGAGATGTCTTGTTCAGTAAGCATTCTCTGATAAATGACCACTATAGATGACTTTATTTCAAATTTGTTGCTCTACTGACTCCAGAATATCATGTTTTATCTGACCTACTTCCTTGAGTGGATAATGTTGGATATCTTCATACATGATGTCCTCAGTCTGAATTTGGGATATATCTGATCCTGATGTTGACAACTCAGTTTGCCTATAGGAATCAATGACATGTTCTTTTTGTTTGATAATGTCAGGAATAAAGGAATCTTGTTCTAAATGAAGATCATTTACATGTCCATCCATAGAAAGCATCTCATGGGTAGATGGAGTGGTATGTGTTATATGGATGTGATCATTATTTGTGACATTTTGTATAGATAGGAGAGTGTCCATTAGATCATTGTAGTAGCTTGGAGATATGAATTCTTAATCTTGAATAATTTTGAAATTTCTTTCGACATGCTTTGGATCAAGTTCTTGACATGGGTCAGTTTCAAAGGATGGATTGCTTATAAAGGGTTCTTGGATGTCATCATTAGACATGGGAATCAGCTCAATATCCTCTTGATCTTTGAGTGGACTTGGATCAAATGTTGAGCTCAAAATTCCTTCAATATCTACAACCATGAGGTCAAAGGATGTCAATACGTCTTAGAAAGGACCATTTCTGGACTTTGGTGACATATGTTGATCATGCTTTGGAATAAATTATTAAGATATGTCCTCTAACTCATAAGGTGATGTAGAGACATTTTCAATATGATCATTGGTTGATGGACATAGATTATGTCAATGGGATCAAATAATTCTAACACTCTTTGAAATAGATCACTAAAAAGTGGCTATTGATGTATGGTGAGCTAATCATCAGATGGGGTAGAAACATCTTCAATGTGCTCATTAATGGAGAGATCTTGAACACTTTTTTCAACAACTATGGTGGAGAGATTTTGAATGCCTTCAACCATAGGGTCAAGTGATGTTGACATTTCTTGAATTGGATCATTGTTAGGTATTGTTGGTGGATTTTGATCATGATTGAAAAGTGACTCTTGATATATGTTGATTTGATCTTCGGATGAGGTAGAAACATCTTCAAGGTGCTCATTGATGGATAGATCTTGATCATTATTTTCAACAACTGTGGTGGGGAGATTGTCAATGCTATTACTAGTGGTTAAATCTTCACCATTGTCCATAATAGTTATTATTTTTTGATCAATAAGGTTTTGGATGAGATTTTTGAGTCGAATACAATCTGGTGTTGTGTTTCCCTTGATTTTATGGAAATCACAAAGGTGATTTTCATTGTACCTTGGCAATTTCACTAAGAACTCTTAATAATTTTCATAGGTGGGAATTGTGATGAGTTTTTCCTGCACCAACTGTTGCTTGACTAATTCGATTGGTTTCCCAAGTGGTGTGTATTTTACGTTTGCTACCTTGGGGGATTTGTACTTTAGATTGACCTTGTGGTAATTGAATTTGGAGGTGTGGTGATTATTCTTTGAGATGTGGGGGTTGGATTTGTTGATGTGGTCGTTCTTGATATCTAACTTCTTGGCATTGGAGATATTGTTCTTGATGTGGTTGTGGACACAACTCAATGTTTTGATCACATGGTTTAACCAATGGAAGAGTGTATTGATTTTGGGGTGGAGATGTCTCTTGGCACAATAAGTCAATTATTTTGGAAAGTGAAGCAATTTGATCTCGCAAAATTTGATCTTGAATTTGATCTTGAAACCCTTGATATAGTTTATTTTATTTTTCTTCAAGCAGGTTTGGAACACATACTTGTGGTGTTTGCATGGGATCATGGAAAAATTGATTTTGGACAATGTTCTGATTTGGGGTTATGTTCAAATTTGGCATTATAGGTTGAAATTAAACATTGTTGTGGTTGGGAATCCCATTTCCTTGATTTAGGTAACTTTGATTTTGTATGGTGTTACCTTGACTTGGATCAATACATGTAGTCGTTAACATCTTGTTTGGATTCTAAATAAAATTCATATGATTCGCAAACATATCCATCCCAAATTTTACCAAGTGTTGATTTGAAATGTTCATGTTTGGTAAATTTGTACTTGGTATATTCATATTTGACATGTATGGATTTGGTGGGATAATGTTGTTTTGTTGAAGACTCATGCATTGATTGTTTGGTTGATAGATTTGTAGGTTTGGACTTTGATTTAAATATACCATAGGGAAAGGTGTTTCAAATTTTGGATTGGGCATACTCACATTTGTTGTACCATTGAGGTTTGTAGGAGATAATGATCCTATGTACGGATTGTATAAATGTGAGTGTTGATAACCCATTGGTTTCGTAAGACTTTGAAAGTTTGGTTGATTTGGATACTCATGATGTATGAATCATGTTTATATTTCATTTTCTTCTTGTGTTTTTTCCTTGTTGCGAAAGTGACCTCTAAGGTGTTTAGGATCAATGATGAGATGAAGGATGAAAGGGGTGAATGATATGGGTGTTGAACGTTTAGAAACTTTGGATTGATGCTATACTTTAGGATTTGATTTTGATTGTATTGATTTGGATATTGAACTTTTAAACCCTAAGATGTTAGATGTGATATTAGGATGAACCCATTTAGGGAAGTGATAATTTAACTGTGTGAGGAAGGATTCATCCAAACACACCTAACTAAATAGATGATTTTGATTTGGTTTAAGGATGTACCCAAGTCTACATTATGATATTTCCAAAGCTCTAAAGTTATTTGGTGGGATGGATGAAGTGTTTGATTTGATCCTAAATTAACCTAAGGACTTTGTTTACAAGACCAAGATAGTGAAGAATATGCTTTTCTCTAAGAGAAGTTCAAACCAAAAGACCAATGTTTGCATGAAAACCATATGACCAAAAGATACCAAGCACATGTGTGGGGTCCAATTATTTCTTAACTTTTCTTAATGAATTATTTTTACCACAAACACTCTCTTGATTAAGTTTTCAAACTGGATGTCTAATGTCCTAATTCTCTTTCATCCCACAAAGTCCATTATGTGGAAATCAAGAAAATCAAGGAAAAAGTTACCTAATGTTTGACATTAGTAAGAAAATTGAGATATAAATCCAAATGTGTAGAAACCTCTAGGGATAGAATCCCTTAGGTCAAGCAATAACACTTGGATTTTGTCAATGGTATTTACTTCCTAAAGGGTTTGAAATTTGATGATGATGTTTAATGTTTGTTTTCCCAATGTTTTTGATTAAGCAAAGTGTTTTGTTTCCAAGAACGTGCACAACCCTATGGCTATGAAAGATTGCATTTTTTGAATCCCCACTTGGAAAAGTCTAGGTATGCTTACTCTTAGCAAATGGTTAGATGCTTGACCACATAAGCTCCCCCTTATAGTGCACTTGCTTCTCGAGTCAACCAAGCCTCAATACCCATGAATCTCCCATGGCATGATTTCCATTTTTACTAAAAGTCGTGAAAGTGTGGGGCAGCTTCAAAACGACTGTTCTTGCACAAACAAATAGATCAAGGATTTTGGCATTTTCTAAACAAGGGTTTTAATGTGGGCATTCCATTCATGGGGGACCATCCATGTGGTGAGAGACCATTGCTTCCCTTATCATTGGAATAATCCTTGTGATATTTGTCTTTGTTCCAATATCCACACTTATATACTAGTTGGAAGTCACTTGTCTTTAGTGTGTTCCCAGTTGGGTCATTCCCTTGGGTGATTACTTTTTCCCACAAGGTAGGCCCTCTAAGATAACACAAAAGTGAGCAAACACATCCATAGTTTGATCAATCTTCATTGAGAAACAAAGAGAGAACACATATGATATGTTCCACTCACACTCACAAGATTTGTCAATTTTAAATCCAAATTGAAATGTGGAGGCAATCACTTACACAACTTAATATCACCAAAAGCCTTTTGATTCTCAAGATCACCGTGAGGCATGAGAAAAGTGCATACATCTTTTGATGATATTATTTTGGGTAAGTGATTAAAAAAACAAAGATGCACATGTTCATTTTAAATCATTAAAGAAATGATTTGATTCTTTTTAAAACACCAAAATGAAATATGAAAGTTGCTTTGTTCAATTGTTAACCTTAAACAAAATCTAGTAAGTTTTACTAAAGTTCTTTTTAAGCCCTTTATAGAAAAAATGAAAGATTTTGTAGTGTTCTTTTTAGAATCCAAAATGACGTGAGTTGGCCTAAAATAGAAAACAAAAGTAGGAAATGGATGCTTCAAGCATTTAAAAATGCTTTGTTGATTTCAAGTTTTAATGCCTAATTTTCTTTAACTCCAATCTACTTGCTTTCGCTTGCTTCCAATGCTTGATTCCAACATGAACCTACAAAAATTACAAAATAAAAAACTTTAAAAAAGAGATTTATTTAAATAAATCATTTGAAATATTTAACATTAATAATTAAAACACAATTCCCCATATAAAGATAGAATAAAAAAAGGATTACAAGTGAACTCTCCTTGCACCAAGTCAATCAAGTAACAAAGAAATGAATAAATCTTCGTTTAAGACATTTAAGCACTTGAGGCACAAGATATTGAGTTTTCCAAAGAATGAAGAAAGCTTTAACAGCTTCAATACTCTTATTCATGTCAACCCTACAACAAATATTTTGCACTTTTTTAGAAAAGATGGATTGATTTGCAAATGTACATTATTCATGCCCTACACAATGAATTATTGACTTCTTGCTTCTCCATTTTTTTTTTGACAGGCTGCAACACCCTATAAGCTTCACAATATTAAATGTGTTTTTGCAGAGTAGTGACTTCAAATAGATTCAAAGTATATGAAAGAGAACCATAAATATGCGTAGGAAGAGCAATAAAGATTTCATGGCTTCCAACTACTTAGAGCATAAGATAAAGATTTTGTGGCTGCCAAAATGTGGATGTTAAAATATGCAAATGCTCTAAACTTCAACAAAGATTAATTTAACGCAAAACAAACCAAAACATCTCTATGAAATACTGAATCATGTTAAGTGTGCAATCAAAGGAAACAAGGAAGCTAAATAAAACACACAAATAACATGAATCAAACCCTATATCATAGTGGATTGGTTCTTCTTTGATGTGCAAAGAAGCCCTTTCCCAATCCTTGATAAGCTCCTAGATGATGGATGTGGATTCAAATGACTAAGATTGTGGAGGAGTAATACAATAGAGGAGGCCTCTATTTATAAGAAAGTATGATGGAGGATTGAAGAACATGGAGGATGGGGGACAAAACATGAGCCAATGACAAGATTCCACTTGTCAAGATGTGAGAGGATGAAGGTTGTGCACATTTTTATCAATGTTCCAAAGAGGGGGAAATTTGAAATTTAAAAGATGGCTTGTTGGAGGGAGAAGAAAGAGTCTTAAATGCCAAGTGGGAGACATGTAAGAGACAATGTAAGAGGAATTAATGCTATGTTCAAGGACAAGAAATTTGGGAGGGAGATTTGAAATGGAGTAATATTCCACTTGAGATGCCTTTTTGAATGAAAAGGAGGAATTAATAAATCAATTAAATTGATTTATGTGCACAAGTTGAAAAATCTAGAGGATTGGAGTGATTAGAATTAGGATTAATCATGGTTTGATTAATTTAAGTGAAGATTAGGTGATTTTGGCTTTTGACTTAGATTTTAGGATTAAAATAAATCAAAATGAGAAGAAAATGATTTTAGATTTAATTAAATAAAGATTTGATTTATTTAATCAAAGAGGATGATGTTAGTGTTAAATCAAATAAAGATGAATTTATTTAATTTAAATGGATGACTTTAGAGATCAATTAAATAAAGTGAATTATTTAATTAAATGAGGGATGTTAGGATTTGATTAAATAAAATTGATTTATTTAATCAAAGAGGTATGATGTTAGGATCAAATTAAATAAAGTTGATTTATTTAATTAAAGGAGGAACTTAATTGAATAAATTGCTTTATTTGATTAACATAATAATTTGATATTAATTAGTTAGATTTAGATGCATGATGTTGATTTTGCATGTCTACAAAAGCACAATCTAAAGCAAATAGACCATTCAAATTGATGTTAAATTTGCTTACAAAACTAAATTGGATGGTTTAGATCCTACCCTATGATTTGAATAGTGAAAATGAAGCACAGAACCAACACCTGGGAATCCCTAGATGATGATCAATGAAATCCATGTGCACAATCCTCAAAGCCCTAGCTCCAGTCTGTTTGAGCACTCAAAATCTCTTCAAGCATAAAACCTCTTCAAATGGAAAAAGCATAATGACACCTAAAGAATTCAAAATCACAATATGAATCACACCAAAGAGGCATTAATGAAAAATTTCTCATACAGAGTGAATAAATAACATAAAAAAACATTCATACTTGGTTTCAAGGAATCTACGAAGGCAAGGATTCTCTAAAAATAAGGATTTTGAGGAATCCAAACAGGCCCAGATTTAGTGAAAAGGAGAGTTTTGAGGATTCTGCATAGAGAAGGATTTAGCAAGGAAAAGCTTTCGGGTGACCAATCCCCCTTGGATTCCTTAAAAAAGAGAATCTCGGGGATTCTGAGGCCTCATGGAATTCCTGAACCCAACCCAAACTTATCCAATTTGAGATTCAAATGATATTTCATGGGCTCAAACCAACTCACCTTTAACACCATATCAATCATTAAATACCCAAAAGGTAAGATAAGAAAAATTCAAATGACCTTTTCCTTAAAGGGAAAAGGTAGAACCTAAAATGAAAAGAAAAATATCCAGCAAAGAGTGTCCTTGCCTCTGATGGAGAATGTGTGTGAAACAAGCACAAAAAATGGTGACTCTACTGGGGAAATGCTTCAAAGCATTTTGATGACAAATTGGAATCACGAACCTAGAAATTTGGTTATGATCCTCACATTAAGTCAACTGTTAAACCAAAGAATCAAAACCATTGGATGAACTAACCCATCTTATACTGAAAATCCAAGTGTGTGCAAGTGCATGCATTTCCCTCCATAAGTAACCATAGAAACCCAAGCTCAATCAAGTTAAGCTACATGAATGACTCTAACTTCAAAATTATTTGATATATTTGCTTGCTACTAGTCAAGAATCCATAGCCTCGATGAGGTTATTGTTGTAATTTTCTCAAACATAGCTCTACTGCCAGCAAACATCCATAGCCTCGATAGAGTTATATGGATCCTCCCAAAGGTTAAAATTTCTTTTTATTTTCATTATTTTCTCATTTCATTTTTATGATCTGTGCTTTTCATTTTCAACCTGTGAATAATGAAGCTCACACTCAAGGTTGAGAATCACAATGGTGCTCAAGTAGAAATCTAATATTTTTCATTTAACAAGACCTCACAAAGAAACCTACAAAAACCTCAAGATTCTTAATATTTATGAGAAGTATAAGATTTCAATATATTCTGGAATTAAATTAGATCAATGGCTTATCCTCTTCATATGTTCAGACCATGTGACACTAAATAGAGGACTTTCACTAGCCACTCCAGAAAGCATGACTAAAACTTCTCAAAGAAATACTTAGAACAATCCCACTATGATTAAAAATTTTGTTGTGCATGTAAAACATTCCCAAAATAAAATAGAGAGAACCCCAAAACCAAAACCAAAATGAAAACTGAACCTATACTACGAAGGCAAGAAAGCAAAACAAACAAAAGAAAACCTAACCCTAAAGTAGAAGCAAACCAAGCAAAAAAAATTAAACTAACCTACAAAAAAACAAAATCAACTAAACTAACTATATATAAGAGTACTAAGATGGCTCAAGCAAGGAAGTAATTTTTCAAATATTTCCCATTGATAGGAAACATGACATCCTCTCTAGTGAGATTCTTTAACTGAAATGTATTATCTCCCAAAATCTCAAATATCTAGAAGGGGCCAAGCCAAATCTTATCAAATTTTCCATGTTCCCGTTTCTTTCATGGGATTTTTCCTTGTACAAGACCAAATTAGAAATCCTAAAGGCCTTAACTCCTTCTTTATGATCAAACCAACACTTAACTATTCTCTAATGTTTAGCAAAGTTCTTTATGGCTTCATCTCTCTTTTCTTCCAAATATAGAAGTTCAACCAGATGGGTCTCAAGACGTTCCCCTTATTCATAGTATTCATTGATAAACTACAAGTGGGGAATTCTCAGCTAGATAGGAAAAAAAATCTCTACACCATAGACCAGATGATATGGGGAAGTCCCTAGAGCAGCCTTTTGATGCGTACAATCTTCCCAAAGAGCAAACCATAGCTAGGTATGCCAATCCTTTGAGTTTTTTCAAGTAATTTAGAAATGATTGTCAACAAGTTCTTATTTGTAGACACATCTGGTCGATTACCTTGGGGATAGTAATTTGAAGCAAATTTTAAAATAATACCATAATCATAAGCCCATCTAGAAAATTTCAATGATGCAAATGTAGGGCCATTGTCACAAACAAAAGAAAATGGAAAACCAAAGCATGTAATAATATCATCTTCTAGAAACTTAATAACAACTTTAGATATACATTTATTACATGGGATCACTTCCATCCATCTAGTGCAATAATCAGTAGCAGTTAGAATATACTTGTGTCCCATAAAAGATGGCGGATTAATCATACCAATAAAGCCCAGTCCCCATTGTGAGAAAGGATGAGCTTCAACCATTAGTTGTAGCAGAACATCATAATTCTCCCTACTTGCAATAGTTTGATAGGTGTGGAAAGATTACACATGTGCATGAACATCTTTAAAAAAGGTTGGACAATAGTATCTGGCTCAGAGAATCTAATTTTTGGTGGATGGAGCTGAACCATGGCCTATCTCGAACTTATCATGAAACTCAACCATCACACAAACTACTTCTTCCTTCCCAAGACAGTGAAGATGGATACCCTTGTGGTTTCTCTTATACAATATATAGCTCCTTTCAACATGTAACCGCTACTCTTCAGAGTACCCTCCATTTATGCTATACTTTCTGTTGATACTTTCTCATACTGTTAGACTTATGTTGTTTTGTTGGATACTTGGATCGTTGATTTTGAGCGATGATGGATTATACTGTGACATGATGATACTTTGTGTGATGTTTATTATTTTCAGACATGACATGATTTAGCATAGATGCTTAATTTCAGTTGTTATTGCTAAGCACATGCTTATGATGGACTAACAACAAGTATTGAGTCAGTTTTTTGTGAGTGTATTGGTGTGGAGAACAGAATCGCATCACTCGCTTGCAAGTGCCCTGCGATATCTGTGATTTTCTCCGCACGGTGTGTCTGTTTTAACTACGTTATATATATACATGTATGCACATTGTTTGCTTGGTTGCAGGATTTGCAGGTACATGACACCGACTCCACCTGTGTAATCAGGTCTGAGCGTGTCAAGACTCAACGGAAAATGTTGAACGGGAGATAGTAGTTAGGTTTATCCTAGTCCAATCTCTAACCTTAGTATTAGTACGTTGTCAGTTTTTAGTTTGGGTCATAGGTTGTTTTGTAATGTGTTTCTGTTGGTTAAAATTTAATGTTAATTATTATGCCTTAATTTTTGGTTATTTTAATTAATATTTAAATATGATTGAAATTTATTTACTTCTAATTATTTAATACATTGCTAGTTTTAATTAGTTAAATAGTTGATCTTTAAAAGGATTTAACCATTTTAATTAAATAAATAAATTAATTAGGATTGTAGAATCTATTAGCTTACAAATTATATTGTATTTAAATAGATTAGAAAATAAAATTAAAAATATATTATGCATGTAAAATTCAAATTGTGTTTGGAAAATTGATTTTTAGGCATTTGTAAATTAGAAAATGAAATTCACTTTGTTGCATGTGTTTTGAAAGAAAATTGATTTCAAATTTTAAATTTAATGGATTAATTAAATTGCATGCAAGTTTTGAATGGCAAAACTGTCGAGAGGTGGAGAAGATATTTTCTCAACAACCTCTCGACATGTCTATGAGTGCCATAATTGCAAAAATATTATTGAGATTTTCTTACGGAGGTTATTGAGGATCTCGGGAAATTGCACGGGGTTATTCAACTGCCTCGGGGAAATTTTTCTGGGGACTGGCAGAATTCTTCTCTGTGTAGAAATTATAATTTCTTAGAAATTTGTTATCTCTCTGGGGTTGTTATTTTCTTGTGGAAGATCTTCTTGGTGGTTGGACAAGCTTTCTTGAATTTGGGGAAAATCTTTTTGAAGGAGATCTTGCACGTTACAGGCAAAAGATACTCCTACAGGCAGCTATTTTAATTACAGGTATTTTTCTTGTGTTATTGGCTTCTTGATTATTTTAAAAGAAAATTTATTTGTTGGAATCTCATCTTTTTGGTATGTGATTGTGGAGATATCTTCTGTTGATGTCTTATTTGTCTATAAGAATTTCAAAATCTAGTATAGTAACAGAAAGAATTCAAATAATATTTATTAGAAAACCTCTGTGAAAGTTTTAGAGAAGAAATTTTGTCTTAAAAAAAAAAAATCTATAAGAATTTAAATTTCCTTACTGTGAAATTTGTTTTGAAATAGTTTGATTTTAAAGAAAATTTTGTGTTTATTTTATGTTAAATTTGGTTCAAATAAGGGGGTTTGGTTATATAACCTTGTAGATGAATTATGGTCAAGAATTGTTGCACAGAATAAGAATTTATTTCTGTTCCCTGTTGAAAACATTTCCCATAAAATAATTTTGTATGTAAATTTTTAAAATTGTTTGACCATTTTATATTTAAATATATTTATTTATATAAGGCTGAGATTTTCTTTATGAAATTACCAAACCCCAGATTTACCATATAGGCGGACTTTTGAATAAATTGTTACCCTCTGTATTTTTTTAAAAAAATTACCAGGGAATCGCCGAAATGCGTTTCGTAATTTTTTTGTATTGATATTATTTTTTTTTAAAAACAATTAATTAAATTTTCTTTGGGCCGAAACCCTCCACCCATGTATTTGGGTGGCACAGCCATCCCCATGGCTGCGCACAGTAGCCATGGGCTGCTGGGCGTAGCCCTGGGAAGGGTCGCGCGCTCCCATGGGAGCCACGACAGGGCTGCAGCCGACCCCAAAATAAAACTTTATTTACTTCAACAGTCAAAAACGCATTTTTCTTATATTTCTTTTCTATTATAAAATGCGGAATTTCATTATCAATATTTATTATATTAAAGATTCAAACGCGTTTTTTATTTATTTGTAATATATTTGTTTTAAAATGCGATTTTTAATATTAATTTATATAAACACATGCTTATATATTTGTAAATTAGTATTATATATATATATGTATTGATTTTGAATATATATTTTTCTGGAAATTAAAATAACTATTTATATATTAATATTTATATACAAGCATATATTCTTATATATTTGTGTATTTATAAATATTAATAAGATTCGTGGAATTATATATTAGAGGAATAATTTTGATATTTTACAAATTACATGTAAATTTCAAGATTAAGTATTTTTGAAGATAGTTAAATAAAAGTGAAATTTCTATGTACTTTATTTATGGGAATTTGAAATTAGATCTTTCTTAAAATGATATATATATATATATATATATATATATATATATTATGTTTTAAAAAAAAATATATATGGATTTAGAATATCCAAATGGTAGGAGTGTAATTGATTTATTGGTTTAAATTTTGTATTGGGTAAATGGGGATTGTATATTTTATGTGTTGATAGAAGTCTTCTAGATGTAGTTCTTTCTTGGGAAGTAAAGTAAAATATGGTTTCTTGTGTTTGAAAATCTAGGGTAGTGCACTGTATTTTGTAAACGAAATTGAGATCTTTATTGTGGTAATTTTGGCAATTATATGTTGATCTTTTGTGCACTTTGTAAACCCTAGTCTTGTAAACCTAGTAACCTTGTTATGTTAGGGGAGTGGCTAGTCGTAAGGGCCGACACACAAAGTGGTGTCAGGGTAACTTACAATTAGTTAAGTAAGTCAGTGAAAACTAAAGTACACAGTAGATAGATTTAAAACATTTAATAAGTTATGTATGCCTCTCTTATGACTCTTGAGCTTCTATAGTCATGAGTATAAGTTGAGAAGGCCTGGAATGGAAAATCGGTGTCTCGTTTCTTTAAGAGGCATTCGATTCCGCAACTGTATGCAATAGGGGTCGGGTTTTGTAAGAGGTTACCAGGGTAACCCAAGGATTGGGGGCCGGGACCTAGGAAGAAACACCAGGGTAACCATTGCATCGTTGTGATGACACTCCACCTAGAATAACAGTTAAACTTTGTGTTGTGTTTCAAATCAATTGTCAAATCTGGAAGCAATGTAACCAATAGTGTGTATGTACTAGTGTCTAGGGTTAGAAGATTTGGTCTAGGTAGCCTTATTACTATCTCCTAGCACGGGGGGGTTGGACCTATAGGTACCACATGGTTGGGTGGAACGTGCACCTTACTCCGTTGGGTCCCCAGTATGTTCGTTGCATTGAGCGCTTCATGGATGGAGAGCTCGCACATGGACTTCTTTTATTTCTTCATCATTGTATATTGTAAAATTTGAAATGTAAAAACATCCCTCAAATGTATAAGAGGTGATCAATGTAATTGTAAAGTATTTGTTATTTGAACTACCTCATCAGATGGATGAGTAATGTAATATCTTATCAATGCAATGTATGGAAACGTATTTGTACCTTATTATATCTTGTATGAGAATTTAAATTATTATGCAATGTTTACTTTATGTTATGTTTTAATTGGGAGCAATGCGAAATACTTATGTCGCTTAAGGAAAACTCAAAGTAGTGTAACGTCGTTTAACCTAAGAATGTATGCAACTAATTAACATTATATTAATACTTTTTTAAAAAAAAATTATTACACTTTTATATCACTTTTGCAACATTCTTAGGTTATTAAGACGGGGCATTACATCTTCAATCGTAATGCTCTCCTCTACACAATATTTAGATGTGATGGACACTTTTGATTTAGCAAGTAATATGTCATGCCCAAAAATTTACACATAAAAAAAAAACCCAACCATTTTTTTTTGAAACATTAAATTGCTAAATTAGTTTCTCTCACAATATTGCAATAGTCATTTTAGCTATAAAACTTTATATTGAGCATGTCTTTGCATGATGAGGACTATCATGCCCAAATTTTCCACTTAGAAGAATAAACCAACTATTTCTATATACTAATTAACATGGTTCAAGTGGTTGAGGTGTTACACTAGTGCTATGCCAATTTGGGGCAATTCAGTAGCATCTTATATGCTTCAAATGCTATAGATAATCTTAACCGCTTAGTACACACACTCACCAGGATGTCACTATTAAGAGTAAAAACTTGGGCAACGATAATATTAGACTATTGTGCTAGATAAATTTTCATGTTGATATGTGTTACCAACATCATTATTGTTGTGATTATATACATACATAATACACAATGAAGAGATGCCTCCTTAACTAACGATATACCGTACTTATGAAAATTCATGTTCCTAATAATACTAATATTAGAGCCTCATAATTGTATATAGGCATCATTTTTTTGCTATTAATCTTATAAATAGTAATACTGATCTTACATTCATATCAAAATTATTTCATGTCAAACCTACAAGGACCTTAGAATAAGAATGAGTTGATATTTTAAAATAAGTTGTGGGAATTGGATTAATAATATCACTTGCATTAAACTTAGAAGTAAATAACATTATTATTAGCCTCAATAATATTTATGACTCTCATATTAACAAATACATTATTATTATCCATAATCAGGAATCAATACTAAGTCTCAAATTAATGTGACTTTTTTTTTTTTTGAAATGATAGTGTTGACATCAATAATATTATTATTGTCCCATTTAATATTATCCTCCATAATAATATCATGATTTATTTATAATTCATTTATTAAATTCCTATATAAGTGTTTATTTATTAAGTGTTCATCTTTATTATAAAAATAATTAAAAAATTATATTCATATACATTAGATTTATTTCAAAGATTTATTTACTTTAAAGAAAAGATAAAAGAACTCAAATAAAAAGATTCCTTCCCTTTTAAAAGTGGTAATACTAAATATTTATTCTACTTTATATTTTATTTTTATTTGAACATTAATACTCTCCCCAAGGAAAAGTAGTTTCTCTTTTCTTTTAAGGATATTAAGGAAAATGTATTTAAGAAGGGCTTCATAAGCAAATACGTGGAACCCCCTATTCATTCCATTTTTTTTAAAGATTTTAATGTTTATAAAAATAATTCTCTCGGTATAATGGCTATGGCACCTTAGTCCATATTGTGAAGGCCTCTAAACACTTATAATACTGACACCTATCGAAAATTTATATTCCCAGCATTATCACTTACATTGATGTCGTCAACAATAATAATAATATATTTCACAAGAGTACTATTATTCCACATATAGTGTTGCTTTTACTAAGTTTCATTTGTAGTTATTATTATCATTGAAGATTTATATTTATAACTCTTAACGAAAACACCTACACAATAATGTTAGGAAAATACGTGACACACTATAGGTGTAGCTATGATATAATCGGTTTATTATGTTATGGTAAGGCTACCACCGCCACATTGATAAAGGTGATATGGATGATTCTTTATATCAATTTCAAAGAGGATATTAACATTATTTCATTCAAATCGAAATGGTGGAAACTCATCGGTTAGTTGGCGTATATCGATATGAGGATTTCCAAAAGCAACTTACCACAAGTTGGTGTTTTAAAGAAAGATCAAACTACAAAGCATAGTATGAAACCTACTCAAGTTACTCACCGTTTTACTTTCATGCTTTGACCACGCTTTCGTCGTTGCAAGGAACAAAAATGAAGAAAGGCCATTTACGCTCCACCATAGTGGATAGATATCAGGGGGTCAATGCAAGCACTGACATTGCAAGAGTACATGGCGTCCTCATGAACAAGATTGATGATGATGGGACATGTTGGCCGACCATGAAACTGTCTACAACATCCACAATTTTCTGTAAAATCTAATGAGCCTGACATGAAATCGGATAGTTGCAGGTGAGGCGCGGTTGGTAGGACTGGTAAACAATTAGTAGACATGTGAATACGGGTGGATTACTGACAGGCCGAAGTGGCAGAAAAACTGGCACACAAGGGTGACTTGCAATAGCTAATCTAGGGGAGAAGAGCCAGTAGCTACCACCCATTGAATAACTGCCACCTCCATGCTCACTCCACCCCCCAAATTTTTTTTAACTTTCATCCACTAAAAAACTTTTTATTAACAAATAGAAAATTACAACAACACCAATAGCTGCTCATAACAGAATGAGTCACTCACCAATCAAAGTACATAGCTAAACATGCCTTTGCATTTATAAAAGAAGTCCACTTGCACATAAAAAGGCCCATTTACAGTTTCATTTAAATCATTTACTTTTTACAATTACCCCCACTTGCAAATGTTTGTCCCTCACTACATTTTATATTTACAAGTATACATGCACAGCTACTGGTGCTTTAGATGACATAATCACAATCTCCTTTGCACAGTCTTTCACACACTCCCTGGCAGCTATATGTATTTATTTCATTTCCTCTAGGTACCTGCACAATTAAATATAGGTGTAAGGCTCCCCAATTAAACATCAAATCCAAATGTAATGCAGAATTCAGTCATATCATCTTTAAAAACCTACGTAACTTGCATCTTCAAATTCAAATGCTCAAACAAATTCAAATTTCAAACACAACAACCAAATTGAATGCATTCAATTGTCAGATTCGAATTCCTAAATAAGAGGGGGAAAGTAGCCAGCAGCATTCACAATTGCATGTTACTCCCAGCAAAGTTGAAAGCAACGACAAAGATTTTCTGCACATTCCTCTGCACATTCCTCTGATATCCAAAGTCTCAGGTATGTACTTATAGTTATTTTCATTTATGCAGTGTCTTCTTACTTTATACATTCTACCATTTGTTAAAAATTTTCTACTTTCCATTGCACATACAGTAGGCTAGCATACATATAGTTGTCATTTTACATTACGTGTCTCTTGTTCATTCAGCAAATCGATGTATATGTGTGTTTCCTTTGCCTATCCATTGAAAATGCAAACTATGGTACCTATATTTATATTTGTGTGTTTTTGCTCATTTGTCATTTACTTCAGTGTTTATATCAGGGTTTATAGTTGTTATTTATTTTTTCTTATATGTGTACCTATACGTCTATTACTCTGTTTAAATACGTTTCATTTGGCTGTCCAATACAATAGCCTAGCATTTGTTTATATTTTTTTACTTCCCATTGCACATACAGCAGGCTACCATACATATATTTGTCATTTTACATTATGTGTCTCTTGTTCATTCAGCAAATCGATGTATATGTCTATCCTTTGCCTATCCTTTTAAAATGCAAACAATGGTACTGGTTAATCATTTTCTTCTGCATCTTTCACAACCCATGAAGGATTTATTCGATGATTGAAAAATTATTACTGCTTGTTTATGAAATAAATCATTCCTCTTACACTCCTTTTCCCACATTGAAGTTATGTATGTATGTATGTATGTATGTATGCAGCTTCATACATACATACATATATATATGTATGTATGTATGCAGATACATACATACATATATACATATGTACATATGTATGTATGTATCTGCATACATACATACATACATACCCTAAAAAAAAGTGAATTTGGTTTTCTTTTGTGCTTAAATTATTAAATACAACCTGGTAAAGTCGATTGTCTCATGATTTTGTCTCCAGAAATGATCAGGAATTTTGTGGGTTTGAACACATGTCTATAAAAAACCCAGGTCACTTTGGGCATAAATCGACAAACCCATTAAAAATAAATATGTTTTTGTCAAAACCCTTGCATGGTTTTTTCCAAATTCGTGTGCTTAATGAATTAATCTCATGAAACCCTTGCCTGGAATATTCTACATCTATCTCAAAACGCACTTCTGTATTCCTACCAGTGAGGAATTATTATTATGAAACCCTTGGTTAATTTCTTCTGCTCTTTTTTCAAAACCCAAGTCTATACAATGTGCTTTGAACATTGATATATATACATACATATATCTATGTATATATAGATATATATATATATGTATATGTACAGATATATGCATACATGTAACTATGTAATTATATGTATCCATAGATACATGTATACATATATTTATACAAATACATATAAATACATCTATATCTACATATATATGTAAACCCAAATTAAATGATGCAAAAGAATGGGATACCCAACAAAAAAAACATTAGTCATATGCTTTAATCGGACCCTAATTGGGGTGTAATGTGTTTAGTGTCCGGTGCTTTAGTAAGGAGATTAATATGTAGGAGTGATTTTTAATGGGCACCAAAATGATTTTATAAGGTGCTAACCTAAATTAGACCCATTGACTTTTGAGCAGATTTGAATGATAAAATAGATCTATTTTCTATTTTGCAAAGTTTATACCTGTGTTTTGTACTTATATCTATGTTTTGCAATGTTTATACATTGTTTTTCTGACACTTGATCACTTACAATGTACAAGATCATTGACAATCATGGCACCAAGGCACAAGAGGAAAAGATCAGGTGTGAGGCGCTTGAATAGAGTACCTCGTGTAGTGACATTCAATGTTCCAGATGTTGATGAAGAGCCAGCAGTGAACATGGGCGAGGAAGTTATTTTTGAAAATGCGGAACAGACCAATGAAAATGATGGTTTTGAACCTGTTGTTCATAATACTGACATAGAAATGGAACCGCCATCTGCTGACCAAGTGACAACCCCAGATCATAGCATGAAAAGTTGGTCTATGGATGACATGGAAAAAGCCATTGCAGATGTTGAAGACCATCAAATGACAATCAGAGGTTCAGCGATCAAATGGGGAATCTCGCCTAGCAGTTTGCGGTCATGGCTCAATGGTGTGACATCCACAAAAAAGAGGGGGCCACCAACAATCCTGACTGACGAAGAAGAAGCTGAAATTGTGCAATGGTGTAAAGATATGGCTAATATTGGCCATGGCCTTCAAGTGTCACAGCTTAAGTCAACGGTGGCCCACATGGTTGGAGTGAGGCCTAACCCATTCACAAATGGGATACCAGAGAGGTCATGGTGGGTTGGATTTCATCAAAGGCATCTTGATCTGACAATTCGAACACCCGAAGGAGTGGACACAGATCGAGCTATAATGCTGCGGCCCGAAATAGTTTCTTCATTCTATGATAACTTAGAGGAGTTGTACAACAAACTTAATTATGGGCCCAACAACATATGGAACTGCGATGAAACAGGTGTGCAAGCTGGCAGAAATTGTGCAATGAGAGTTATTGCAAAAACAGGGACGAAATGTGTTCCACAATTAATTGCTAAAAGCAGAGAATGGATCACTGTTCTAGCTTGTGTTAGTGCAGCAGGTCAAGCTATATCTGGTTACTATTTGTTCAAGTCCAAAAGGAACATTAAAAACTATATTGTTAACTGTGAGCCAAGGGCATGCATGGCAATCCAAGAGCATGCTTGGATGACCAAAGAATTATTTGTGGCATGGTTAAAACACTTCGCAAAAAATGTCCCAGGAGGTGTGTCACCAACCAACAGAAAGCTTCTAATCTTTGACGGTCATGGCAGCCATGTGGCATTCAAAACGATTGAAGTAGCAAAGGCTATGGGAATAGATTTGCTCACACTTCCAGCACATTGCAGTCACAAATTGCAGCCCCTTGATGTTAGTGTGTTCTCACCATTTAAGAACTACTTCAAACAGCAAAGGACTATATGGCTCTCTGCAAATCCTCAACTTGACATTGGAAGGGAAGAGTTGGCAACACTTGCCAGCAAAGCTTTTGCACAAGCTTTGACTCCTAATAACATTGCAAGTGGTTTTAGAAAAATAGGAATTTGGCCATTAGATCGACATGCACTTGACTTGGATATGGGGCCAAGCCAAGCTTTTGTGGTTGAAGAGGAAGGAACGACATTGGGAGCAGAAACTGAGGGTGATATAGCTGATGAAGAGGCACAATTCATGGCAGCTGAGACTTGTTTGAGGATAGCAGGTTGGAATGAGGAACAGATTGGACAGTTTGTGGATACCTTTTCTGCATACATTCCCCCAAATCCAGAAAACATTGAGGCAACAGAAATTCAACAAGAACTAGCAGTTCGATCATCTAATCAGGCAGCTGAAAATGAAGAGAGTCTGAATCTTCCATCTGAATTTCAAGATGCAGCTTTGAACCTAGGGGTGCATCTCAATTTCACTCAAGTGGATGAAGGGTTGTCCATGCCATCACCACCGAATGTTGATCCTGAAGATGTCATCCATTACTTCACAACTAGGAGAAATTGGGAGGCTAAAAATGATGAAGAGGATGGAGTCGATGGTAATGACTCAAATGATGAAGAGGCTGACTATGTGCCATGCACACAAGTCAATGATCAACAACCAGCAGGCAGTAGAAGCACTTTTTTGCAACTCCCAATGCAACGAGTGTGCCAATCATCTAACAGAGGTCGCAATGGGGTCCTACGCCTTAGTAGGCAGTCTCAAATTTTGAAATTGGATGATTTCTTCAATTTGTTGAATGAACAAGAGGCACAGAAGCAAAGAAACCAAGAATTGCAGCAAAGGAAAAGGGAGCAAATGGCTGAAAGGAAGGCAGAAAGAGAAGCAA
>VDFB02000007.1:190698089-190741300 GCA_007258455.2 Sequoia sempervirens
ATATCCTACAATCATTATAGTCCATGAGGACATGTCTCATTGAGGAATTTTTCAAACAGTTCTACCAAGCAATTTTTTCTCTTGTCTATGCTACCAAATTTTCCATACATGTCTAACAAAGCATTTTATCAAACAACATAGACAAGGTAATTAGTTGTTTGAAGAAATGCCTCAAAGAAATGTGGTCTCATGGTGATGCAAATTTTTCAAACAGTTGATTTCCTTGTCTATGCTACCAAATTTTCCATACATATCTCTACAAAATTGGAATATAATCCTCCCACATTAATAGATATTTGAATCTATTTCAGTTTTCATCTCTATTTCTAAACTTACCTCATCACTAAACTTACCTCATCACTAATGTTGTGATATATTTTTAATGTTTCCTTGATTACTCTACCTATAAGGGATTGTAACCCTTCTCTCCACTATTTCAAGACTCTTTATTCAAGGCTAAGTTAGAAACATGGGGAAAGGTGCAGCTAAGCCAATAGGGCTAACTAGGTGATGTAAGTATGAAGGTAATTTCCCTAGTTGAGTTTTAAGTTATTCCTTTGTGTTCTCATCCTTTTTCATTCTCTCAATTATACTTTCCATTTTGTTCCTATCTTGCAATCATGGAATGCCACAAGACCACATTTCTTTAAGGAATTCCATCCAAAAATTCATGTGACCTTTGATAGGCTAGTGAGGTCACTAACTTGTCAATGCGGTAGGATTAACAAGGTAATGGGTTGTTTGAAAAAAATCCTCACAAAAATGGGGTCTCACGGTGATGTACATCACCATGAGACCCCATTTCTATGAGGCATTTTTTCAAACAGCCCACTACCTTGTCAATCGCCATGAGATCCCATTTCTATGAGGTATTTTTTTCAAATAGCTTGTACTACCTTGTCAATCCTACCACATTGACAAGTTAGTGACCTCACTAGCTTGTCAAAGGTACCACATTTTGCATACATGTCTACCAAAAAAAAATTCAAACAATTCACATGCCTTGTCCATGCCTCCATTTTGTGCCTATCTTGCAATCATGGCATGCCACGTGACCACATTTCTTTAAGGAATTCCATCCAAAATTTCATGTGACCTTTGACAAGCTAGTGAGATCACTAGCTTGTCATGTATCAGCACTGTGAGACCCCATTTCTATGAGGCATTTTTTCAAACAACCCACTACTTTGTCAATCCTACCGCATTGACAAGCTAGTGACCTCACTATCTTGTTAATGTGGTAGGATTGACAAGGTAGTGGGCTGTTTCAAAAAAAGCCTCATAGAAATGGGGTCTCATAGTGATTTACATTCACTGTGAGACCCCATTTCTATGAGGAATTTTTTCAAACAACCCACTACCTTGTCAATCCTACCACATTGATAAGCTAGTACATCATTATGAGACCTCATATCTATGAGGCATTTCTTCAAAAAACTTACTACTTTGTCAATCCTACCACATTGACAAGCTAGTTACCTCACTAGCTTCTCTATGGTACCACATTTTGCATACATTTCTACCAAAACATTTTTTTCAAACCATTAACTTTCCTGGTCCATGCTTCCATAGGGTACCTATCTTGCAATCATGGCATTCCATGAGACCACTTTTCTTCAATGCATTCCATCAAAAAAATCATGTCATCTTTGTCTATGCTAGAAATAATCTTCTACAAGATGATTGTAAGTATTTTGTATGAAGGGTTGAATGACATATATTTCATTTATTTGTATGATTCATTTTCTAGGAACTAATATCTGTCTCTTTATCATGCTACAAGTAAAATTATATGTCATTATGAGGAAATGAATAAGGATTAAACCAACACAGGAAGATTTTGAAACTAAGAAAGCAAAGAAAAGAGAATGGATGAGGGAACATCATGAGAAGAAGATATTGGATATGATTGACAAAGACATGCCAACTGAAGAGAAACCTCAACCATCAAAAAGAGAAAAGGCATTGGTGGCACAAAGGGAACAAATGCGAAAGAATTGTGCTAAGATAAATTTGAATACCATAGTTGGATACACACCCTCTACCACAAGTGAATACAGAGGGACACCATCTACCCCAAGTGAATATGGAGGGACACTATCTACTGCAAGTGAATATGGAGGGACACCATCTATCGCAAGAGAATATAGAGGGACGTCATCTACCACATCTCAAGTTGAGAGTACATCATCACTCGCATTTGAGGAAGGATGTATGCCACCATCCCCATCTCAACCTCAAGGTATGTCATCTATTCCATCCTTGATTGAAGGTATGCAATCTATCCCATCTCATTTAAATATTGATGAAATTCCCAATGTTGAGATGAATGCACCTATGAGAACACACCTATAATTTTTCATAGAAAGCCAAAGTTTTTTATTAATATTGATGAGAATATTTTGCAGCCAATGGAAGGTAAGATTCCACAATGCACTTGTAGAAGATATGCTGATAAGATTTGGAGATTGTTCTTTGAAAATTTAAATGAGACTGAAAGATGTCAACTATTTGTTGAAATGATGTGAGCTATAAAGTATAGGTCCATCATGAAGATTCTTGGGTTGGGAACATTGAATGCTTCAAGTGAAAATACTATTGTGAACAATCTAGTGGATGCTTATGAGAGTGTGGGCAAGACCTCATGCTCAAAAGATAGTAATTTCACCCAACATATCATTTCATCAATTTTGGTAAGTGATCAAACAAGGAGATATCGTCTCATTAGAAAGATGAGTCAGCAATTGAGAATTAATATAAAAAATTTATCAAGAGTTGTTCAAAGGTGCCAAAGAATTGAGGACACCGATTCTACTGAATTATGGAAATTCTTAGGGAGATTCCTACGCAAAGATAAACCGGTTGTTGAAGCATTGAGATCACTAATTGAAGACTATTGTAATAATAACACAAGGCCATCTCCAAATCAAAGGGATGTGGTAAGAAGGAGAATCAGTAGTCAAAATCATGAGCCATATCCAAATAATTTTTTGGATATGACTCAAACACAAATTTTTCATAAATTTCTAGAGGATTATCCTCAAATTCAAATTTTTTAAAGATATTTTTAAATGAATAAACCTTTTTTATGTCTTGAGATAAATCATGCATGCACTACTTGTTGTAGATTACATAATGAATTTTTTAACCATTATGATGTTTATCGTTATATATGTTTAGATTTGCATACTAACAATTTTTTGTAGGATTGTGGCATACATGCCCCACCAAAATCTTCAAGAGAATTCTTATAAAAAAATTTACATGAAAGAGAGGAAGGCCAAATATTCTACAAACAATGCTTAGATGGCACATGTCAGCATTGTGGTGGCTTGCAACATATACCAATATGTGAACATATGGAAAGCACGCATGTAGTTGGAAATCAACTAGTAGAGTTTGGAAAGTATAAAATAGTGGCGTATAATACAAAAGATGGTAATCAAGAAAAACGGTGTGATTTGGTTAGTCAACATATTCCAACGTATCAATTTATGTCTATATTTCATGATATTATAGTGTATGAGTATGCAAGACATACCCATAGAGCTCGATGTTTGGACTTGCAATTCAAGCTATGCAAGGACACCTTTGTAGTTGGTAGCATAGTTTCAGTGGTAGAATTTGCAGTGAACTACACTCTAAAACCATAGTGTGAGGTTTAGTCATAATATTACAACTCCACATAGGTTTCTATATTTCTCCACATAGCATTCATTCATGTAGTTGATAGTACAGAGGATAATAGTAAGGTATTGAGGGAGTACCACTTTTACATTAGTGATGATCACACACATTCTCCAGAGTTCATGCAAGGTTGCTTTTAGTTGTTCTATAGTGATTTGGCTATGAGGGGAATAGCATACAATCAACATATAATATGGTCATATAACTATGTAGCATAGTTCAAGAACTCATAGATGTTCTATTGGTTGAGCAGGATACATGCTATTATAGGTGTTCAACATATGTGGATCTTTGTGAGGCTAGGCATGGAAAGGGGGAGCATGATGCTGCAGGAGAATGTGTGAAAATAGCATTAGTACGAGGAGTTAAAGTATAAAGACAATGTAAAGTTGACAAATACGAAATCAATTATCGAGTGGTGTAATGCTTCGATGGGTCTAGGTAATGAAGGTAAATCTTTAGTTTGTACATTTTTTTGGTTGATAGATGATACTAACATTGCACCATATGAGGATTTTTGTACACTAATAGGATCAAGTGAGATACACTCTTTCCTTAGCTCAAATGTAGGCTCATGGAGTATCCATACATGGAAGTTGGCATGCTTTTGTTCTTCATGTACAATTCAAGCATCAAATGAGTGCGAGTCAAAGGAGTGGGTTGAAGAATGGTGGTTAAGTTATCTTAGCCCACTTCACACATATCAGCCTCCCATAGTATTAGAACTGACACAGATGGAATCATCAGTTGACTTTGACCACATATCAGATCTAGTTCAACCAGGCAATATATCTACTTCCATAGTTTTTGAAATTCCTATTGTTATCTTACTTTGTAGTGTATTTGTAATGTTGACTAATTTCATCTAATTTATTGAAAATATCAATGTAGGGCATGTTTATGTAGTTATTGTAGATGAAGAAAATAAAGAGGGAATAGATTATTACTTGTGTCGTTGTGTTGAGGCCAAAAATAAATCAGAGGCCCCAGTTATAGATGGAGAAAACATCAAATACCCTATAGGATTAGTGGTTGTTATTGGAATGTGGCTTACCAAGTACCCACATAAGAGTGTTAATGTTTGGTTGTTTCAAGACTTTGACATGCATTAGATGATTCTTCATTACTCAAACCTTGTTGTGGCATCCAATGTTCATTTGATCAAATATGGGGGTACACCTTTGAAAAGGACCTTGTAGAAGGTGTGTGAGTTTTACCATGAGGAAATACTTGACACAATAAAGAGTATACCAAACCCAAATTGTTTATTGGATTAATTTGTAAGTATGCACATTGGTTCTTATTAATTTGTAAGTATGCACTTTAATTTGTATTAAAATTTAGAGTATGCACATCAAGATTAGTTGATAGTTATACCTTTTGCTTCTATATTTCAAGTTTACAAATGTTTTGGTCCCAAGTTTGTACATATGCTTTGGTTCCAAGTTTACATATTAATATTGGGAAAATTATATGTTGTGGTTCAAGGTGTAGCATAGAAAAGCTAGTGGGTCAACTAGCTTAGTGAAATTGGTAAGCTAGTGGGTTGTTTGAAAAAATGGGTCCAAGAAATGGGGTCTCACAGTGATGTCTTTACTTGTTTACTCTGAGTTCGAGGAGTGCTCTTGGTGCTCCTCCTAAGGTTTAGTTCTTGATCAAGCCTTAGCTATTACAATAACAAGTAAAGAAATTAATATATAGAAATTGCATTATAAAAAATGATATATTTAAAAAATAAATCACTTACCACCTCTAGATGATCACTCTCCTCGAGGGAAATATTTGCATGCCCTTGTTGTAACATGTTGAAGCCCTATAGAAACCATCCAAAGAAAAATTTAACTACAAATCAATAATGGTTCAATTTTTCACTAACTAGCAGCTATAACAACGAATGTAAATTGAAATTTAGTAATTTTCCTCATACCCATATGAGAGGCATTGAGGATTCTATAGAAAAATAAACTATATTATCCTATGAACATATGGAGGTGTTTCTGTTTGCAATGTCTAGAAATAAAATAAAAAATTATTCAATCACAAAAACTATAATAGTGATGCACATCATGGCTTATAATGTATGAGATAATGAATAAAATTTTGAGTACTCATTGAACTATATATTTCTTACTATAATGCTTACTATTTTCCCTATCCATAGCTTGTTCAAAAGAATCTATTTTAGGCTTTTATCCATCACAACAAGGAAGTGAATTGTTTGATAAAATACTTTAGTTGACATGTATGAAAAATTTGGTAGCATAGAGAAGATAGTGAACTGTTTGAAAAAATTCCTCAAAGAAATATGGTCTCATGATGATGGAATGCTATGACAAAAAAAAATTTCATGCAATTCCATCACCATGAGACCACATTTCTTTGAGGCATCTTTTCAAACAGTTCATAACCTTCTCTATGGTATTATGTTGGGATGGGGTGGATGGTATAGTTTGGCCTTGGTTATGAGATGGAGGGAAATCATGACATGAAGGAGGGGTGGGGATATGAACAAGTGGAATAAGGGGCAGAAGGTTCCATGGATTGGTGAATTGAGGATGAGAATGAGGACATTGAAAAAAATTTGGAGGGTAATTTTGGCTAAAGGCTTGGTTTCTATTCTTAAGGAAATGAGTAGTTTGAAAAAATGCCTCAAAGAAATGCGGTCTCATGGTGATGGAATGGAATTCCATCACCATGAGACCACATTTATTTGAGGAATTTTTTCAAACCAATCACTACCTTGTCTATGCTATTGCTTACTATTATTCTTTGATAGATTTTTTCCAAGCATCCATAATTTGTTGAAAAGCACCTTTTTTAGGCTTTTAGCCATAGCAACAAGGAAGTCAACTATTTGATAAAATGCTTTGGTAGACATGTTTTGAAAATTTGGTAGCATAGAAAAGGTGGTGAGATTTTTCAAAAAATTCCCCAAAGAAATTGGGTCTCATGGTGATGGACATCACCAATGGAAAAATTTTCTTTGAGGATTTTTTTCAAACAACTCATTGCCTTGCCTATGCTATTGCTTACTATTATTCTGTCTATGTGAACCCCAATCCTAATACCTACAAAACAACAAGAACAAACACATTAGATGTTGAAATGTAAGCAAGAACAAGGATTCCCCATGGAATCCATTTACAAGATTCTAACTAGGAAAAATAATGAAGAATACAATAAGATGACAATAAAAGAGATTGAATCCTAATTAAACTAGAAAACTCATGATCCCAAGGGGGAATTGGTGCCAATTTGATGTGAAAATTGGCCCTTTCCCAATTCCTATGATGAAATCTTGTTGAATGTTGATGAATGATCCACTTTGTTGATGCTTGATGAGTGCTCCAATGGAAAAATCCGCATAACCTAGCTAAGATTCAATGATAATGTATGGAATTTGCTAAAGATTTGAGCATAGTAAGTTTACTCAAATTGTGGATGGATAAAATGAAGGATGAGCTCTTCATTTATAGATTGATAAGTTGAAAATATGCACAAAATAGAGCAATATGGGACTAAGAATTAGCCAATGGAAAAGTGCCACTTGTCAACTTGTGAGTGGATGGAGGATGTGCAAGTTTTGATGATTGTGCCAATAAATGCATATTTTTGAATTTTGAATTTTATTGAAATGACATGGAAGAGGGAAGGAAGAATGCATTGAAGGGAACTTGGCTCAAGGCAAAGGACATGTAAGATGGAGTAAATGCCTTGTTGGATGTACATGTCAACTTAGATTTTTGAATTCAAACTTGAAGAATATTCCTTAAAAGATGCCTTGTTGAGGAAAATAGAGATTTAATAAATCAAATAAGTCTATTTTTATGTGAAAGTGGGAAAAGCTAGAGGATGGGACATGATAAGAGATTAAATTAATCTAGATTAATTAATTTAATGAAGGGATTAAGTGATGTGACCTATTTGACTTAAATTTGTGGATTTATTTAAATCAAATGTGAGAGGAATGTGATAAGAGATTAATTAAATAAAGATTTCGATTTATTTAATTAAAAGAGATGATGTTAGATTAAACTAAATAAGGTTTTAATTTTTTAATTTAATAGGCAGACTTTAGAGATTTAATTAAATAAAATTGACTATTTAATTAAATGGGGGTAGTTAGATTAGACAGGTTGATTTAAATAAAGAGAGAGAGAGAGAGAGAGGATGATTTGATTAGACAACTGATTTATTTATTTAAGAGAGGAAATAATGGTGAATTTAATCAAATAAGGGTATTTGATTAAACGGTCAGACTGAAGGATGATTCAGGATGAAACAATGTTATTGGCTAGGATTAGATGCACAATGTTAATCAGTATATTTTACGTGTCTACACTTTCATAGATTTTTTCCAAGCATCCATAGCATAGAAAAGACAGTGAGTTGTTTGAAAAAATGCCTCAATAAAAAATGGTCTCATGGAATTTCATGACAATAAAATGCAATTAGTAGCTACTCCTAGTTATTACTTATGCTATGTGAAGTAATTACATCACTGCTTATGTTGGACTTCCTAGCAAATATACTGTAATTGAAATTTTGTCATCTATCAACATCTAGTTATTAGTTATGCAATGTGAAGTAATGCTTTGAGTTTGAAAGATGTCCAATGCAATGTAATCAAAAATATGAATATAAACTACAAAAATATATTAAGTATAATTCATTAGTTAAACTCATTATTCTATTACCTATGTGAAGGATTGTACAACTCCACTGGCACTGGGAGGTGTTCCTGTGAAACATCCAATATTAGCCTATTCAACATCCAAAATTAGATATTAGAATACCATTCATATAACAATGCTATTCACATGTAATATTTATAATTTTTACTAGTTACATACCTCAGCAGTAGATGCAGTGGAGTAATAAATAGGTGGAGGGCTAGTGTATCCAATATCAACACTGTGACCTTGAAATTTTATTACAATCATTAAACTAAATCTTGTATTTCAAAAATGAAATTTAATAAATTAAATTCAATGAACATGCTAACATTTACCTGAGTATCAATTTTGAAAGCCTCATTCAAAATGTCATCCACCATCGCCAACTTTGCAACTATAGATGTATCATGTGCACCATCCTCTTGAGTGCCTGTGGGGTCATATGTACAAGTTGACCCAAAAACCTGACAAGAATGGGGTGGAAGCCTACCCCTCGAACTATCCCTTGGATGGTACTATTCTACAAGACTAGAAAGTTGGATGATACTCTGGGTCAAAGAGTTGATAGACTGTAAAGTTTCCACCTCAACACTCTCCTTTGCAGCGAAAGGGATAATGATCTGCTCATGTTCTGACCTAGTGAGAGCTCATCTCCCTTGTCGTTGAGGATCCTGATGTTCACCTGGTCTATCCTATGCTGACCCTCCACCTCTTCCCTAAAATTCCCTCATATCAAAATAGTTGGGGATTTTGTTGATGATGAACTCATGGTAGAGTTTCCTCAAGAAATATTGGGGGAACTTGTTATTCTTGCATGGTAGATAGCCAAAAACCATCCACCACCTATCCCAAAAATTGTTCCTAATCCCTTGGTGGTGGCACCAATGGATACAAAACCTCTTAGCATTAACATTAAGATTTTGATATGTGTGTGGTTCAGTGAATAGTGAGCACAAATCATTTTTTTTTTCACATTTTACTTCTTTATATGATAATTTATCTACATAAAAATTCCTCAATGCCCGCCTCCTATCTACCCAACCACTTAATTGTTTGTTTATTTCATCTACATTTGTTAACATGTCTTGAAGTGAATTCACAAGTGTTCGTTCCACAATTGAATTTATAGGATTGTTCAATCTCTCGATTAACTCAAATTTTTTTTTGTTGTTTTAATTTCCCCCATTAAATTTTGCTGAGTATCGGGGGGATGTTGAGGAATAGGTGAAGGAGTTTTTTGTTGTGGTTGTTGAGGATTTTGTTCATGTTCTTTTTGTTGTGGTTGTTGAATATTTTGAGAAGGATTTTGAGGTTTATTATCAGCTCCTACAAATTAAAGAAATGAAAATAAAAAACAACCTAAAATTACTTATTTAACAAAAAAAATAACAAAAAAACAAACAATGCTTACTTATTTAACCTCCCCATAGATGTGGCAACATCTTGGTGATGAAATTGCAAAGATTCAATGAATAAATTGAGACTTTTGATCCTTCCAAAACATGAGCATGTAATTACAGGCTTTGTTGGTCACAAGAAAGAAAACACACAGTAAAAATGAAATGAAATGGTTTGCTTTTTTTTTTGTTTTAATAAGCTATAATGCACTCGCATTATAGACTTTCAATTTTTTTAAACAAATTTGGCCACTTTTTGGCCCCCCAACTTTTTGCACCCACCCAAACCATTCATTATTTCTAGTGTTTGATCAAGATCATCAGTGTAAAAATTCTCAGTTGAGTCTATGTCAAACTTTACCAGCTTCTTGTGTGCAGCAATATCAAACGCTTTTGCCAAGGACCCTTCTATCAAATTGGCCATTATTCTTCCTTGGGGACCAATTATTACTCCTCTATCTAAATCATAGTGTTTGGCACACTCCACAATTAACTCTAGACATTACATTAATGGAGGAAATCCTACAGCTTGTGCTAATCTTGTCCTCACCAACCTTCTAGCCAATTCTATTTGAGCATTACAATACATCATTTTTTTGAAGTCTTCATAATCAACATGTCTCGTATTTTTATCTCCAACTACAACCCAATGAGAAGTAATCTTGGACTTTTGGAGTCTACCTTTAAAATTATACTTCATTTTCTCTACTATGGTAAGCTCATCTTTGATTGGTTCAGCTGTCATACCCTTAGTAGTCTTGGCCTCACTAGACTTTGATTGCATCTAGTTAGAATAAACACCATAATCACCCAAAATGCAAAGCAACACTTATCATTAAATTATTTCATCGTTAGCTTAATCATCATATTTCATAAGCAATATGTAATAGATAATTACCCATAATTAATGCTCAGGAAACCAAGTTATGAATCCTTAAAAACCAAGTTATAGAATATTTTGAGTTTTTACACGTCATGGATTTTAGGTATTTTTTCCTCTCATGGATTTTTAGGGAATCCAAGAGCATGTGGATTCCGTGAAGCATAACAAAACATGGTCAAAATGATCATCAATAATTATATAATCTCTCCCTTATGATTTAAATGCATTTGACAACTAAGATTTAAGCCTTGTAAACACAAATCATACTTCAAATAGCATCATGGTACCCAATACAAGGATATTCATGAAGTATCAGGAGATCCAAGTAGGCATGGAATTAGCAAAAAAATGGTCATCGAGGAATCTAGAGAACCATGGATTTCATAAAAAAACTTTTGGGGATCTCATCAGGATGTGGATTTAGTGAAGGACAAGGGACTTCGAGGAATCTAAGCTATTAAGGATTCAAAGATAAATTTCATAGTTTGGGAATTCCTCACATTGATGGATAATGCAAAGAAACCTCAATTTGAGGAATCCAAAGGACAATTAATTCCATGAGGAAGAGTACTTCAAGAATTTTAGGAACACGCGGATTTAGCAAAGGGGTGCATGTTTGGTTTTCCAAACTCTTAGGGATTTAACGATAATTATAAGTTTTGGATAATCACGCCCCTAAATCTACCCCTTACCCATGATTCGACCTTTAAATGCAATCACAAAATAACAATAGCAACTCAAATCAATATGTAGAAACCTAAATTTGGACACTTAATTTATCCAAATTTATCTATTTTCATCTAAACACCCCCTTATCCGCATTAATTAAGTAATATCGCTATTATATCCTTAATTATGCTAAATCCCTAAGGTATTTAATTAATAAATAAATACCTTATCTCTTTAATCATCCTTTTCATCAAATGAATTAAATAAATATGACCTTTATTTAATTCCTCACATATCACATCCCTTTCTTAATCCTAATTATTCTTCTAATCTCATCATTAGGAATGTGCACATGCCTAATCCTTGATTAGGATGTGTCACATCCTCCAACTTTTGCAAGTTGGCCTCTAATCTCTCTTAGTCACCTAACCCTCCTCTAATCCTTCATTAACTAGCCTAATCAACCTCTCAAGGAATTTTTAATTCCTTTTATACTTCCAAGGAATATTAAATTATCTTCTCTCTTCCCCATGTGATCCTTGACTTTTCACATCAAGCCACATGTGAAATCTCCATAATTTACCACTTGCCTCTAATGCGTCATTAATTAGTCTAATCAAGTACTTGCACAACCCTAATCACTTAATTAGGACAACCTACTCTCCATGTCATTTATGGAATGTGTCATAAGTCAACTTTATTAAATGCTTTCTCCTTTTGGACAAGGCATCCCTTTCCCCATGTGAATTTTTAATTCACATTTAATCCCCCAATGCATCCCTTAGAATTTAAAAATTCCTTTTCTCCTTCCCATGTGGATATTTGAGGAATTTTTAATTCCTCACATGTCCTGTCACCCACATGGGGATAAGGACCTCCTTTATGAGGAGATCTTGTCCAATCCCAAGGTACTATGTAGTACCTCCATGTCATGTACCCTATTTCCAACTCATATACACATTATCTCTTGCAAGCCACTTCACATGCCGCATGTCAAGATGTGAGGGCTTGTGAGTTCTCAACTCACCTTAGCCCTACATCTCGATCTTGGTGGCTCAATATTGACCATCCATTTCCCTAGAGAATGCAAAATTCTCTATAAATACCCCCTCTTTTCTCTCATTTTGGGAGAGATCATTCATGCTAGCCAAACTCTTGCAAAAAAATTCCTTGAACCATACTTAGCCATTTTGTTCATACTTGCATCCATTTCCACTCATCTCTACACCCTCATATCATGTCATAAATTTGCATCTCTTGTCATCCAAGGAGCATACAACACCAAAGATCAAAGGGCCAACTAAAGGATCGATTCGAGACAAGGTAAAAGGTTCCATTTTGTTGTCTTTATTTTGTATTGAATCCAACTAGGCTAATCTTGAGGTGTAGGGTGTCTTTTGTTGTTGTTTTGCACTCTCTTGTTTGTTGTTCATTTTCTAACACTGAAATTCAACCTATCACATTTCTAGCATGCCTGATGGGACCCGCAAATGGGTCTCTTGCTTTCACATTTGCTGTTTTTTGACTTTTTGCAGGTGTAGGTTATAAAGGGGCGGACTTGACCTTCCAAGGGCAGACCTGACCTGACAGACAGGAAAACCTGCCCTCCACAGGTGGACCAAACCTTTCCTAGGGGCAGACCTGCCCACCACAGACTCCATAAAGTGTTTTGGCAAGTTCTTCATAGTAGGGCAGACTTGACCTACAAACAGCCAGACCTGATCTCTACATAGTCGGATTTGCACTAGACAGTTTTTTCCATAAGGTAAAATTTCACTTTTTAGCAATCTTTTTGGCTGTTTTAAGGGTTTTTAACCCCTAATTTAGGTACATAGTTTAACTAGGGGTGTCAATTAACCTTTTTTGATGTGTTTTTTGGTAAGCTATTTGATGTATCCAATCCCCTTGCGCCATTCGACAATCCTGGGTGACGAGAAATCGTAGCTTACCAAGTCTTTTGAGTCATCCTTTTTTAATTTTTCTTATCGAGACCTGCTTGGGGATTTCATCACCCCAAGGGATTATTCCAACCATGCGTATTAGTGGGGTATATAAAGGTGGGAGAGCGAAATTTTTACCTCAATCCAACCACGTTGTAATTGGTGAAGCGTCGGGATGACGTGAAGAGTTGGTCTGAGCCTTAAGGTTCCCGACTCACGCTTGTAACGGGTTGGTGTTCACGATTTTGGCCTCACGTATCGGGTGTATATCGAGGACTCCCTAGTAACCATGTTCATCCTAGATTAGAGGACTTTGTCGACCATACCCTTTCTACTAGACACAGACTTGTGTTGTCTAAATTGTCTTCTTTTGTGCGAAACCAATAATTTTTTGATTCATTTCATTTAGCCATATCCTTTTCATTGGTGATTGCTATTTTTTGAGTCCTTTTCCTTAGTCTTTTTGTCAAAAGTCAAGTTTAAACCTGCAGACAGCTGGACCTAACCTGCAAACAACTGAACTTAACCTACAAACAGCCGGACCTGACCTGCAAACAGTCAAACCTGCCCTCCCCATAGGTGGACCTGCCCTCCAGGGGCAGACCTGACCTATAAAACCAATCTTTTGGAGCTTTTTTTTGCCATTTTTGACCAAATTTTTCTTCGCAGGCGGACTTGACCCATCTAGGGGCAGACCTGACCTATAAGCCAGTCCTTTGGAGCTTGTTTTAGCCATTTTTGACCAATTTTGCTCCATAGGTGGACCTTCCCTCCTAATAGGAGGACCTGACCTTTGGACAGGCGAACTTGTCCTCCACAGGTGGACCTGACCCATCTAGGGGTGGACCTGACCTTTGACTCACCCCTTTCAAGCCTGTTTTGACAAAATTTGACCATCTTTTGTTCCTTGGGCAGACTTTCCCTCCACAGGGGCGGACCTAACCCTTCATCGATTAGCTTTTTCATCCATTTCATCATACTAGACACCTGTTTCATAGTTTCATGTGCTCATTTTTCCATTTTGATCACTCGTTTCCCTATTCTGAGTAAATGTCTTCCCATTTCAACCCTTCGTTTATTGTCTTGAACTCTTGTTCTACCATTTTGATCATTCATCTTCTCATTTTGAGTAAACGTCCATCCATTTTGAACCTTCTTCTATCATTTTGAGCTCTTGTTCACCTATTTTGATCAATCATCTACTCATTCTGAGTAATCTATCATTCATTTCAAGCTTTCATATTCTTGTTTCGAGAGTCATTCATCTGTTCCTAGTACTGGTTTACTCGTTTTGAGTAATCTTCCACTTGTTTTGACCTTTCATCCATCCATTCCAAATTTTCATTCGGCCATCTTGATCATTTGTTTACTTGTTTTGAATAAACGTTCATCCATTTCAAACCCCCTTTCATCATTTTGAATTCTCATTTTGTCCTTCTGATCCTTCGTTTACTCATTCTAAGTAAACATTCATCTATTTCAAACCTCCTTCAATCATTTTGAACTCTCGTTCAACAATCATGATCAATCGTTTACTTGTTTTGAGTATTCATTCATCCATTTTTATCATCCATTTCTCTGATCAAATCATCGTTCTCCCCATTCAAATCCCCTGAATTTCATCTCAGGTTATTATCTAAATTGACCTAAGTGTCTAATCTGATTGTCATCGTCGACATCCGCTTAGGATTGTCATCCATCCTAAGTTAATCATTATCGTCGGCCCAATCAATCCATTTTCAATCTCAAAGTGGATTCAGTGCCACAATCATCCTTTTATCCTTTAATCCGATCAATCAGTATCCTAAGTCACCTAAGGTAATCTCTTAACGGGGTTTATAGTCTCTTCCATCATCCTATCCGATCCATCAGTCGATCTTCTCAATCATCGATCGATCTTATCCAATCAAATCCAATCACATCCCTATCCAATCATCTTTGACCCAATCAATCTACTTCCATCTTGAATAAAATTCAGTGTCGTAATCATCCTTTGATAATCAAATCCGATCATCAGAATCAATCCCATTGTATCATCCAATAATCTTAATTTGAGCTTTAATCCAATCCTAATCTGAGCTTGACCTAAATCCAAATTTGAGCTTTAGTCTATTCCCATCCTTTGATCCATCCTCTTTATCCCTTCATCATCATGAATCCTTATCCTCCATCAATAGTAGTGAAGGGAAACCCCAATTACATCAATGACGGTAACAAAAGTCTTGTCGATCAAGAGGTATACGACATGGATCCCCTTGATACTGTCATTTCTAGTAAGCTTTCTCCGCCCACTTTCCAAAATCCAATCACCCCTTTGAGTTATCTCATTATGTCTTCATTTATTCCTAATCACGCTCCTTATGCTACCTTTGACAAGGGATATCCATCATATCCATCATCTACATCATCCTCTTATCCAACACCTGCATCCTCTTATCCTAGTCTTCCATCACAATACCCCTATCCTAATCCCCCGTCCACATCCTCCTATCTCAATCCTTCATCCGCATATACCCACTACCCTAATCTTCCATACCAATCTTCCCACCCTAATCCTACATTCACACCTTCCTATCCTAATCCAACATCCACATTTCCCTATCTCAATCCGTCACCTCAATCTTCCCATCCTAATCCACCATCCCAATACCCTTACTACAATCCACCACTCGCATCCCCGTGTCCTAATTCTCCATTCCAATACCCCTATCTTAACCCTTCATTTAATCCTAATCCTCCATCTACTCCTAGTCTTCCATCCAATCCCGTTCCTCAATCTAATCCTAATCCACCAATCCATAGCCCTAATCCTCCACCAATCCATAATCCCTCATCCACTCCACCCACGCCATATCAGCCTAGAGTATTCAAGTTTCTCACTCCAGAATTTCTTCAAGGACTTTTAACAAAGAATACATCCCCCACTCCGCACCTTGAAGTCATGGAATCATGCCATCCCAACCAATCATCCACAGTCATTAGTGATGAGACCCTTCTCTACCCAACACCTAACATTGATGATACCAGCCCTCGCACCACTCAAACCATCGAAACCATCACATCCTCTGAATCCACTAAGCCCCATCTCCTACCATCACATCCTCTGAGTCCTTTGAGTCCTCTAAATCCACTAAGCCCCCATCTCCTACCATCACATCCTCTGAATCCACTGAGCCCCCATCTCCTACCATCACATCCTCGGAGTCCTCTGAGTCCTTTGAATCCATTGATCCCCCATTTCCTACCATCACATCCTCTGAATCCACTGAGCCCCCATCTCCTACCATCACATCTACTGAATCCATTGAACACCCACATCCTACTTCGAGAGTCGTCAAACCCATCGATGACACCCAAATCCAATCCACTTCTTTGACTCCTAATGTCACTAAAATCCATTCCCATGAACATTTTGAATCCTCCATCCCTCCATCTTCCCCACTTGAAGAGTCCCACCAAGACTCCATTATCATGCCTCCCACACAGGATGAGTCATGCCAAGAGCCTAATCCAAAGCATGCCAACATATCCCCTTCTCTAGATCAATATCTTACCATCCCATCTAGTCCACCTCATGATCACATCCCCCCATCCAATCCATCCCATGATCCCCTTGTCATTCAAGCTTCCACCGTTCCATCTCCATCTCCGTCACATGAGCCCGCTACCACAAATCTAGATCCTATCATATCCTCTAATCCCTCCCCTGATACCACCCATCCAAATGCCACTACCCCATCATCTCCCTCTCATGATCCCCCATCATTGCCTAAAACTTCTATCCCCACACCGCTTGCATATCCCCTTCGTACTCTCACATTCTTCCATGGTGGCCTCCTCACAGAAGAAAAACACAGTGTATATACCACCCATCATCCTCCACCTAATAATGGACTCGCATCATGTTTTCATAATAACACAAATCCTATCATGGATCGTATGCTTAAGAAAATGAACTATCAAGGAAAAGGTCTAGGCCTTCATGAGCAAGGTATTTTAGAGCCCATCTAAGTCAAAGAACAAATTTTCATGCAAGGTCTTGGACCTAATTCCCAAGACTCACAATCTAAAGATGTTGGTACAACCTCTAGACATCCTCAATGATCCTTTTCCAAAAGAAATGTTGGCTCTTCCCATCGCTCCACCAGATCATATGTCGCCATCCCTCCTCTATTGTATTGCCTCAAAACAACCGTCCATATTCCTCCTTCATCTGCTCCATCCATTTTGGGTCCTTGCATCCCTCCATCCACCATCTCCCATCCTCCATCTACTTTGTCCATGTTTCCTCCAAGTCCTACGTCTATTATGGGCCCCTATATCCTAAAATCACCTCCTCCATCTCATCCTATTCATCCCTTCATCCATTCATCACCCATCCATGTCACCCATCATAAACATCCCTCTCGCATGTCCCCTAATCAGGATCAACAAAGACACATATTTGCACATTCTCCATCTACACGTAATCCTCATAATTCTATCTCCATCACTCCCCATCTGTCTCCTCACACCCATCCAATTTCTAGTAAAAGCACTTTGGATGCCAAAGCAAAAATTCTTAAAATCTAAAGATCCACATGAACCTCAAGCTCCTCATGTCCCCTCTAGAAGACATGGTGAGGAGAAGAGAAATCAAATCTAGAATCCAAATCAACTCCATAGGCCACAAAGGCTCACCAAATCAAAAATCAAAACCATGTGGATCCCAAAGAAAAAAGATGCAATGCCTTCAAATGAAAAATCTATAACAATATCCAAAGTTGCTAATCCAAAAGATAATCATTTTCATTCACCCTCTCCTAAATCCATTTTGGGTCCCTATGTCCCAAAATTTACCATCCCATATCCTCCATTATCCCCACATTCTCCCTCCATTTATCCTCTTATCTTTTCACATCCACACCACATGTGCCAATGTTGGTCCTGAACACATCGCCCCACCACACATCCACCTCATCATTCCATCCATACACTTTCCAACATCCCATCCATTATCCTTCATATCTCCCCCATCAAATCCCTGTAATTCATCCTCTTGCATAATCCATTTTCACACATGGGCTCTTAATCCTTTGTATGGAATCTGATGCTTGAGTCCTTCATCCATCTCTTTATCGCATGTATTCCACATACACCCATATGCCTCCCTATCCTTATCCATCTCCTTCTGCATGCTATCCAAAAGTCAAAAAAATAAAATAAAATAATAATAAATAGTAAAGAAAAATAATATTTCCAATGGTGAAAACTTGGCAAACAAGTGTCTTGGATAAGTACCATGATGAGAACCTGGCAAACAGGAATCATGTGTAAATCCTCATTTTTCCTTTTTCACACTTGGGGGTAGCTTCCTGATATGCATCCCCTCCATCCACTATGCCTCCTACCATGCTTCCTGTTACACGCACATCTTCTTGCTATACATCCCCTACATCTGTTTCCTCCATCCCACCTATCTTACATAGCCTACCATCATATCCCATTTATCTCTCGTCCCTCCATCCTTCTTGTGATCTTGATCAAAAATAGGGGCACCTCTCTATGCATGCTTTAGACACCTCTTAGCATACATTCCCCTCATCTATACACTATCCTAACCCTCATTCACACTCATCTACCCTTCCTTATCCACCCACCATGCTACCTTCAATCTCCCTTCCTTATCCATGCATCCTATCTTCATCCATCTCACTCCTTTATTTTCCTATCCTTCTATATTGCATCCTTCATGCCTCCTCGCACATGACATATCTAAAGTAGGGGCATCTATCTTCCTTTGTGATATAGTCCTTAGAGGCATCATTCCTTCCATCAGAGCAATCCCCTCCATTTCCCTATCCTCATCTCCTTATTGTTGTATCCATCTCCCCATCCCTATCTTCCTATCCTTCCATCATAACATCCCTTGTCATCAATCCATCTAGCCACCTTTTCCTCATCATCAATCCCACCAATCCTTTTCATCTCCCAAATCCCCCCCATCCTCTATCCTTATCCCATCTCATAATCCCTTGTCATTGGTCTCTAGCTATAGGCTACTCCCCATGCAACCCAATGCCATCTATCTTATCGTCATCACTTCGGCTTCTTTTGTACATCTTTTCAATCTCCTATCCTTTCTCATCATTCATCTTCCCCCCTTTTTTTTGTCAATCCTCCCAGATCCTCGACCCTGCCCTGGTCCATGGGCGGACCTTCCCTAGCTTGGGCCTACCCGCCCCGGTCCCTAGGCAGACCCGCCCCAACTCGGGCAGACCCGCCTCGGTCCTTGGGCGAACTTGCCCTAGTACCTGGGTGGACCCGCCCTAGCTTGGACGAACCCGCCTGGGTCCCCGAGCAGGGCCCCCACCTAAGCTCATGGGCGGACCCGCCCGTGTCTGCAGGTGAACTCACCCAAGTGTGCGCAGACCCGCCCGAGCTCGTAGGCGAACCCGCCCGCAACCGCGGGCAGACCCACCCAAGCATGGGCGGATCCGCCCCTATCCGCAAGTGGACCTGCCCCCATCTGCGGGCGAACCCGCCCGAGCATAGACGAACCCACCCTTCACGCAATTTTTTTTACGTTCCATAGGTCATCATCAGATCATCCATCCCAATCACATAGACTTCGTTTCGAGAGTTTTGATTTTTATACCAAAACTTCCAGAGGCCATAACTTTTGACTCGAGTGTCCATTTGAGTTGAAATTTTATGAGTGGTTACGTTATGAGGTGACATGTGGATTCCCAATAGACCTTGGGTCAATTGGACCCCATTTTGCCACATTTTTGGGGCCTCAAACTTTCATCTTGACCCTCAAAATCGTAATTTAGTGTTTTTTCAGTTTTTGAAAAATATATTTTTTTTCAATAACTTGGAATGCATGTCTCAAATTTGGGATGTTAGTTGGCAATTCATCCTATCTTAGTTTTGGATATTTTTTGGGAAAAAACTAAACTCTCAAACGTATGACCGTGAAGTTTCCTAAAATGGCAAAATTGGACAATTTTTAAAAATTGCCAAATCTAGAAAATTATAATTGTCAACACCTTACGTCCCTTAAACTCCAGAACTTGGTGTAGAATCAATCCCATCACATCCTCCAATCATTCTAATCTAGGCTTCAATCCAACCCTAATATGAGCTTTAATCTAATCCCAATCTGAGCTTTAGTCCATCTGCAGTTAAGATCTTTGAATATCAAAAAAAATCTTAAGATCCCTCCCTCCTTCAATTTTGTCCTATTTATCCATTATAATCATCCGTTCACTCGTTTCGAGTAACCATTCATCCATTTCAAACCTCTTTCTATCATTTTGAACTCTCATTCAACAATCCCAATCAATCGTTTACTCGTTCTGAGTAATCTTTCATCTATTCCAAACCTTCATCTTCTCATTCCAAAAATCGTTCATCCATTGTGAGTAGTCGTTTACTCATTTTGAGTAGTCATTCATCCCTCTCGATCATTTTTTTACTCGTTCTGAGTAATCTTTCATCTATTCTGAACCTCCTCTCATTTTGAGCTTTGTGTAGTCACCATCCTCCGATCCAATCTAACAAGACTATTTTGTCCCATCGTGTCGGTCCCATGATTTTATCACCTTATCTAGGGTTATCTCATCATCCTTTATCCATTGTCTATCATTAGTCCTTTCGTCGAACTACGTTGCCCTTGCACTTTCACATAGGCAAGGTCGATCATTTGATCCACCCACGGGGTTCCATCATCAATCTATATTGTCCACTTTGCTCCTTTTTTTCCATCCTATCTTTATCATCCATCGAAGTCTCCATCACAGTCTGTCATCGGCCTTTTATCGAACTACGAGGGCTCTGCGCTTCCACATAGGCAAGGCTAATCTTTGATCGGCCCCTGAGCCCCTAGGTCTTTAGGGTGTGTCAAACTCATGTCTTGTGTCTCTTGTTTCGTGTCATCGAGCTATGCTCTTATCTAGCTAGTTCTTAACAAACAAAATCCACTTGTATCAGTAGATCCAATCGGTTCTGAATATCCTGCATCATATCAATCTTTCAGTTTAGTATCCATCATTGGTCTCAACAAGATGCATCCTTCCTAATAGACCTCATCAATCCCATCCATCCCCTTGATCCTATGGCAAAGGAAGTTTGAAATTGATTGCGATATTTTGATACTTTTGGCTTTTGTTTATCATTTGAGCTCCCTGTCATCACTTGTCATGGTCGCCTTGATCCATCATATCATGGTGTGTTTTGACTAGTCAACATAGGGGCATATCTTGATCTTTTTATGTCTATTTTTTTTCTTCTTGATTGTCCCATGTAGTACCCACCAAGATCCTTGGGGTCTTGTGTTACGCTGGGGTATCCTTTTGTGCTTGTGGTTATCTCAATACCTAGCCCGACAAAGGTCTTCATGACTTTGGGGTGTTGGGATAGCCTTCTTGTCTGTTGTGTGTGTTTTATGCATTTGACATGAATCATCCTTGGTTCTTTATACCTTGGCATCTTGTGTCTTATGCTATAGCAAAAATCAGTGCTCCAAAGATGGAAAATCGCATTAGGATTGCATTTCATTTTCCATTCTATCGTCTTGCATGTATCCCCCATCCCCCTATCTATCCAATCCTCCCCCATTCAATCTAGCACAAATCATCTAATCATATCCTTGGTCTTGTTCCTAGTCTTGTTACAAGCCTTGATCCAATCATCCTCATCATCATCATCCAAATGTATTCTTCCATATCCCTTTGGTGTTGTTTTGGGATGTATCCTTCCCTCGTCAACAACACTTTCCTCATCATCATCGGGAGGTATTCTTCCCTATCCTTTAGTGGTGTTTTGGGATGTGTCCTTCCCTCATCAATACCACTTATTGGGATATATCCTTCCCTATCCTCATGTTGTTTTAGGATCTCTCATTCCCTCATTGACAACACTCCATCCATCATCAACCCCTTTTGGCTTGTACCTTGATTGGGGCGCCATCATATTTGTCTCCTATCGTTTATCCTCCTATCTTGTCCATCACTTTGCATCATCTTCCTCACCTCGCCTTTCATTCATCTCCTTCATTTCGAGAGCACACCCGCATGTCCTCTTGAGGGGGCATCCTTCATCCCTAACTTTCATCATCTTCCTTCCTAGTCAATCCTTTGATGACTGGGGCATCTTTCCCAATCTAACCATCTTCTTCTAGGTTTTATGTTTTAATATTCTTTGAAATGATGCTACTTCATAACACCATCTCAAAGAGGGGAAAAATGTAGACACCTAAATTTGGACACTTAATTTATCCAAATTTATCTATTTTCATCTAAACATCCTCTTATCCACATTAATTAAGTAATATCGCTATTATATCCTTAATTATGCTAAATCCCTAAGGTATTTAATTAATAAATAAATACCTTATCTCTTTAATACTTCTTTTCATCAAATGAATTAAATAAATATGACATTTATTTAATTCCTCACATGTCACATCCCTTTCTTAATCCTCATTATTCTTCTAATCTCATCATTAGGGATGTGCACATGCCTAATCCTTGATTAGGATGTGTCACATCCTCCAAATTTTGCAAGTTGGCCTCTAATCTCTCTTAGCCACCTAACCCTCCTCTAATCCTTCATTAACTAGCCTAATGAACCTCTCAAGTAATTTTTAATTCCTTTTATCCTTCCAAGGAATATTAAATTATTTTTTATCTTCCCCATGTGCTCCTTGACTTGCCACATCAAGCCACATGTGAACTCTCCATAATTTACCACTTGCCTCTAATGTTTCATTAATTAGTCTAATCAAGTACTTGCACAACCCTAATCACTTAATTATGACAACCTAATCTCCATGTCATTTATGGAATCTGACCTAAGTCAACTTTATTAAATGCTTTCTCCTTTTGGAGAAGGCACCCCTTTCCTTGTGTGAATTTTTAATTCACATTTAATCCCCCAATGCATCCCTTAGAATTTAAAAATTCCTTTTCTCCTTCCCATGTGGATATTTGAGGAATTTTTAATTCATCACATGTCCTCTCACCCACATGGGGATAAGGACCTCCTTTATGAGGATATCTTGTCCAATCCTAAGGTACTATGTAGTACCTCCATGTCATGTACCCTATTTCCACCTTATGTACACATCATCTCTTGCAAGCCACTTCACATGCCACATGTCAAGATGTGAGGGCTTGTGAGTTCTCAACTCACCTTAGCCCTACATCTTGATCTTGGTGGCTCAATCTTGACCATCCATTTCCCTAGAGAATGCAAAATTCTCTATAAATACCCCCTCTTTTCTCTCATTTTGGGAGAGATCATTCATACTAGCCAAACTCTTGCAAAAAAATTCCTTGAACCATACTTATCCATTTTTTTCATAATTGCATCCATTTCCACTCATTTCTACACCCTCATATCATCTCATACATTTTCATCTCTTGCCATCCAAGGAGCATACAACACCAAAGATCGAAGGGCCAACCAAAGGATCGATTCGAGACAAGGTAAAAGGTTCCATTTTGTTGTCTTTATTTTGTATTGAATCCAACTAGGCTAATCTTGAGGTGTAGGGTGTCTTTTGTTTTTGTTTTGCACTTTCTTTTTTGTTGTTCATATTCTAGCAAGTAAATTCGTCCTATCACACAATGATGAACCCAAATCTACTACACTTCAATGAGCATAACCATTCTAATCATATTTCAACATAAAATAACCTAGGGTTTTAATGGAAACACCCAACAATATTAAATCAATATGAGGGCAATCAAATCGGTTAATAATGACATTTCAACTATAACTCAACGATGACCCAATTTGAACCAATAAATTTTGAGATCCACATGGTGCATTAAATTGAAAACCAACCCTAGTTCATCAGCTATGTAAAATGATACCCTAAACTCGATCAATGTTTTGAATGTACATGAAAATGTAAGAATAAAAACCATTTCAAAACACAAATTGAAAAAATGCTTAGTCAAAATATAGAAAATTTTTAAAATCTATGTGTTAAATTGAGGTTCGAGTCTATAACTTTGATGATCAACACAAAAATCAAATTGAAGCACAATCTAAAGCAAAGAGACCATTCAAATCCATGTTATATTCACTTGAAAAACTAAATTGAAGGGTTTAGATCCTACCTTGTAATTTGAATAGTGAAAATGAAGCACACAACCAACACCTAGGAAGCCGTAGATGATGATCAATGAAATCCACATGCACAATACTCAAAACCCTAGCTCTAGTTCGTTTGAGCACTCAAAAGCTCTTCAAGCATAAAACTTCTTCGAATGGAAAAAGCATAATGACACCTAAAGACTTAAAAATTGCAATATAAACCACACAAAAGAGGCATTAATGACAACTTGCTCAGTTGTAGAGTGCAATAAATAACATCACAATACATTCACACTAGGTTTTAGGGAATCCACAAAGGCAAGGATTCTCTAAAAATGAGGATTTCACAAAATCCAAGCAGGCCCGGATTTAGCAAAAAGGAGAGTTTTGAGGATTCCTTGTAGAGAAGAATTTAGGGGGGAAAATATTTTGATCAATCCAACCACCCTCAAATTCCTCAAAAAAGAGAATCTCAAGAATTCCAAGGCCTCACAGAATTCCCAAACCCAACCCAAACTTAGCCAATTTGAGTTTCAAATGATATTTCATGGGATTAGACCAACTTACCTTTAACACCATATCAATCATTAAATACCCAAAAACTAAGATAATAAAAATTCAAAGGACCTATCCCTTAAAGGTAAAAGGAAGAACCTAAAGTGAAAATCAAAAGAGAGCAAAGAGGGTCCCTGCCTCTGATGGAGCATGTGTGTGCAACAAGCACAACACTAGGTAGTTATATGTTATGGTGTTTAGAGGGGTCAACAAATTTGGGGTCAGTATGCATCTTTGCTACAATGACATAATAGAGATCGAAACTAACATTATTCACTAAATACTCATGGAACAAAAAACATAGAGGAATGACACATAAAGAGAGAAGAAAAACAAACCTTTGGGTCATGGGAGAGACCTAAATGTCTTGATGGCTTGAATCATCCCCAAAAGGAAACATAAGACAAAAAATAAAAGGCAAAGTTTATGGCATATAGAGTAATGAAGATGTAAATAGAAGAATGCCATGATAGGTTTATTTACTTTGTATCCTTGAGCCAATGGAGCAACAAGGGCCATCTAAAGAAAACTCACAAACACAAAGAAACACTAGACAAAAAAACATGAGAGATCACATTGCATGCAAGAAAACACAAATAACACAAACATAGAGGAGTACCACACATGTGAGCCGACCTAAAGCAGGTCATCTACATCCCAATCTTGTTCATCATATAGGGAAGGAAGACAACTAGCTAAAAGGACAACAATAATTTCCATACTAGGATCATATCTATGTTCAAAACATGGCGGGTCACTCTCATTAGGAGATTTGTCATGGTTTCCCCCAAGTAAATTTATTTTCTTTGAAAATAAGACATTAAGCTCATTTTGCACCTCTTCATCAATTTTTGCAGTTTCATCTTCATCATCCAAATTAATCACAATGGGAGGTTTCATGACAATTGAAGTTGAATTTGCTTGTTTCAATTCTTGTTTTTGTTCCATGTCTTATTTTTGTGAAAGTTGTATTTCTTCTTCATTTGTTTCTATAGGTGTTGGATTATCATTTAGTGTTTTATTCTTTTATTCTAATTCACGAGTGATAGCACAAAGCCTATGCCTACACTCTTTATTATTTCAATTTATTCTTGTACAATTTCAATTTGTGATGGGGTGGGAGTGAGTTTCTTGACCATTGGTCTCTCTTCTTTCCTTAAGGGAGGAATTTAAGGAACCAGTGGGGGTTGTGAAACCACCATATCTTTAGGTTTATACACTTATTTTATCTTTGGAGGCAAAAAATGAATCATTTTATTATCTCTTAGTCTTTTATAGGATATAGGTGGAGGGACTGATGCATATTTACCTTTTTTACTCGAAAGGGTCCTTGTTTTAGGCATAGGTTCATCCATAACTGGTGGAGGAGGAGCAACCATGAACCTATCATTATTAGTAATATTGCTAAGGGATAACTTTGTTATGTTCTTTGCCTTAAAATTTTGGTAAGATTTGAAAACTAAATCTTCAGGAGGATTTAGAGGTTCCATAGGTTGAGGCCAAAAGAAACCCAAAGAAAAATTCCCACAGGAAGACAAAGGATTAAACCCACTATGATGCACTATAAATATCTCATTTTCAAAAGGGAACTTCATGAACTTGTGAATAATTGATGGGATGAAATTCATGGAGTGTAACAATGGGTAGCCTAACTTCACATAGAATTGGTTTGACATCGGGATGATGGAGAATGATACATCTATTTTTTTTGGTCCAACCTTAAGAGGAAGAATTATTAAACCTATCATAGGGAAAGAAAAACCATTATGATTTTTCAACCATGCTTTTAATTTTTCATAAGAATCTTGATAAAGCTCATGCACAAACAATAATTCTTCAGTTATCACATTCTCTATACATACATGACCAATGAGTATCCTAGTTGTAGGCTTGTCATTAATATGTTTGGTGATGTAGAGAGGGCCATCGGGTGCATGTGTAGGTCCATCACTATGGGTGAAAGCAATGTCGGGTAACATAGTGGTTTATCCCTTATGATGTTGAACATGTATTAAAATGACCATGCTATCTAATTCCTTCTCATTATAATTGTCATCATCACTCATATCATCATTCATATCATCACTCATATCATTAATCTTATCAATATTCATCTCATAATTATTAATATCACAAGCTTGCACAAAGTTGGAGGAATGGTTTGACATTCGATTGGTAAAAATTTTAAATTTTTGGTTAGCCAGGGAAACAAACTTATTCCCTTGATCATTAACACCACCCAATTGGATGTGATTGTAATCAATGAAGTTTTGAACTTGGTATTTCAGATGCATGCATTGTTTTGTATCCTATCCACTTGTGTGATGATATTGAAAAAAGACATTTATATTGTAAGTTGTTGGTAAAGGTTTGGTTGTGTCAATAGGTCTAACGAGAGGTAAGCAAAATAATTTTTTGTTAAAAATTTGCAACATGATTAAATAGAGGGTGTCAGATACTTGGGTAATTTATCTAACACATACTATAAATTGGTACATAGTTGAACTTATGGCAACAAATTGAGTTTCAATGTGGTTGGTTGTTTGAGGTGTATAAAACTTGATAAATGTTGTGTTTTGCTTCTTGAATGGTTGATAGTTGTTTTGAGGTATAGATTCAGAATTCACAGTAGGAGTTGATGAAGATATCTCTTCATACTAACTAATTGAATTTTGATAATTGCAAAGGGTCGTACACAAATGTATGAATGATGTAATTTCATTAATAAGATTCTATCCCTTATGTTAGGTTACAATTTTTAAATGAACAATCTTTGAACATCAACGTCGAGAAGAGTAATATCAATTTTTGAATAAAGCAATTGATAGCGACATATGAAATCTATGAAATTTTAATTTTTCTTTTGTTTGCATTACACTAAATTAGCTATGTGAATCTTAGGACCAATGCTTACTTGGAAATGATTGAGGAATGCATTAAAAATATCATTAAATTATTGGGTTGAATTATTCGACAATGAACAAAACCATAACAAAGCCATATCTTTCAATGACCTAGGAAAGATTTTAGCTTGGAGTTTATCCTCAAAGATGAAGTCACTACACAAGGTTACATATGTCGATAAATGATTGCTAGGGTCTCCCTTGCCATTATACTTGTCAAACTGGGGTATCTCTATGTTTTTTAGCATTTGTGCTTTCAATATTTCAAGTGAAAATGGGCTCCTTTTGACATATTTTGATGGTTTTCCATTTTAGTTTTGTTTCAAAGTTGATATTTTTTGTTGAAGTGAGGTTACATTTTGCAAAATTTGGTTAATGATGGATTCATTGGTTGACATGTTTTGGGAATGTGGTGAATATGGTGTTATTGTGTAGGTGCTTGGTTGACTACTATGTTGCAAATTTATGAGAGGGGATGAAACTTGAGGTGTCACATGTGAAGAGCCAAACCAATAAGGATTTCCTGTGGAAAGGCCTATTGTTGGAGTTATACCAATGCTTGGTTGTATTGTTAAGGAAAAATTTGGATTTTTGTATGTAGGGATAGAGGCTATAGTTGTAGGGAGGGAGACTTGACTTCCTCCTTGGATTTGAATGTTTATGAAAGCTTGAGCACAACTAGACATTGTAGGTACATTGTTATCAACTATATGTGCTAGCCTACAAAAAACCTCTAATCTTGCATCATCATTAATTAGTCTCCTCATGTTATCTATTATAGGGACCATTGTACTAATAAAGTATTCAATACTCACAATTTCTTGAAGTTTTTTAAATATTTGTCCAATTGTTTTAGTTTTTTTTCAGCAACACAAGAAACCATACTCTCAACATCTATAAAAATGGGTGATTGTAAGATTGTCAATGGTATGGTAGCATGAGGGATAGAGTCCAAAATGGGTTGGGTATTGAAAATAATTTGCATGAAAGATTTGGAAGACTCAAGATCCACAACATATGTAACAATACTACGAGATGCCATAAGTCTAAAACTATGTCTCATGAAAGTATTGGTAATAGGAAACTAGGTCGTGAAACTCATACAAGTTTAAAAACACTTAAGTGTACCCAAGATGAACACTAAAATGAAAAAAAAAAACACAAAAAAAGGCTAGAAACAAAAATCAAAGCTAAAAACAAATAGAAAACATAGAGATAGATGTATGGCATAAATCTAAGCCAGAAAAGGTAGGATAGTGACACCTAAGGTGCCTATGTCCTAAGCAAGACTTTCTAAAATTAAAATTTTCAATTTTTGTTATGTTGTTTAAGGTTTTTGTGTTTATCTGTAGACAGGTTTGAAAGTGAATACTTTTCTATTATTTTCTCAATTTATTAAAATATAATGGAAACTACAAGAATGCAAAAATGTTTGAACAATAAATGGCAATTGTAAATGCAATTTCTAGATCTAATATCCAAAAATAAACTGAGCCTAACTATATCTAAAAAATGATTATATGAATATGCTTTTGAAAGAAACTAATATAATTTTTCACTATTTAGCAATATGCAAGATACCTAAATGTGTGAAAATGATTAAAAAAAAATCAGATTTAAATGACCTAATATAGATTTATGAATGCAATTTGAATGTAGATATAAGCTAAAATGACTAAAATATAGCATATTACAACCTATTATGCAAAATGATATGTAATTTTTTTTATTTTTATACTTTTTATGATGCAAAAATTAAACCCTAAATGAGAAATGTAAAGAAAAACCTAGATCTAGGGTGAATTTTTTAGAAGTTATATAATGTTAAAAGGTCAGGTTCACCAAATTGAAACATGGGGAAAGGGAAACCTTTGATTTTTCACCTTAGGGTTTGACAACTTTCCCTAATTTCATTAGTTAGGGTCTTTGATGGATTTGGACAAGGTATGTGATTGACTTACAACTTGATAGGTGAGTCAACCAACCCAACCAAATCCAGAAATATGCTAATGATGAAATACAATGATCTGATTGTTCTAATGATGCAAATTAATGTTTTGATGTAAATACAAAAAATCTTAGATGCCATAGATAAATTAGACAACATAAAAAAAAAGGGGAGGACACTGTGCACCTATATATGGTACAAATTTCAGCCTGATTTTTAAGGACCTTTCCTTTAGGGGTGCCTCTGTCCTACTAGGTATTTTTTAGATCTATTTTCATAGTTCTCTGATGTTCGATTTACAATTCTATTTCTTGTCTACAAATTTTTCAAATCATTGTCAAATATTTTTGAAATTAAGTTTCTATGAATTATCAAGAGCTAGGATTTTTAATGCAACAATGACTAAATTATCTTCAAGCTTCCTTCAATCTTCAAAATACCTGAGATATACACATTCAAAGAGGGAAAATTTTGGGCCATTTAGGGGCTTGCCTCAGTCAAACCTCATGTAATTTTTTCCACTTCCACATGGAAATTTCAAGGATAAATGGATAATTGAAAGGAAGGAATGATGAAATCACAAAGTGTTGCAATTCACCATCATTCAATGGATTCCTTGAAGGACTAAAGTCATACTCATCACCTCAAGGTGTTGGATATTTCTTGCTTGATTTTCTTGAATGATTTAATTACTTTGGAGACCTACAATAAGGGTTATCCTTCAAAAAGCAATGATAACATGAACACACATGAAATCAAATACAATTTGACATGATGTTAGATCTTGAATTGCTACAATAAGTCTCTAATGACTACTATTGAATTGTTCAATAATGCTCTTGATAATTCCTTGATCATAAATTCTCCTTAATACTTCTTGTTAATTCTAGATAGATTTCACATGATGCAATAACTAGGTATTTATATGCTATTATTCTAATTTCCCAAATCTTAAATCTTGATAGTTAACTTTGGATATTTGAATTTCAAATAATATAATGTTGACATTGACATATTTAAATTTGGAGAGAAAATAGGGGGACATAGGTGCCCTAGGTGCCAATGTACCAAACCTATTTTCAAAATTTCAAAGTGTCAAGGAAAAAGTATTAAATGAGAGCATTTGTTTTATACTTGCAAATTGTCAGAAAATATTTAACATAAGTTGTGGAATGCATAATTTTGCAAATTAGGAGATTAATTGGGTTCAGTAACTTAAAGGGGAGCAAAACATAGTGTGAAATTGTCAAGGGTGATAATTTATAATGCTACACCCCCAAAGTAGAGAGAGAGAAAAATAACGACTCGAAAGCCCCCTTGAAGCAGACACCTATCATACCCCCAACAAATCTCACAAATGATGAAACTTTCTCTTACTTAAGGTTTTGGTGAAGATGTCTTTGATCTACTTTGATATAGGACAATACTTTAAAAGATTAATTATTTTTCCTTAATTAACTCCCAAATGTAGTACATATGAGTCTCAATGTCTTTAGTCCACTGAGGATGAATTGGGTTTTGTGATATTTTTATTACACTTTTATTATCACAAAAGATGATTGTAGGATTTCTAAATGGAATGTTGAACTATGTGAAAGTATTCTGAAGCCAAATAGACTTAGTAGTGGTATTAATTTCCCTTCCATACTTGATGTTTTTAGATGAAAGAGAAATTATAGAATAGTTCTTGCTTGACTATCAAACTAGACTAGAACCAAGTGAGAAAAAATACCTTGAAGTAGATTTGTGATCCTAAGAATCACTTTCCTAATTTGAATTTATATATCCCACCAATTCAATATCCACACTTGCTATATACTAAATCTCATGACTGTGAGTACCCTAAATATAGGGTGGAATCTGCTTTGTTTCTTTTAAATTTAACTCATGTGGCTCTGGCATGATTCAAGAGACCATTCCCACATCATATGAAATTTTAGAACTCATGTGAGTCAAGTAGATGAGACTCCTAAGAAGTTGTCGGTATAAAGTTCCATCAACCAAGGGCGAAGAAAATAGCCTCAAGTTTGAACCCTCATAGAAATGAAGTTGGTGCAATCTTGTAGTCAGTCATGCAAAATATTGATAGCATATTAAGAGAATACATGGCTTGTGTAAGGAATATACTGAAGGATGATTGAGTGATCTCAATCCCTAAAATGTGATAAAAAATACCCAAGTTTCACATCAAAAATATATCATAGAAAGTAGTTTTTAATACTTTGATGGTGGATGAGTGACTCCCTCTAATCAAAAATTCATCAACATATAAAAATAGAAATGTGAGAGTGGCATCTTGTTGTATAATGTATACATTAAGATTAGAGAGGCATCGAGTGATCCCAACTATCAAAAGGAAGGAGTCCATCTTGGCATACCAATATTGAGGAGCTTGTTTCAAGCCATAGAGAGACTTTTGAAGATGAAAAAAAGTGAAGGATCATGTATAAACCCCTATGAATGCTCCATGTAGATGTACTTCTAAAGATCACCATATAGGATTGAACTATTCACATCCATCTGATGAAATTTACAATGATGGGGTGTAGCTATAGCAAGGACAATTAAAATGGAATTCATTTTGTAAACTATCACAAAATTCTTAGATTAATAAATTCAAGAAACTTGGGAGAATATTTTTGTGACCAAGTGATCCTTATGCTTATCAATTGTCTAATCAATTATAATTCTTTTCCAGATCCACTTGCATCGGATTGGTTTCCTTACATTAGGAATAAGGAATATATGTCATGTATGATTTCTCTCTAAGGAATTGGACTCTTCTTGTATAATAACATCCCACTCATGGATACCCGAAGATAAGGAAATGAAGAGATGTGGATCTTGCTAAAACAGTGACCTTTTTCATTTAGTACTTGATGAATCACCAACCCAATCACCTACTAATTGTAATTTTTGACAAGCCCAAAGAGCCCTAGAGGCTAAAGAGTGTGGAGGAAAATAATCAACCTCTAAATGATGACTATGAGAAGAATGTACATCCTCATCATCATTGTAACCATCTAAAGTGGAGGAAGAAGACTTTGTTGGTGTTTTAAATAAACCAAGCTGATCTCATAATTACCTATGAATTTTCCAAAATCAATAGTCAGTAATTAGGATAGATTGGCCAACTTGATAGGTGAAAATCTTCAAGACTTTCCCTCTATAGTTTTGGCTCTGAAAGACTTGGGAGGGTGATCCCTAACAATGTTCTCAAGTTCTCTTGTGCTATTTACTCATGAACATTGTAATAATTGATATATTCTCTAAATTATTGTTTAATGGATGAAAATCTAAAAGACCTAGCAGATCTTACAACATTTATCAATCTATAACATGAGAATGTGATGAAACTTAACTCGAGACATACATTCAAACTGAAAGTAAAAGTTTAAATTGATTTTGTGAATGTAATTTTTGTGAAAGACCAAATAATTATAGAAAACACAGAGCTTATGGACTAGTACCTTATCTTATAGTATGGAGTCTTAAAAAATTCAATTAAAATCATACAACAACATTTCACCTATCACAATAGATCTATTAAATGATGCATTACACCATCTAACTCAAAATTTCTAGACCAATATTACTTAATTATCCATGCATACATTCACATAAATCTTCACTCATGCTAAAGCAAATTAAATTTTTCTTTGAACAAGAGCATCAACAACTAACAAACATTCAATTGAAATATAATGAAGACAAATTGAAATATATTTGATCCATTTCATTCATAATTCATATGAGGTAATCAATTGGAGAACAAAGGCTCTAGAAATACACTATTTTCATTCAGAAGTGATAGTACTAATATACAAAGCTAATAATCAAAGACTAAGAACTCCAAAACCTAGAAAAAACTTAGACAAAATTATATCTGCATTCTCTATTACAATTTTCTTCTCTAAATCACTCAATAACAACCCTTTCAAAGGCACCAAATTCCCTTTTATAAAAACAATAAAGGGTGGAGAGAGAAATATATACCTCAAGGAAAGTTAGTGTCATTCGAGCCAAGCCTCGTGATCCTTATTCCACTAAGACACATATAGGTGAGGAGAGCAAAGGAGACCCCTCCAATATTGGGCACTACAGGAGATACAAATATTCGGTTTGCTATTTATAGCATCTTAGGGAGAGAAAGAAGGTAAGCCTGTGTCGTATTGGGCCTGTACCACTGGACATCTACCTATCTTCTTTTGAAAATAAAGGTGTTTCTATCTGATCTTGTGGATTATTTATCACTTAACTATGAGGTGGGCCTACTACAAGTATGCTCCTATCTAATTAACTAAGTTGTGTTTATTCAATTGTATTCAATCTATTCTCTACCAGTGACACCATTTGGCCTTTGGGCCTTAAACCTTATTACCAAGAGCCAAAGAGTCATAGTTGTTTCTATCTACTATGAGTGTCTTGAGTAAAAACTTGAAATAATCAAACATGAGAGTCATAGGGCCCCCACGAGTGAGTCACTTAGAAAAACTATTTTTAGGGAAAAATCCAAAGCACCACATTTATTAACTTTTGTGTCACATCTGTATTTTGCAACACAATTGCAGAATCTTTGTGACACATTTGTTAATTCCTATGACACATCTATCTTTCTATACTACAAATATTTCTATTTTGAACCAAAAATGTTAGACTTATACAATGCAACTATGTTTAGAAAACCTATAAAAAGTTATAACATCACAATTGTCAAAATTTGCACCGTAATTATTTTTGTCAAGCAATTGTTGAGTTTTGTAATGCATCTGTTAAAATTATGTGACACAATTGTTACTCTTTGTACCACATCTATTTTTGTTCTATACCACACAAATTTATTCTATAATGCATCTATTTACACAAATAAATCAAGGTTTATTTCAAAAAGTATAGAACTCAAACCTGATTTTACATAGTAACTTGAAACAAAACATAGTCTTTTTCCAATTTTAGTCTTACATAAATTTAGTATTTTTCTTGTTTTACCTATCTTAAATTGCATCCATAGATTAAGCTCATCATCCCACATCTTAGAAATTTGTCTTAGTATTTTGAAACCAAGAAATAAATCAAATTATTGATCAACCCATAGTTACCTTTTAAACATCTTAAACCTCATTATTTTCCAATTATCTCATCAACAAGTAAGACCTTTAACTAACGAGTCTAGTTAAGGTTCAAATTTTATGAAACCGTCATCTTAATCAATTATCCTTCTTGAGGTTTAGGTATTTCATTTGATCACCTTGGTCCTTCAAAATTTTGTCATGTATCCTCTTTTAAAATCAAAGTCAGAAAATCTAAGATCCAAGCATTTACAAATATCTTTCAAAAATCAAAAATATCAAAAACATAGCTAAATTTCATACTCACCTTGCATCCATCAAAATTCCAAAAATTCCAAAAACATAAAAAAAATCTAAAATTTTTGAAAGAAAATCAAAATCAAAAAATCAAAAATCAAAACAAGTTTTGTATGGTTGTAACAAGATCCCAGAGAAAGAGAAAAGAAATGGATTCCAACATTAAAAATAACTATTGTGTAAGGGGGAAATCGAGATGCATAATTATAATCAAAATGAATGAATTAAACTAATCTAATTCAAACAAAAAGATGAAGATTCATGCCCATTATGCATGAAATGAAACTGTGAATAAATGAAATCAAATAATGCCATCAAAGGAGAGAACATAAAATGAATTCAAAAAATCCAGCATTACCATCCCATGTCAAAGTGTATTCACAATGATGTTGGATCATTGTATCAATGTGAAGCATCCATTGATGTGTTAAAAAAGCTTCAAATTTGTGTGTTGATTGAAGATGTGTGTCAAATTTCTTCAAGAAATCGATTGCAATTTCAGCATTACTTTGTTGTGTAAAAGATGTCAATTCTTCGATCATTTTTGAGGATGAAGATGATTGTTATGTATATATTTTGTTTCAAAATGAACAATCAGGATTGCGTAGTAGGAAATCCTGATCAACAGTTGAAAGATGTTGAGAGGAATTAGATGGGAATAATCAGTGGATTTTGATTGGGTAATTGGTGTAATTGATGAAATCAATTTGAGTGTTTAGTGGAATTGAGGAAATAGTTTGAGCCTTTAGTGGGATTGAAGAATAGATGGATTAGTTAGGAAATAGATGTATCAGTTTGTAACGCCCCGCCACACAACCCTAGGGGAAGTTGCAATTTACTACACAAACGAACTAATTTTTTATTTTTTTTATAAGAACAATTAACATGCAAGTTCACTAACCATTGCCAACCAATCCCCTAAGGTTACGAGACTGAGTTACTTAAACCCAAACAAGAAACATGAATTATAACCACAACATTTAATTACTTAACAATTTAGGCTCACATACATTCCATACATAATAATTTACATCAAAGAATAAGAAGTACCACATGGTTTCAATAACAATAATTTACAACATGATTACAACACTCATTCCCCAAATGAGATAAATCCAATAATCATGATTACATATTACAACTTCCACCTCGATAACAATGAGGGGTAATAAAAATACAATAATAACTTAAATGAATAAAGCATGAAAAGATACCAGAACCCACGAGCTCTCCAACTGGAAATCTCGTCCACACGAACAAGAAGACAACCCAATGGATTAAGGTGCACGTTCCACCCTACCATGTGATACCCGAAGGCTCACCCCCCGTGCTAGGAGATAGTAACAAGGAATCCAACACAAGAACATCTACCTCAAGACACAGGCTACTACACAACTGAACTGAAAAGGATACAAGTACAACAACACTTAACACAAAGGTTACAATGCTTCCAAAGGACAAGGATCACTAACGCAGTACAACAAACTGACTTTCGGTTGACATAGATAGAGTGTCACATGACATTTTCTATGAGTTACCTTGGCTCAACTGTCTTAGGCAACCGATCCCACATCTTGGGTTATCCTGGCTCAACTCTACCAGTCGCCGGACCCTCATACCAACTGCACTTCTCGTCTCATCTCAAACCTTAAAAGCGAATGAGTTAAGAGAGAGACATTAATTATCTTAATTAGTTTGATATTTTTTTATTAGTTCTTTTTAAGTTATCATTTACTTAAACCCTAAGTGAGTTACCCTGGTGCCCCTTTGTGTGTTGGACCCCTACAAAGAGCCACTCTCCTATCGACAACACATGCGGTATAACCCACAATGGTAACAAGATAAGATGACCTCTCCAATCCAAGGAGGCAACAAATAAAGAAAACTCACTCCAGCCACTGGAGGCAACAAAGGTCAAAACCCTCTCCAAACACTGGAGGCAACAAGGTCAAAACCCTCTCCAAACACTGGAGGAAACCAAAATACAAAACCCACTCCTTCCAAAGGAGGCACAAACTACATAAGCCTCTCCTAATCCCAAGGAGGCACAAACCATCCCCATTCGAGAAAATCGAGTGAACAACATGATACAACTCAACACATTTCCCAAGGTTATTCACAAATCGAGCCACTACCTGAAACATCCCAAACTAGAGAACTCCTCTAGAAGACTTACTAGACAATTAACTCCATTCCCCAACAACAAGAATGAATGAAACATGATTTAGAAAGCATTTCCGACAACTCAATATACTACTATTAGGGTTTCCTAAACCCAAGCCAAGCAATGACATAGTGCATGCATCCAATTAAATAATTAACAATATTTGCACACTCAAAAGTAAATCAAATTACTTGGGCAACTTTAAGGAATATAAAATTAACAATTTAATTCTATTTGTTGAATCAAAGATAAGGATTAAAATAATCTTTATAAATACAGCCATTTGCTTATAAATTCTGCTTTTAAATAAATCATTTGATTATTAAAATCAACTTTTTTAAATAACACATTTGATTATCTAAAATCCTTTTTTTTTTGCCTCTATTAACACAACAATAAACGTCTTGAAATAATCTATATTTAAATCTAATCATAAGTTAAATATACATATAAATGTATATACAAATATATATATATATATATATATATGTGAAATATATATTTATTGCTTAAATATTTTCATATTTTTAAATCAACTAATTTAAAATTCCATATTACAAATTATCTTAACAGAAAATGCATAATCTATAAACATTATATATATATATTTCCACAATATATACATAATTATATAAAAAAAATTATATTTAAACAATATTATAATATATATACATATAATATATAATTAATATATATATAATATATATATATATATTATTAAGTATATAATCTAATATATTAAAACAAAACTAATTTTTTTTAAAAATAAAATATTAAAAAGAAAACCACGACTCAGGCTACTGCGTAGCCCACAAACCCCCATATATGAGGGCCGCAACCCGTGGGAGGCTGCTACGCAGCCCTCCCCACAGGCACGGCTATGTGGACAACGCAATTGCCTATGAGGGCAGCGGCGCTGCCTACACAGTCGCCTCCTATGGGAGCGGCTGTGTAGCGCACTTCCACACTTTTTTTTTTCTTATTATAATTTATTCACAAATAAAAACGAGTTTTGATTTTTGGGCGATCTTCCAGAAAGGAAAAAAAAACACAGAGTTTAATTACTAGAAAATAAATATATAATTATATGCAAGCACAGAATATATTCATAAACCCAAAATCTCCATTCCCAGCCAAATTGTGCAAATGCACAACAAAATCTTGTGATAAAATAACAAATTAGCAATGCAACAGTTGGGTTTAAATCTCAGTTTTGAAATGCCAATTTCTTTTGGTTTTCTTTCTATTTAACCATTGTTTGAATTCTTGTTTGATCTCATTTTCAAAATTTCAACAGAGTTTAAAAGTATAGAACCAATTGACATGGGTTTTCCATTGAATTTAAACATCATCTTAAGGATTTTCAAATAGCAAAACAAGGATTTGAATTCTTTCCAAAATGAAACAAAACCAAAAACAAAACAAGGAAGAACCTGATTTTTCCTCCAAAGTCTGAAGAACTCCAAAATGGTGCTTTCAATTCCTCTTTTGAATTCAGCCCAAGCAAGAATTTCAATCCCTTCACCAATCCAAGCCAAGCCACAGCCAAAAACTCATTCCCCAAAATGTAAAATCAAAATTATGAAATTCTATTTACTAAATAGAGTTTTTTCCCAAATTGGTCAAACCCCTAAAATATCCCCACCCACTAAATTTATTGTAAAATTTGGAGGATAATTCCAATTTTTTAAATTTAAAACAAATTTTACTTTATCTCATGCACTTTTCAAAATTCTTTAAAACAAAAGAATACAAACTTTTCAAAGAATTTACTTTATCAATAATTTTCAAAAGTGAAATTAAAAACACATTTTCATTTTTATTTATTTATTTATTTTAATTTAACTCTAACTATCCAAAAATGATTTCTACTTTTATTTTAATTAAATCTTAATATACAATAATGCCAAAACAACTATATCATTTAATATATCACCATTAATCTAATTAATCAGTAAACTCAATCTAATTTTATTAATTAAATCAAATCAATCAATAAAATAAATAACGTTTCAACATTGCAACTAAATACATTTAAACATCATTTTAACTACACCCGCCATTTAATAACCTTTAAAATATGAAATTAAATGAGTACTCAAGGTGAAATGGACCAAATTAAAACAACTAACTTGACAACAACCCGATGACACACTATGACTAGGGTGACGACTTGGCACGGAAAACCTAGCTACTATCTCCCAATCAATTACCGTTGGTTATTGGACACGCTCAAACCTGTGAACCAGGTGGAGTCGATGTCATGTACCTGTCAACCTACAAACAAAGAGTACATCGGACATGCATATATATATATAATATGATCAAACACACTGTGAAGAGGAAATCTCAGAATCGTAGGGCACTCGCAAGCGAGTGATACAATCCCGTCCCCTTCACCAATACACAATTACTAACTGACGATTCTAACATCAATAATATGATCAATAGCATAAAACATCGTTAAATCAAATATCTTCTAAGTTAATCCAAAACATGCTATAAGGATAACATTGGAATGAAATAACATCACATCAAAATATAACATTCACATCGTTTAACAATTTGCGAACAAAAGTAACCAAGTTCCAAAGTCAAAGCATAATCAGACACAATCATTACAAAGAAAACACTGCCGATCAAAAAGCCAAAATGGAGGGGTGTTACACAGTCAGCCAATTAGAGTGAGCAATCGATGACCATAATTTGCTCAATCATGAAAGTGGGTGAGGGTAATTAATTAATCTTTTTGAGTTCAACATGCAAACCATGTTTTACTTTTACAAAGTTGTATTTGTTTGTTTTGACCTTTTTGAATGATGTTTGAATAATTTATTCAATTATTCATGTTTAGGGGAAAGTGGTTTAATTAAACTATTATGTTTTAATAATTTAATTTACTTAGGGGAATAGGGTAAATTAGTGAGATAATTAAATAATTGATGTTATTTAATTAATCGATAGGAATAAAGCTAGATTAGGACTTTATTAAATAAATGAAATTTATTTAATTAGTAAAAAATGGTGAAAAAGTGAATTAATTAAATAATGTAATATTATTCAATTAATAGAGGAAATTAGGGTTTTTTGATGTAATTGATGTGAAATGCAATGATATTAGCTGATAATGATGATGATGAGAAAATTTCATTTAGGATGTATGACAAGCATTATGTCATTTTTACATGTCTACATTTTTCCCCTCTTTGAGACAAAGTATTGGTTGCTTTGTTTCAAATATTTTTATGTTAAGATCAAGATTTGAAAAAAATTATCTGCTCCGCTATGCCCTGATGGTCAATGGAAAGATGGTAGGATTTTGGATTGCCCCCTTAAGAGGTTGACTGAAAAATTCATTTTTTAGGTCGGGCTCACGACATTATTTCCTTTCATTTTAGATGCATAGAGGACAAAAAAATAAGCTTATAGGACCCTCGTTGATAGTTTAGATGTTCCCAAGAGCTCCTAATTTCAACCTACGAGGGTTTCCTAGGTAAAAAATTAAGGTTTGGAGGGTTGAAATAGGTAATTAGGGTTTAATTTACCTCATTTGCATTATGAGCGTATAGTAATTTATTTCCTCTAAATTTTGTGATTTGGCTATTGTCAAGATGCTATAGAAAGGATTAGAGGAGCCCCACATCGTGTGGATGTTTCTCATGAGGTTAGGTGACCTGTAGGCATCGGTATGTTGTATGTACCCTTTCCTTTCCTATTTTTGTCTTATCATTTTTGAGTAATTAATGCATGAAGACAAATTAAGCAAAAGAGGTAGGTTCATGAATTTCATGCTTTTGCATCGAAATTACTGCTATTTATGTTAATATGTATGCCACTTTTGAGTTAGATGTTCACCTTCAATATAGTTTTTCACTTTTGTTTCTACCTTTCCTTAAAAATTTTGCTTTTCACTCTTTTTTTTAAATGGCTGCCTTTGTCGAAATTGTTCACTTTTGAGAAATATGTTCACTTTTGACAATTTTAGCACTTTTGTATTTATTTTTTGCTCTGGATAAAATAGTGACTAGTTTTGGTTGGTTTTACCACTTTTGACAACAAAGTCGCCGCTTTTGACAAAAAGTGACCAATTTTGCTTTTTTGGAATTTTGAGTCAATTTATTTGCAATCACAAGTTCATTTATTTTTTCAAGAAAATTTTTAACATCATGGATTGAATGGTTGCAGGTGGTTCTCAAACCATTGTATTCGAGGGAGTGACGACCATGGGAGTTGTTCGATTTGATCATTGGGTTTTACAAGTTGGAGCGAGATGTTCTAGATATTGTGGGGTTACAAAATATTTGCTACATTCCTATGATTAGATGCCATAGATCTATGATGACTACCCTTGTGGAACGATGGCACTCTAAGACATCGTCTTTTCACTTATCTACTAGGGAGGCCACTATCACCCTAGAGGATGTATGGAGGATTCTTCATGTACCTATTCATGGAGAGCTTGTGACCTATTTTGTACAATAGGGTATAGGTGCTATGTGTCGAGTCCTTGGTGTATGACGTCTTTGGTTTTAGGAGTCTAAGATAGACCTATCTCCATTCGTTGGTAGTGTGAATCCCATTTCATTGGTTCTATGTGCTTTGACTTCAGGGCTTGTTATTTCTGATCAGCGAGGTAGACAATTTCCTATCAATTGGGGTGTATGAATTGAGCAGATGTTCGAGCATGGTACTAGATATGAATAGGGCACATGTCTCCTTGCTCATCTTTATAGATATATGCATGATGTCACCTACTGAGGAGGCATTCCAATTCTTCTAGTATGGGCATGGGAGCATATCCCAATTACTAGGCTCGATGGAATTTTGGATTGGGATCCAGAGGATCCTTACTCATATAAATATGGTTATTTTCTACATTATACTTGGCCCAGGAAGCTACCTTACTAGCACCACGTGATAGATGATATTCCTGGTTTTGTTTGGAGACTATGGTTGGACTATGATGCCTGACGTCATGACCAGGAGAAGCTTTCATTTTGTAGATAGACATGGTGGTTGATTGGTTGTGTTCATTCTTTACTTGAGTGGTATTTACTTGATTGAGTGCTTCACTAGTTTGGTGAGAGATAGATTCATTTTTTTGATGACTACCAGGCTCATTTTGGTCAGACTACTTGAGAGTTCTGAGTGTGGGGTCTTCAGGTATACCATGATGGTGTTGTCATAGGGTTTAGAGCACTTTTCCCCTTTGGATGGGGATGGCTTGTTGGACCCATAGATCCTGGGACTACCCCAGATTATGATTAGTGGTGGGCTTGGTAGATTCCCCTAAGGTTTATAGATCCTACTAGCACGGTGTCAATCATGGTAGAGCAGGTATAACCAGTCAGAGAGGTGAGAGACAAGTAAGGGTCACTATTGAGCAACTCAATAGAGAAAGATAGGATGGGGATCAGGATCAACATGGTGATCCCATGTAGTAGGATCCACCAGTGGCATAGGTTCCTCATCCATCACCTGGAGATGAAATAGTTCAATTAGCTTAGATGAAAATTGCTAGAGACATGGAGGTTGTGTGGTGACAGGACGCTAAGGCACAGGTGGCTATATTGACTATAGAACATGATGTGGCTAGGCAAGAGAGAGATGCTACTAGACAAGAGTTAGTGACAGAGCAACAACTTAGATATTTTGTAGAGATCTCTTTGGCCACATCGATTCCCATGGCCCAACATTAGTCAAGAGTGAGAAGCTGGTACAGAAGGTGACATTATCAGACACTTTGTGAGGCCTTTGTACATAGAGCTCAATGATGGCCATGCTTTGAAGAGCCCAACATAGCCACAGGTCTAGATTTAGGAGGGAATTCAATATGACAACCCGATTAGGCACATCCTTCTCCTCACCATAGCTAGGATCCTTAGAGGTCCCCTCCTTGTGATAGCCATCAGGGCTGATTATATATTGATCTATT
>VDFB02000007.1:190741400-190771153 GCA_007258455.2 Sequoia sempervirens
AAGTGTTTACAATCAGCCATTATTGATCATTGATCAAACTGAACAGTGTGAAAAATTTTCTATGTGGAAGGAAAACAAGAAAACAATGGTTCAAAAATAAGGAATTTGTCTTCTGCACCAAATGAGAAATATTCACAATATGTGCTAGGAAGGAATAATTCCATAAGATCGAGTATGCAAGAACCGAGAATTGCAAAATTGGCTTACGTTTGACTTCCAAACACAAATTTTCACACTTTTCGATGTTCCAACATAAGTCAAAAAGTATATGTGCGTAAGTTGTAAAGTATACACTTGAATACATGTAACTCATATCTATTGAACCATGAATTTATAATGCAAATATGGACACCATCAATAAAAAAGATTTGTATTAATCAAATAGCCATGTAAGCATGTACATCAATATATGTCAATATAAGTATAAAATATAGTTACAAAAAAGCCATATAGGCTTACAAGAATGCCATATAGGCATACAACGTCAAATATATCGAATACAAAATATGTACAAAATTGCCATGTAGGCATGCCCAATAAAGGGCTCTACATTCAAATTCATTTCTCTCCATATACGGTTCAAATGCAATTTTCTTTCCCTTTCCTGGTCGACCCGATGGCGATAAATCTGTCACTTGTTTCTGTTGAGGGGTGCTCCTGCTGCTCCTCCTACGATTTAGTTCCTGGTCAAGTTTCAACTGTTACAATAAGAAGTAAAGACATTAATATATAGAAATTACATTATAAAAATTAATATATTTAACAAAATTTAATCACTTACAGCCATCTGACGATCATGCTCCTCAAGGGAAATATTTGCACACCAATGCTCAGGTGTGCTCAAGCCCTGTATAAACCATCCAAATAGAAATTAAACTACGAATCAATAATGGTTTGATTTTTCACTAGAACCATTTCATTTATAACAATGACTGTAAATTGAAATTTAGTAATTTGCCTCATACCTCCCTATCCAGGCCATCGAGGATTCTATTAGATAGAAACACCAATATCCATTGCCCATACATTACGTTAGATTGGTGTTTTACTGTCACCAACTATCCCCGAAAATAAAACAACAAATTATTCAATCACAAAATAGTTATCCAATTTGAGTAATGCTTTGAGTTTGAATGATGTGTAATGTAGCAATAAGCAACAATATGATTATCATTTTTTAAAAGCAATAACCTAGGACAATCACATTGAAAACAAAAGACCTTTAGGACAAATTTTAAATTGAAGAAAAGCGTCAAAACACAGTATAAGAGAAATATGACAACCAATATGAGAGAAGAGATGATCAAAGTCAAAGGCGGCTTTGATAGTAATGGCCCGGAGTTAAGTATGAGCAAATCCAAGTATCAGCATTTGCAAAGGAATGGAGTAAGAGGCTAAATAGAGATACGGCGACGGCAAAAATGATGGAGCCTAACTTGTCAGGGCCTATTCTTTGAGCCTTATTAAGCTTGTCATAGTTTAGGATATGCAATAAATTTTTGACAATGGAATTAACCTTTGAGGGATGATTGATTAAATTAGAAGTCTCCTTTACCATGAAAATTTGAATATTCTTTCTTTGGCCTATCATTATGATTTTTATGTTTCCTCACTTGAGTTAAATATAATAGTCAAGTGTTTATACCAAAGATGATAGAGAAAATAATCATGAAAAGGAGAATATGATGGTGATCAATGACAAGTTAGTGGCACATTTGACAATCGAAAGAGTAGAGGAATGCATAGTGAACATCATGGTACACCTTATGATATAAATTAAGCCACATGGTTGATGTGCTTTGAATCCTTGCATCTAAAGGAAATGGATAGTGAACATCATGTGTTACCTTGTTACTACATGAAGGAGGAGGCTCCATCTCTCCATTTGGTGTGTAAACAAAGTGGAATTTTTCTAACTATCAAGTGAAGGCTTAAAACCCTAGTTTTGCTCCATTTCATGTTTGAGCTTTGTCTGCGGAAAGGGAGTGGAAAGTGGGACCTCAAGAATCTTTGAGTGTTGTCCATGTGAACCAAGAGCAGCAGAAGAGTGGGAAGTCCTTTTGGGGGTTTGTTGGGGACCCAGGAGTCAGTACTAACCTTTCAAACCCTAGCTAAAGTTGGTGAAGCGATGGGAAGTTGAAGTCTTGGAGGTTGTTCAAACACCTTTGGAGATGGTTGAAGCCTTTTTAAAGACTTATCACTACCACCAAGAGTTGATGGAGTGTTGAGGAAGATTGGTCTTTAGTATAGTGTAAAGGCTAAGGAAGAGTTGTGGCAATGAACCAAGGTGGACTTGGTGGTTGGAGTTTGTGATAGAAGAGGGGTTGGTCAGACAAACCAAGGGCACCTAGTCATGAGTAGAGACCTATAGGTTAGATTGGTGAAGCAAAGCACCAAGGAGGTCTTACAAGGAAAGGCCTAGAGCAGGAATCAATGATTGATTCCTCCAACCCCTCTCCCTATCAGATTGGTATCAGAGCAAGCAAAAGATTTGGGATTGATCTTGTATGTTAGAGAAAGAGTCTAGTGGTTCTAGCATCATGGTGACAAATGCTGAGTTGGCCAAGAGGGTTGAAGAAATAAACGAAGACAATAGGGTATTGAGAGAAAAGTTAGACCAACTTGAGCAAGCACTGAATGTTATGGAAGAATAGCAAAAGAAGAAGAGGTTGCAAAGGAGGATAGAATCCCTGAACCTGACCCTATATTGAAGGAGGATCCCTTCTTGAAAGCATTGAAGGCTTTGAGTGGAAAAACACTTGAAGGAGTACCATTGTTTAGTGGAAAGATGGAAGCTGATTTAGTTATGGATTGGATAGAGGGAATGGAAAACCATTTTGAGGGTGATGGAGTCACTGAAGCACATAAGGTAAAGGTGGCTAAATCAAGACTAAGAGGTTCTGTAGCAGGTGGAATTCATTTAGATAGAGAGGAGGAAGGCCAAGCAACCTATCTATGCTTGGAGGAATGGTTGCCAAGGTGAAAGAAGCATACCTACCTAAAGAGACTATAGAGTCCAGTTGCATAAGAGGAGGCGAGTTTGAGGCAAAGAGGTCGGGGAGATGAGTTCTATCTTGAGAGTTTCAAAGACTTTGCATGAGGTCCAATATCACAGAGGATGAAAGTATCAAGGTGGCAAGGTATCTCAACGGTTTGAAGTGGAACATTCAAAAGGAGATGGTTCTCTTAAGCCCCAAAATAGTGCACCAATGTTATCAATTGGCATTAAAGATTGAAGAGAGGAGTAAGAGGAAGCAAGATCAGACTTCTAAGGGAAAAGGCAAAGGAAGAGATCAAAGAGGACATCATGGTGGCTACCAAGGTAGAGGCAATGACCAAAGAAACCAAGGAGAGTCAAAACTCATAGAGCATGGAGGTGAAACATCTACAAGAGGTGGATATAACCGGGGTAGAGGACCTCAAGGAGGTTCAAATAGAGGAAGAGGAGCAGGCAGGAAGGAGCCTTTCCTTGTATGTACCTGCTCTAGGCCTTCCTTGTAAGACCTCCTTGGTGCTTTGCTTCACCAATCTAACCTATAGGTCCCTACTCATGACTAGGTGCTTACGTTTGTCGACCAACCCCTCTTCTATCATTCATCAAGATCATACATTGACCTTCTTGCCCCTCCTAAAGTTTGGACCCACATCCATTACCTCCACATAAAATTTGGACATCCTTGGTCTTCATGGTTCCCACGCTGTGATATGGTTATGCAAATGAAAATGAAGAAAAGTAATCATCTCCTTATCCATTGGCTAGAAGAATGCATGCTTAATGTTTGATACATGATATCAGCTCTCTCTTTTGCTCTCATGGTTGAATATCAAAATCCAGTATGGTGGGCCTCCAGAGTTCTAGTCATCTTTCTTCCTCTTCCACCAAATGTTGTCCTGATCCACATGTCTGCTAGCCTAATTGGCTTTGTTTTTGAAAACTGAAGTTTCTCTTGAGTCACCAGTGTAGCTCTCTCTACCTTTCAAACTCTTTCATTGCTACAAATTTGTCTTTGGGATTTAGTCATTTTATACCACATAGTTGGTATGCTTTGAATCCTTGCATCTAAAGTTTAAAACCTTAGGAGACCTTAGATGAGAAAAAGAAGTAATGTTTTTTCTTTTTTTCTTTTTTATGTGAGGGCGTAGTAGTGAGATAAAAGAGGGTATAGAAAAATGAAAAAAGAAGACATAAAATTCATGGACCATACTATATCACCTACATGCTAGCTAACAAGGACATGAATGTAGTAGATTTAGGTGTGATAGGGGTATTGCAAGGTATATTTGAGGAATATATAAGAATGAAGAAGAATTCAATGGATCAAATTAGTGTCAAATGTTTTCCTAAAAGATCTCCCACACCCTATTAGGGAATTTAATCATTTCTAAGCATTTTCCACATCCTATGGGAAAGTTTGAGGAGGCTCAAATAGTTGAGAGTTTAATGAGTAATTATAACTTCTTTCCATGCAATCATGATTAGTTAGAGAACATATAGGGAAACTTGATGAGCTATGCAACAAATGAAGAGAATATAGGGTATTTTGACCTAGTCTTAAAGCATCTCAAAGCGTCACAGGAGATATTATTGAAGAGTCTTGGTAGGTAGATAGAATTAGGGGATAGAAATTTTATTTTGGTTACATTGACATCATGTAGGACATCCGTAAAATCTTATTCTTGGTTCGTTGACATCACAAAAAATTATATAGGATGGAGTAGAATGTAGCTCTGCACTTTGTGAGTTCCATGTTAAATTTTTATTATATATAGCTTGCTAGTGTAGGAATTCTAAGACAAACAATCATGGTAGGACCATTCTTAAAGATTTCAAATAATAACCTAGTGAACCCCATATACTCTTATGACTATATATACACACAAATTTAGATTAAACTTAGAATTCATTAACTTTAGTTCTATTTATTCTATATTACCTCGATTGAGAGTTTGATCAAATCTACTTCACACTGAAGGTGTTTTCTTAGAAACCTCCAACAACACCACATTCAACATCAAAATCACATATTAAAATACCATTAAGTAAAAAAATGCTATTAACATATGTAATCAATTTATAATTGTTTACTAACTTTACATACCCACTAATAGGTGTCTTGCATAAATGATAGATTATTTGGTGTACCCGGGGTCCAACAACGTGACCCTACAATTTTATTAAAATAATAAAAACTAGAATTGGTTAATCTTGCATTTGACAATTAAAAATTTAATAAACTAAATTCAATGAACATGTTCAGTTTTACATTTGTGTACCATATGCATCATGCAGAATGTCAGCCACCCTCTCCATCCCAGTAGATGCATATGGATCAGGTTGCGTAGAAGGATATGGATCTTGCATAGCACCCTCCTGAGGGCCGGTAGGGTCATACGAACAAGTGGCTCCACAAGATCGACACACATGGCCTCGAAGGCCACCACCTGAAGACTCCCCTGGATTGCACTATACAATGGGGCTAGTGTAGTGGATGACACTCCGAGTCAAGGATGCTTGATTTTGCAAAGTCTCTACATCAGCACTCTCCTTTGCAACCTCACAGGCATCACAATCTGCTCATGAGGCGGCCTAGCGAGAGGTTGTCTCCCTTGCCATGTAGGATCCGGCTATGCACCGAGCCTATCCTAAGCTGACCCCCCACCTCTCCCATAGAAACTCCTTCATATCAAAATAATTTGGGATTTGGTTCAATACAAACTCACGGTATAATTTCCTAAGAAAATATTGGGGGACTTCACAGTTATTGCACGGTGGGTAATCAAAGACCATATACCATCTGTCATAAAAACGGTTCCTAATCTCTACGTGGTGGCACCAATGGATGGGAAACCTCTTTGCATTGAGGGTGAGATTTTGATTTGTTCTAGGGTCAGTGAATAGAGAGCACAAATCGCCTTTAGTAATCTTTAAATCTTTAACTTGTTTATATGATAATTTATCTGCATAATATGCCCTCGATGTTTGCCTCCTATTTTGCCATCCGGATATTTGTTGGGTAATTGCATTCACATTTTTAACAAATCCTTCAATGAATCTGCTAGATGTATCCTTTCTGTGGTTGAAGAATTTTGATCACTCAACCTACTAATAAGATCCTCAACTTCTTTTATTGTTTTCAATTTCACTCCTCAAATTTTCTTGAGTGCCGGAGGGTATTGAGAGAATGGTGGGGCAGGTTGATTTTGTTGTTGAGGTTGATTTTGTTGAGGTTGATTTGGTTGAGGATTTTCCTCCTCTTGTTGAGGATTTCCTACAAATTAAAAAAAAATCATTCATTCTAAACTAAAACAAACAAAATCAATTTAAAACAAAAAAATTCATTACAAATACCAAACAAAACTTACCTCTTGCATCTCTTCGTCGTCGGGGTGCCATATTTGTGAAGAAAATTGAACTCAAGTTGATCAAATGTGAAGAAGTCACCTCCTCAACAACGCGAGCGCATAGTGCAGGGTTTTTGCCGCGGGCAGAAATGAAAATCAGTAAAAAACAAATGAAGAATGTTCACTTTTTTTTTTGCTTTTAAAAAGCCAAAACGCGTTATAACGCGAACGCGTTTTGGCTCATTTTTCACTTTTGTGGCCACAAAAGTGCGACCATCTTAGTGCACTTACCCATATATAGATGTTTACATATAATTTTAAAATTATTTTATTTTATTTACATTATTTCATATTCTTTCTTATTAGATATCAATATCCATATATAATATATATATTATATGTATATAGTAATATGTTTTCAATCTTATATATAATTTTGTGTATGTGAGAAATATTAATTTTGTATAGAAGAATAATATTATTTACATATTTATTTGTTATATAAGTAATATATAATAAATATATTCACTAAAGAGTTAGTTTATTAATTTAAATTGAGTTTTTGGTAAAGGCATAGAAATGGGAGATCAAAAAGAGGTAAAAAATGATGCTTTTTAAAATCATTTGAATTTGAAGTTAGATCAGTATTTTGAGATACATGATTTCAAAATTTGAAGATACGATAAGACCAAGAATTTTAGTATCCTAAATATAATTTTAAAACTTCTAATATTTTAAAAAAGTTCAAAATTAAGAGAACCAAATGCTGTGTGTGATAAACTTTTATAATGTTACATTACTGTAGACACCTAAATTTGGACACTTACATTTGCCCAAATTTATCCCTCTTCATCTAAACATCCTCTTGTTTGCATTAATTAAGTAATATCACTATTATTTAATTAATATCCTTAAATTCCTCTAAATCCCTAAAGTATTCAGTTAATAATTAATACCTTACCCTTTATCCCCCATTTCCTCAAAGAATTACATGTCACATCCTCCAACTTTTGAAAGTTGGCTTTTAATCTTCATTGGCCACTAACTATCTTCTAATCACTAATTAACTAATCCAATCAACATCTTAGTCAACTCTCCCATCCCCCAAGGAATTTTTAATTCATTTTTGTCTTCCCTATGTAAATTTAAAATTCACTTTTATTCCTCCAAGGAATCTCCTCTTCCCCATGTGATCATTGACAAGTCACATCACTCACATGGGTCAAAGTCCTACTTTTTGGGGACCTTGTCTTATCCAAGGTACTTCTCAACTTCCTTTTTGAGAAACTTGTCTTATCCTTAAGATCTTCCAATCATGTGAATTTAAAATTCACATTTAATATCCCAACAACTTCTCTCATTCCCATGGTCCTCTCATTTGTCACCGTCACCTTTTCCCAAGGTACTTGCAAGTACCTCCACATCATTCGTACTCTCTCCACCTCATGTGTCCTTGTCAAACTTCATCCTCCACATGGAAAGATGTGAGGGCTTGTGACTCCTCAACTCACCACATCCCTTCATCTTTTGCATGTTGGCAAGATTTCAACCCTCCATTTCTCTAGGGATTCTTCTCATAAAATGAAATATTTTCTTTCATTCTTCAATAACAACAAATTATGCATTATCACATTCAATAACTTTGAATCTCTCCAACTTCAACTCTCATCCACCATTATTGAAACCTTGAAGCTCTCATTGCATCCATTGCATTCATCTACTCAACTACCCACATCTCTCATTTCAATCCTCATTTTATCAAGATCATTTTGAATCCATTTGCATCACACCTTGCCATCAAAGGAGGACACAAAATAAACAATCCAAGGGCCAACCAAAGATCAATTCAACACAAGGTAAAATCTGGTTTCTTTTATCTTTATTTTGTTTTGAGTTCAACTAGGCTTATCTCAAGGTTTTAGGTGTTGTTTCCTTTGTTTTTGCAAATTGTTTTGCATCATCTAGACTAGGATATTTCACTTTATCACAATTACAATTAAAAATATTGCACTTAAATGATATATTATGCTTTTATTTTATCTCTTCATTTCATTCAATACACATTACACTTATACAGGGTTTTAATTTCCTACACTATAGGAACCACTCTTTAATAATATGAGTTGTTCTAACAACTCATATACCTACAATATCTTGTACAAATAATAATAATATATTATCCTATATATGTTATATTTTAATACTAAAAAACATATCACAAATAATGTAATTCAATCCTAACAAATCAATGCAAAGACTAATTCCTAACACCCCCCTTAGTGTGAACCTGGGGAAAAATTACATTGCATGAACTAGAAACAAAATTGTATGCCTCTACATACTTTTTGGTATACATAAGTTACTACCTATAATTTGTTGCACATGATCACCTATGTACTAAAATTTATATCACTTTCATTTTTGGTGAACTTATCATTGCTTGACCACACTTCTAAGAAGTCTGATAGTCAAAGGATCTCTATAGTTAGCTACTCTCCTATTCAACTATTTTAAAAAACATTTATGATTTATATAGTCTTCTCTTTTCAAAATCAATAGGGGAATGTTCACAACGTTCTCAATTGTATCCATTTTTGTTGACCATTATCACTTGATCTCTAGCAGCATAAGAAACTGTCACCACCATTAGAAGTTTCCCTTGACTTTAGTTGATTTATCTTAGGAAGGAAATAGAATATTGTGGTTATCTTACCCCCCACAATGTGAAATTTTCACTTATTTAAAAAAATAGGAAATAAAAGCACATAAAAATAAAAAAAAGATTAGTAGAAGGCTAAGTGTCCCCATGAAATCTATAAAAACTTAGCATCTAAATAAAAAAAATTAGGACTACATAAATCTCATTGGGAGCACAATGTATATCTTTTTCACATCTTCAATTAGGCTTTTCAGGTTTATGAAATCATCGACCAACTTAATTACACCTAATGCAGTTTGGAGAAAAAAATTGGTATTAATGGAATTACCAATATAGCTCTGCATATTCTAAATCTTCTTTGCATACCTAAATTTCTTATGGAGCTTGTGAAGGCTAATTTTCTTGCATTCCTTTAGTATTCAAAGGTAATCAAAAAGTTATCTTCGATGCTTCACAACCATTCCTATGATGATGACTCCAATCGTTATGATTCCTAAGGAAAAATCCATTGCACCATTCATTCTTTGTGACCATTGAAACGAACAAGAAAATGACCAAAATGCAATCCAACAAAACATGTAACAACTACCATTATAGAATTCATAAATCCTTTAGGATGAAAAGGAGCCTAACACCATGAAGGAGTATTTAGTGGAAGCATATTAGATTCAAGTGAGGTGCCACTACGTATTCCTTTTTACACCTGTAATGAAGGAAAAATGCCCCCCTAACGTAACCTTGATTTAGTGTTGCAATGTGTCTAACATATTCACATTAGGTCTTAGGACCTTGTGAACTAAATGAGCTTATTAATGCCTTATTTGGAGTGTTGTAAAGTGTTGTAACACACTTTCACACTTTTCTAGGGTTTTATTTAATAATTGGGCTTCTTTATGCTTTAATTGGCCTTATTTTACAACCACAAGCCTCATTTAATGCATATTTTTGAGGATGATCTCAACACAAATCAACATCCAATCATAATTTAGGTGTTTTCAAGTTGTGTGGCCCAGATTTAGTGATCTAGGACTCATTTTCCACCTTGGGTGAATGAGTCCTACCTAGGGTTTTGGGTCTCGATCTTGGTTTTACACCTTTCTAAGCATTTTTGAATTTGGTCCCATAAATTATGCCTAATGGGACTCATTCTCCACCTTGGGTGAATGAGTCCTGTGTGGGCCAACATCAAAATTAATTCAAATTTTTGGTGGGATGTTATCCTCCTAGATATGATGTCCATTTGTAGTGTTGTAATTTCGGGAATTTTTGCATAATTAACTATAAATACAAGTTTCTTTCACTAATTTTCAACCAAGAATTCAAGAGATCACCTAAGAAGTTGAATGAGCATCGTTATAGCAATTTTGAGTTCACAAGAGCATTCAACTATTTATAAGAGAATTCAAGAGCAAAATTCTTCATCAATTCTTGCAGCAATTCAAGATCCATCATCATGTCAAGGATATCAAGCATCAAGTATGTTATTGAGCTAGTGTTGTGATGTAGCATTGAAGATCCAATATCAAGCATTGTTCTACTCCTATTTTCAAGATCAAGATCTACATCCTTCATGGCCATTTCATGTTGAGTTACATATTTACAAGACATCATTTACAAGGAATCATTCAAGGTATCATTATCCATGATTCATGTTATTTGTTTCATGTTTCATATCTTTATTTCATTATCTCATCATTTGGTTTAATTACCTAAAAGGGGTTTGACCAAGGAAAACTACTTTCAACTAACCAAAAAACATCTTCGCCTCTCTTTAGTGTGTGATTTGCGGGTTTAGATTGAAGATGCATTAAAGAGCAAGATTGGAGAGATTTTTCAAAGTGTTCAAAGTTGTCACCTTGCATTGAAGATACTTGAAGAACTTCTATAGGTTGCAAATCAGGGTTTCGGATCCAAAACTCTATTTGGGAGAAAAGAGCAGGTGTTGAAGTGCAAATCTGAACTTTGAATTCTTGAAAAATTGGAATGGGATTGATTTACCATAAGTGGTGAATGAGTCCCACTACAGGTGTTTTTCAGGGTTTTTGTAGATTCAAATACCCTTTTTCCATCTAGTGTAGAAAAATTCATACCCTTGCATTTTCACACTTGTTTGGGCCCGCCTTGCTTTATTTATGCTTCTTTATGGCTTAATTGGTCCTATTTTACATCCAAAAGCCATATAAAGTATATATTTTTATGGAAAATCCTAAAAAACATCAAAAGATAAATTATCATTTAATGTTTACGTTTGTGTTTCCCTGATTTGTGGAGTGGGACTAAAACACCACCTAGAGCATCTTTGTCCTTTATGGGTCTTGGGACCTTGATTTTGAAAACACCTTAAAATGTCCCTTTTTGGAGTATGTGCCCTGAGAATTGAGCCTTGGGACTACAATGCCACCTAGGGCATCTTAGTCCTCCTTGGCTAATTTTTTGAGATTCAATTTCAAGTTTGGGCGGGATTTAGCCTCCTTTATTTAATGATTTCATATGTTAGTTTGTTGTCATGTAATTTTAGGATATTAAGCATGAATAAGCATAAATAGAAGGTTCCTCCACCCATTTTTCATAACAAGCAGTCTAAGTATACAAGTATTCAAGTATTCAAGCATTCAAGAGCATTTCATCAAGCATTTGAAGCCATCATCAAGATTCAAGCATCATGTCAAGGGCATAGTGTATCCATTCATGTTGTTGAGCCAAGATTGTGGATGTAACGTTGAAGATCTATTTGCAACCATTGTTTACATCATATTCCAAGATCAAAGACCTACATTCTTCATGGCCACTACATGGTAGATTTTAGACTTTCTTCACAAGATACCATACAAGGGGATATAATTTATACATTTCATCATTTGGTTTAATTACCTATAAGGGGTTTGACCAAGGAAAAACCCTATTCACTAACAATCAACAAGTTTTCCCTCTCTTATGTGTTTGTATTTGCAAATCTAGGTTGAAGACTTGAAGATCGTTTAGAGTGCAAGATTGAAAAGTTGCAAAGTTGCATTACCAAAGTTGTCATCCTCACGGAAACTCACCTACGGGTTAGATCTGGAAGTTTCAGGACCTCAAATTTGGAAAGAAGCGAGTGCAGACCTTGGAGTTCAAGATCACATTCAAAAACTTCAAAAATTTAGAATGAGACTAATATGCCACCTTAGGCATCTTAGTCCTCCATAGTGTATTTTTCAAAAATTCTTTGGGATTCTATTCTGGCATTTGAAAACTCTGTATTTTCCTTGAAAAATAGCAACGAGACTAATATGCCACTCTGGGCATATTAGTCCTCCATAGTATATTTTGGTAGCTTCTTTACATTTCTAGAATACTCATTACATCTCCAAACTTCCTAGGTACACATACCCTAACTTTTTGTAGCTTAATCTCATCATTTGAACTCATTATTTGTCTTCTATTACTTGATTTCATGAGTTGAATGTTCATTTTTCTTCATTTAGCTTGCATTTTGCATATCAAAATGTGTGTTCAAACATTTTCTTTCCAAGCATTTTCTTGGTGGTGAACCCCTTAGAACTTAAGAAACCCTTCCTAAGACCCTCCTAATTGGCTTACCTTGTGAGGTTGTTAGTCAATCCAATTAGGAATCTTACTAGGACATTAGTGAATGGTTAAGTGAGAAAAGTGTGATATCCCAAAAAGGTATCCTTTTCCCATTCATCATTCTAGAAACCTATTCTTGTGTGGAAACCCAAATCTAGGACTGATTCACCTAGATTTTCGAATGAGTCCCAGTAGGAAAATAATTTAGGTTATTCAGCATTCTAGGTTTCCATTTAAGTTCTCTCAATTTTCCAAGTGCTCCTCTATACTTTTCCAATTTTCTATTATGATTTATTTGCATTTATAATTCATTTAGTGAGGTTTTATGTATCATTAAGTTCAATCATTAGATCTTGCATTTCATACATTTTTACAAGCTCTAGCTTGGTAATGAACCCCTCATTAATCATTGAACATGCCCTAGGATAACCCTATTGTTAGGTCTCTTTCCCCTTTCTTTGTTGGATTGAGATCTCTAGGGCCTCCTTGAATGAAACTTGAGGGAAATAGGTCTAGGTCCCTAAACACCTAGTTTGTGTTCCACCTCATAAGAGGTGGAACACCTATTTTCATTGTTTCATTTGGGTGAATCTACATTTAGAACATCATAATTCTAATTTGGAGTCCATCATCATCCTAAATCTAGATTTCATTAACTTCACATTAGGGTTTGCATTAGCTAATTGACATTTTAGGGTTTAGAAATATTGCATTAGTAAAAGTGCATATAGGTTACATTTTTGCATCTTGCATCACTAAAAATCATCTGAAATCTACATTTGTATTTATCTTGGACATCATCCAAACCAAAAAGCATAGAAAACATTTGAAATTTCTTGAAAATTGTGAAAAAAAACCCTAACTGGGACTCATACACTCCTCTAGGTGAATCAGTCTCAATGCTGATTTTAAAATACCTTTTACAACATTAAAAACCTCATTTTTTTGCTTCCTAAGCTTGTTGGTAACATATACTATAAGTTTTGAAAGTTTCAAGAACATCTATTTTATGCATCTAGGCCAAAATCATCAATTTAGGGTAGTCATTTTTTAAATCATTTCAATTACAAGCATCATTAGATCTGAAAATGCTCACATTTTTGAAACTTTGGATAATATGGATAAAATTACTTTTCACTTTTGCATATATAATGTTTACATTCATAAAAATTTGCATAAGTTTGATAAAAGTTCTTTTCATTTTTGGATATACATTGTTTGTATTCTTAAAGTTTTGCATACATTGGATAATTTTTTTTTGCATCTTTGGATATACATTGTTTACATTGTTGAAGCATTGCATGAGATGGTTAGAAGTGCTTTTCATTCTAGTTCAAACAATGTTAGTGTCTTACATATCTAGGTATGCTAATAAAAAGTTCATATCCCCTCCCTATGAGAGTGTTTTAGTGAAATAGAATATAACCTTGGACAATCCTAATGATCATTTTTCATTCTCCTAATATCTCTCCTATTTTCAAAGAAGATATTTTGGTGTTAGAAGAACCAATTAATGAGAGTTTTGAGAGTCCTCTAAGTTGTTTCTCTCCTCTCACCTCTCTTAGTGTACAAGACATTGATGAACAAGAGGAAACAACCATAGGTAATCATGATGATAACATAACACAACAAGAGACCATTGAAACCTACCTACATAACACTTCAATTAATCTACATTCATCTCCCAACACTTTCCCTTTTTGTGATGATGATTTAGAGGATGAAATTTAATGTGAGGAGGATATTTTGGTGTTGTATGATCAAACCTTTAAGATCTATGAAAACCCTCTTTATGTTTCTTCCCTTACCTATCCTATTTTGGAAGACATTAGGGAACAAAGCAATGAAATCATAAATGATCATGAAAATCACTTGTGTTCTTCTCCTAGTATCTCTCATAATTGTGAAGAAGATACTTTGATGTTAGAAAATACAATTGATGAAAGTCATGGGAATCTTGATTTCCTCTCTTCCCCTAGGGAAAACATTATTGAACAAGAAAACACCATCATTGACAAGCAAGACAATTCAACCATTGATAAATCCTTCACTTGTGATGAAGTAATTTTAGAAGAACCAACTCTTGAATGTCATGAAGATCTAGTTTTTAGTTCTCCTAAACACTCTCCTCCTAGGGAGGATATCATGGTGCAAGAAAATGACAATGATGTGACTTCCTTGGATTATGGTGAAAAGATGATACTAGATTTCCCTTTATTAGAAATACATCAAACCAAGATCGTTGAGGTTATGAATGCACAAGTGTTCATTAGATCCGCCTTGTCTATTTGACCTCCTATGTACCCTGTGGGACATCCTAAGAATCCTCTCATTCTAAACCCACCTTCGCACAAACCTCAAACTCAAAACAAACCCGAACTTGTCCACTACCCACCTAAGAATAATGCGTCAGCAGCTGAGTCATAATATCACCGCTCATACATATAACACTAAAAATAATCTACAACCAAGACAAACAACTTCAACATCGCTCCCATTGCATAAACCTATCTTGTTGGGCCCTCCTCGTTTGCCTTCACATAATGAAAAGGAGTACAATCTTGCTGAACAACTAAAGAATACTCCTGCTAAGATATCATTGTGGGACCTTATTCAAGCCTCCCCTCACTACCATAACATGATTCAAAGTTCCTTACAACAAGTTCTTGTCCCTTCTAATGTGCAATCAAGTGGCATAGCAGCCATGTTTCAAGGAATAAACATTGACATTGTTTTCCACCAAAGTGAGCTCCCTTCTTTGGTAGTGTAAAAACAATGTGACACTTTCATGATAATAGCTAAATATAATTGAACAAGAATAAAAATAACCCTTGTAGACAATGGATCCGCTCTTAATGTGTGTAGTATAACCTTTTGGATAGGCTTGGTGTGGATAAATAAAAAATTCAACCTGCCTCTTCATCTATTAGCGGCTTTGATAATGTGGGAAAGAAACTGCTTGGAGTGATTACTTTTCCTATTAAAGTTGAAAAAGTTTAATTAAAAACTCCTATTCACATTATGCCTCATGATATTTCACACAATCTCCATTTAGGAAGACCATGGATTCATGAGATGCATGTGGTTCCTTCTATCCTTCATCGTAAAATGAAGTATGCCTACAACAAAAAACTACACACATTGGATGCTAATAATAAGCCTTATAGTGTTTTACAACTCGAGAAAAACAAGGAAAATCCTTTGAAAACATTAACACCAAATACACAAGTAGAATCCATACAATAGAAATACAAAGAAAAACACAACAAGGAAGTCACAAAGCTATTAGAAGATGATTAGGGTTCCTTGGATTTCTCAACATTCATGGGAGACTACAAGATCATAAACAAAAACTTTGAAAAGGGAAAATAAAAAGCAGTAGTGTCAACACAAAAATCAGAAGACCCTTTGAAAGCATCCACCTCGACCACTTTAGAAGAAAAAGAAAATTACATAACAAAATTTGATGAACTTAATTATGAGCAACCACTGAATCCAAAAGAGATGAAGAATCTTTATGGAAAATATTATGAAATGATGAAACAACTTGGATATAGTGGAAAAGGATGTGGTGATAGAGAACAAGGTATCCGCATGCCTATAGAGCCTCACAAGCAAGAAAGTACTAGTGGTCTTGGTTATTTCCCCTCAAAAGAAACAGACAAGACTTCATTTAATATCAACACTATTACAAAATATTCCTCTAAGCCAACGTTAACATTAGTGCATCCTGAACTGGTTGACACTAGTGGTCTTGATTGTTAACCTTTGCAAGGACTGAAACAAACAAGGAAATCTTTGTTTAATGTCAATGTCATCATGCAAAACACTAATGATTTGAATTTGTTAGATTTTACACCCTCCTATAAAAGAGAAAAAAATGTCACAATCCAAAGAGTCTTATGTAGGTATGACACCTTTGTCACAAAATAATGAAACATCCTCTACTTTTGATCAAGAGAGTATCTTGACGAGAGTCCTCCAAGATCATCTGATTTCTCTCCCTTCAAGAACATGAAAGATATTTTACTACAAGAGTTCATTTTACGCATATCATAGAGTTCATGGTCATGCTGCTTATGAATGGAAGGATTTAAGTAAAAAAATTCAACATGTTAGGGACTGTGGTGCTCTTCCTTGTTTTGAAGTGCCTATTTCCTCTAAATGAAACTTAATTTCATCCTATTCCACTCATCCTTGTCCTACACTAAGTGGGGGCAAGGGGTTAGTTAGCCTTGTCCTCGTATGTCACTTGTTGTTGTCTCTTTTGGCTAGTTGATTACCTTTCATGTATATATAAGAGCAAGCTTGGGATGTGGATAACATGCATTAAGTTGACTCGCATGTGAAATACTTATTCATGATGTAGTTCAATTTAGAAACATGTGACTTGGCATAGTGCTTTTCGAATAATATCTCATGTCTTACTCTACTTTAAAGCAATTTCTCACAGTAATGGTGTTAGGAACTACTTTAAAGTGGGGACATACATCAACACTCATGTTTCACTGCGTGATTTTCATTCTTCCCATGATGTGTCCTTTTCTTGGTGGTGTCATTAGGTTTGATTTCCCTTGAGAGTGTGATATTTCTTGGACTTGTCCTCTCCTGGGGACATTAGGCATGATGTTCCCTAAGAAGAGACCTTACATGAATTAAGAAAAATCCCTTTGAATGCACCTTACACTATTTGTTATATGGCCACCTTGTGTAACACACTTTGCATGTCTATAAAGCCATCTTGTTTGTTCATGAGCTCCAAGCATACAAATTTTTTCTTGTCTCATGAAACTTGAAGATCATTTTTGTGTGGTGCCTTATCAAAGTTATTGGGAGGTATAACTTTTGTATGGTTGGATGGGAAGCCTATCTAAGGCATGACTTTCCCTTAGCCACTCACGTATGTGTGTGAGCACATATTGGTCATATGTTTCTTGCCTTCTTGGATTACTAACCCAACAGACAACCTAAAGTTCCATTGCCTTAGAGTGAGAGTGTATTTTTGGACAAACAACTTAGATCTAATCCACATCATGTTGGACAAACGGTCGATGCTTGATCCATGTTTATTTATTTTTCGCTTGTTTTTGTTTTTCTCTCTTTTAGTTATTGGCATTGCATGTTTGCGTATCTTGATGATAGGTATGTGCAGGATCATAATGGGCCAAAAAGTGGCAATATGATGGGTATGTGGCTGATGACTTTTTTTAACCCAAAATTGATGAAATGAAAGGGGTTTTTAAAGGGGATTCTCAAATTTCCAACAATGTAAATTATGCTTTACTTTGAATTTAATAAATTATTATTATTCATTTTCTATTTGAATTACAACTAAAGTCCTGATTGATAGGCTAATTGAAAAACATCTATAACTTTCAAATGGTATCACATTTTTTGAATCCAAAACATGTGTCACATTCTATGCTTCACATATTATAAGATTAAAAAAAAGTTGAATTTCATGAAGTTTTGACCAAGTTAAGGTGGTCAGGGGTACAAGTTTTTATATTTTTTAAAAGTTGTAATAAAAAAATCATAATTAATTATTTACATGGAAATAAATTACAAAAAAATATGCATCACATTGGGACACGATTCCACTACTTATATCTAAAATATGATAAACAAATATTATCATTTTATTGTGGTTAGGGTGGTCAAACAAATATCTACTTATTTTTTCCCTGAAATTTAAGTACTACTGCATTGAAATTTCAAATTTTCACCAAATATATATATATTTTTAAATAAACCTAGCAATTTAGAAACTACATTCAATTTGATTTAGATTCTATTCTTACATATTTTTGAAATAATATAGATAACCCTAACTCTAATTTTTCTAAATTTTTTGCCACTTAAGGGCCTACTTTTTCCATGACGATCCTGCACATATCCTAATGCATATCATATACCTTGTTTGTGTCCTTTTGTGTTTATGTTGGTTTGATGTAAGATCTCAAATCATAGGGGCTTGAACACCTCATTTGATCCTTGTTATCCTAGACCATCTACATCGGTACAGTTGGACCCCTCTTGAATGTATACTTTAGTGTGAGTTTGAAGCAAGTTCATCCTATCACTAAAGTGGGGGCTAGATGTAATGATAGAAAAAGGTCCCCCTAACATGGCCTTGATTTAGTGTTTCAATGCGTCTAACATATTCACATTACGTCTTGGGCCCTTGTGAACTAAATGAGCTTATTGATGCCTTATTTGGAGTGTTGTAAAGTGTTGTAACATGCTTTACAACTTTTCTAGGGTTTTATTTAATAATTGGGCCTCTTTATGCTTTAATTGGACTTATTTTGCATCCACAAGCCTCATTTAATGCATATTTTTGAGGATGATCCCGAAAAAAATCAACATCTAATCATAATTCTCATGTTTTTAGGTTGTGTGGCCAAGATTTAGTGATTTGGGACTCATTCACCACCTTGGGTGAATGAGTCCCACATAGGGTTTTGGGTATTGATCTTGGTTTTACACCTTTCTAAGCATTTTTGAATTTGGTCCTATAAATTATGCCTAATGGGACTCATTCACCACATTGAGTGAATGAGTCCCCTGTGGCCCAAAATCCAAATTAATTCAAATTTCTAGCAATATATTATCCTCCTATATCTAATGTCAGCTTGTAGAGTTGTAATTTCAAGAATTTTTGCATAATTAAGTATAAATACAAGTTTCTTTCACTCATTTTCACCCAAGCATTGAAGAGATCATCTAGCAAGTTGAATGAGCATCCTTTTAGCAAGTTTGAGTTCACAAGAGCATTCAAGTGTTTATAAGATCATTCAAGAGAAAAATTATTCATCAATTCTTGCAACAATTCAAGATCCATCATCATGTCAAGGATATATCAACATCAAGCATGTTATTGAGCTAGTGTTGTGATGTAGCATTGAAGATCCAAGATCAAGCATTGTTCTACTCCTTTTTTCAAGATCAAGATCTACATCCTTCATGACCATTTCATGTTGATTTGTAGATTTACAAGACATCATTTACAAGGAATCATTCAAGGTATCATTTTCCATGATTCATGTTCTTTGTTTCATGTTTCATAACCTTATTTCATTATCACATCATTTGGTTTAAATACCTAAAAGGGGTTTGATTTAAGGAAAACCCCTTTCCACTAATAATTTTTTTCCCCTCTTTAGTGTGTGATTTGTAGGTTTAGATTAAAGATACATTGAAGAGAAAGATTGGAGAAAGTTTTCAAAGTGTTCAAAGTTGTCACCTTGCATTAGAGATACTTGAAGAACTTCTATAGGTTGCAAATCAAGGTTTCAGATCCAAAAATCAATTTGGGAGAAAAGAGTATGTGTTGAAGTACAGATCTAAACATTGAATTCTTGAAAAAGTGAAATTGGACTGATTCGCCAAAAGTGGCGAATCAATCCCACTATAGATGTTTTTCATGGTTTTTGCAAATTCAGATACCCTTTTTCTAGAAATTTATTCCTATGTAGAAACCCAGATCTGGGAATGATTCACCCAAATTGGCTAATGAGTCCTAGTAGGCCAAAATTTCAAGTTTCTTAGCATTTCAGGCTTCCATTTAAGCTCTCTCAGGTTACCAGGTGCTCCTCTGTACTTTTCTAGTTTGTTGCTCAGATTTATTTGCATTTATAATTCATTTAGTGAGGTTTTATTCATCATTAAGTTCAATAATTAGATCTTGCATTCCATACATTTTTCCAATGATAGGGATAGGGTTGGATTGAGTCACTCACTGGCTCAATGCTCTGGGTCACAAATTGATAACCCCCTTAGTGTTACTTCATCCACCACACAACTTGTAGGTCCTCTACTATTTAGGCACCCCTGGTTCAATTGCCAACCCTGCTATCATTTCTAATTTGCTGCTACCAAGCAATTCTTGGTGCTTTTCCTCACATTCACAATCTAGCCCTTAATATGCTTAAAGACTAGTTAACCTCCAAATGCTTCCTAACCTTGTTTGCAGAGGTGTGCATAGGTTTCTATGGCTACAAAATAGTCTAGGGAAGGTTCTTATCCAATCACAGATCTTCTTTCTCCTATCGCTTTCATTAAACCCTAGTTTAGGGTTTGGGAAGGGCTACTAGGTTTTAGCCCCTTTTAGGCCTCCTCACACAAGACAATTGCTTATCACTCCTCTCCTTCACCTAATTAGGCCAAACTTACTTCTATCACCCTTGCTCAAATTTGGAGCACTTCAAGATTTTCTTGGTTTTGGATCATTCTTCTGTCCGTACACAGGTGTACCCTATTCTTGCAAGAACTAGGGTTTTCTTTGCTTCTTTTCTTGGACTGTTCAACTTGTTCCAACCTCCAAAAGACCAAAAAAATACTTTGCCTTCTTGACCACCATTGTGAAGGCCCCTGCAACCATTGCACACATTTGATTAATGAAGATACAACACCCCTGCAACGTAGGAACTAACTCTGCACTGTCTTTCCCTAACCGGGTGTTAACCAACTCGCCTAGGGAAAGCTTTTTAGCATGCTGCCAACACTCTTAAAGACTTCTTTATTTACATAATGTACAAGAAGGGAGTCTAGCCTTGTTTCCACTGAACTCATGCTTCTTGGTGCGGTCAGAAAACAAGCTAGAACTCCATTTTTCTGGATTTTACCAGTCAAAATAGCAAAATAGAAAAACATAATATTTACACAATAGAAGAAAATGATGGAGAAATTATCTAAAATTCCACAAGAAATGTTTAAAAAGGTTTCACTACATGCTATTCAACTCAACAAAGCTTTCTTCAATACATTCTTCCAGCTATCACACGCACGAAACATAAAATTAGAAATTTCACAACAAAAATCATTGTTCTTTTATTACTCTTCTGAAAACTGCAAACATTCAAATCATCTAACCCCTTCAAAAGGTCGAGAGATACCTTTTACCATGCTTGGAAAATAGTTAGGTTTTCATTTTTAGCCTAAGAACGACCAAAAGCATGTTGTTGAAAAACACAGTGTGTTTTGCAAATTTTGACAAAAACTTAGGAATCCACCACAAAAACCATTCCAACCTTATTCAACTTTTAACATAAGAACAAAAAGGTACTCAACCACCAATAAGGTGATCCAAAAGACCAAAAAAAGACAACAAAAAGGATTTAAAACAAAAACTTCAAAGATAAGCTTGTACTTTGGCACCTTGGCAGGTGCTCCTGCACCATTCTCCCCCTCTTAGCACAAAGATCAAGGAATTTGAGGTGATATAAGTGATAGATCAATGCTTAACTTCTTAAAATTAGCTTCCTCAACCTAGGTAGCCTCTTATTCATGTTTGTTCCTCCACTTGACAAGGTGCTCCATGTATACCTTGTGTCTTGTAGCTTTCTTCACCCTGGACTCCAAGATCTTCTCTGCCCGAGGTTTCTCTTGATTAGGAAGGGGTATATTACTATTATCCTTAAAGATCTCCTGAGTATTCTAAACTTCATCACTAACTGTCCCCTTGTACCTAATCAAATCGACAACATTAAAGACTAGAGATATGCCCAAATCTGATGGGAGTTCTACCTTGTATGCATTCTTCCCATACTTGGCTAACACTTTGCATGGTCCTACTCTTTTCATCTACATTTTGGTAGACATGCCCTTCTGCAACCTTTATTTGTTAAGATGAACCATTACATAGTCACCTACTTGAAACTGCACATCCTTCCTTGATAAGTCAACTTTATCTTTCAATTTTTGTGTTGCTGTTGTGATTGTATTCTTAACCTTCTCATGAATCTCCTTCATGGTTTGAGTGAAGTATTATGCATGTCCACTCCTATTCTCCTGAGATCCAAGGTCTCTAAGTTCACAAACTCCTCTTGGGTGCATCCCATACACAACTTCAAATGGACTTTTCCCTGTAGTTCTATTAACATTGTCATTGTAGGCATATTCAACTTGAGAAATCACCACATCCCATGTCTGTCCATATTCCTTTGTAAAACACCTTAAAAGATTACCTTGCACTTTGTTAACCATCTCTATTTGACCATCGGTCTGAGGATGGTAAGCTGATCCAAAAGACAAATTTGTTCCCAATCTGCTCCATAGTGTTTTCCAAAAATGGCTCATGAATTTCACATCCTTGTCTGATACAATGCTCAATGGAAATCCATGGATTCTTACAACTTCCCTGAAAAAGAGATGAGCTATGTAACTTGCATCATGGGTGGTTTTGCAAGGAATGAAGTGACTCATCTTGCTGAATCTTTCCACAACTACATAAATACTATCAAACCCTACCTTAGTTTTGGGAAGTCATACCAAAAAATCCATACTGACACACTCCCATGGTCTATTGGGAATGGGCAAAGGTTGATACAAACCTGCATTGCTGGCTCCCCATTTGGCTTTCATGCAAACAACACACTGTTCTACATATTTCCTAACATCTCTTGCCAACTTAGGCTAGTAATAGAATCTTTGTACTAGTTCTAAAGTTTTATTTATTCCAAAATGCCCACTAAGACTGCCATTGTGTTTCTCTTGGATCAGATTTTCCCTCATTGATCCTCTTGGGACACATAACAAATTACCCTTAAATAACAATCCATTTTGTAGAGTATACTCTGCATATTGACTATGAAAGTGATTTTCAAAATCTAAACATACCTTGTAGGCTTTAGAGAAATCTTCATCCTCACCATAGAGGTCTTTGAAACTCTCTAATCCAATGCTTTTCAGTTGTATCTCCTGCACTGCCAACATTCTCTTGCTTAATGCATATGCTACTTTGTTTTGCTGTCCCTTCTTGTGCTTAATGGTAAATGTAAAGGGTTGGATGTACTCCATCCATTTCAAATGTCTATTGCTTAACTTTTCTTGGGTGTTGATGTAACTGAGTGCCTAGTTATCAGTGAAGAACACAAACTCTTTGGGCAATAAATAATGCCCCCACTTCCTAAGGGACTGCACTAAAGCATAAAGTTCCAGATCATAGGTAGAGTATTTTTGTTTGGATTCATTGAGTTTTTCACTAAAGAAGGCTACAGTCCTACCTTCTTAACTGATTACTCCTCCTACTACTACTCCACTTGCATCACACTCAACTATAAACAACTTATCAAAACTAGGCAATAACAAAATTGGTTGAGTTGCCACTTCTTGTTTTAGCTTTCCAAACCCTCTATCAGCCTCTTGAGTCCATTTAAACTTTGTTTTTAGACCTCCCTTAATAGTATCTAGGACTAGTGCACATATACCACTAAAATTCCTGATGAATTTTCTATAAAACTGAGCTAAACCATGAAAGCTCCTTACCTCTGTTGTTGTGGTTGGTGTGGGCTAGTTTAGGATGGCTTCCACCTTGCTTGGATCCATCTTCAACGTCCCTTGGGATACTACAAAGCCTAGATACACAAGTTATTTTTTGAAGAACTCACTCTTCTCAAGGTTGATTGCCAACTATTCTTCTTGCAGCCTTTTGAGAACCATCTCCACATGTTTCAAATGTTCTTCTACTGTCTTACTAAAAATCAGTATGTCATCCAAGTAGACTACCACAAAAATACCTGTGAAATCCTTAAGCACCTCATTCATTAATCTCATGAATGTGCTAGGGGCATTTAAGATGCCAAATGGCATCACTTTCCACTCATACAAGCCATCATTTGTTTTAAAAGTTGTCTTCCACTCATCACCCTCCTTGATTCTGATTTGATGATACCCGCTCTTAAGATCCAACTTGGTGAAGAATTTTGCACCTCTAAGACAATCCATCAAGTCTTCAATTCTAGGAATAGGAAACCTATACCTAAGTTTGATTCTATTAATTTCTCTAGAATTAGTTCATAATCTCCACTTACCACCTTTTTTTGTTGCCAAAACCACTGGGACTGCACATGGGCTGATGCTCTTTTGAATTAGTCCTTGATTCAACAATTCTTCCACTTGCCTAGCCATCTCTTGGTTCTGCTCAGGTGTAAGCTTGTATGCTGCTTTGTTAGGCAATGAGGCTCCAAGTATGAAGTCAATTTGATGACTTATTGCTCTCTTTGGTGGTAGAGTTATAGGTGTACCATCACTGACAATTTCCTTGTACTTTTCTAGCAGCCTTTGAACTATTTCAGGTATGACTATCTTCTCAGCCTTTTCTCCCTCTTTGGACTGCATTAAGACCACATAACCTTCATTCCCTTGGTGTAGATCCTTGATGAACTCTTTACCACTACTCAACATGGTATTAGGAACCTTTGAATGCCCCTCATCTTCTTCTAATAATGACTGCAGCTTGAAAGTTCTTCCATCCTTCTTGAATTCAATGGTGTTCTCCTTCCCATGATATAAAGCACCTCTGTCATATTGCCATGGCCTACCAAGTAGAAGATGGCATGCATCCATGGGTAGTACATCACAAATCAGCTTGTCTTTGTAGCCTCCAATTGAGAATTCCGCTGTAACCTGCTCATTCACTAGAACACTCTGTCCTTTATTCAGCCATGTGACCTTGTAGGGATTGGTATGAGGTACCTTCTACAATTTCAACTTAGTTACTGCCTCCTCTGAGATGATATTTTTTGTAGAACCAGAATCTACAATGACCTTGCATACCTTTCCCAATATCTTACACCTTGCTTTAAACAAAGCTCTCATTTGCTTGGGTTCTTCTTTGATCGGTTGTCTGATCAAAACCCTGTTAAACATTAGATTTTCACCTACTTCTGATTCTATATGATTGATCTCAGGTGATTTGACACTCATGGTGTCCTCTTGTGCATAGGCCACTCTTTTCTCATTGCTAGATGAAGAAGCTTTCTCTGGGCACCTATAAGCTGGATGACCTAGTTGATTGCAATGGTAACATTTCATGGTGGAAAAGTAAGAGTTACTTCTGGCTGCTCCTCTTCCTCTGTTTGAACCTCCTTGAGGTCCTATTCCTCTATTAAATCCTCCTCTTGAAGATGTTTCACCTCCATGCTCAGTAAGCTTAGATTCTCCTTGGTTTCTTTGATCATTAAATCTTCCTTGGTAACCTCCATGCTGTCCTCTTTGATCTCTGCCTCTGCCTCTACCCTTAGAGGACTAATCATGCTTTCTTTTATTCCTCTCTTCAATCTTTATAGCCAGCTGATAACATTGGTGGAATGTCTTGGGGTTGAGTAAAGCCATCTCTTCCTGAATATTCCACTTCAAACCATTAAGGTACCTAGCCACTTTCAGGCTCTCATCTTCTACCACATTTGATCTCAAGCAAAGCTTCTGAAACTCTTCAGTATAGGTGTTGACATCTTGGTCTTTTTTCCTTAGACTCTGCCTCTTCTTGTGAAGTTGGATCTCATAATCATCTGGCATATAGGCTTCTTTCACCTTAGCAACCATCCCTTTCCAGGTTGATATGGACTGCTTGCCTTATTTCTCCCTTTCAGGCTGAACAAATTTCCACCATGTCAAAGTTGATCCTCTCAACCTTGATTTAGCAACCTTCACTTTTTGTGCTTCTGTGACTCCATCACACTCAAAGTGATTCTCCATTCCATCTATCCAGTCCATGACCAAATCAGGATCCATCTTCCCACTGAATAGTGGTATACCCTCAAGTCCTTTTCCACTCAAGGCTTTCAATGCCTTTAAGAAGGGCTCCTCCTCCAAAATAGGGTCAGGTTCAGGGACTTTGTCCTCCTCTGCAACCTCTTCTTCCTTTGGCACCTTACCTTCCAATCTTGCATTGCTCAATGCTTTCTCCAGTTGCTCTATTCTTTCTTTTAGGGACTTGTTGTCCTCTTCTTGTTCTTCAACCCTCTTGGATAATTATGCATTTATCACCATGTTGGGAGTCTCACTTGACTCAGCTTCTAACATATAAGCTACTTTCCCAAATCTTTAGCTAAGCTCGGATACCAATCTAATAGGGACAGGGTTGGATTGAGTCACTCACTGGCTCAATGCTATGGGTCACAAATTGATAACCCCCTTGGTGTTACTTCATCCACCACAAAACCTATAGGTCCTCTACTATTTAGGCACCCCTAGTTCAATTGCCAACCCTGCTATCATTTCTAATTTGCTGCTACCAAGCAATTTTTGGTGCTTTTCCTCACATTCACAATCTAGCCCTTAATATGCTTAAAGACCAGTTAATATCCAAATGCTTCCTAACCTCGTTTGCAGAGGTGTGCATAGGTTTCTATGGCTTCAAAACAGTCTAGGGAAGGTTCTTATACAAGCACAAATCTTCTTTCTCCTATCGGTTACATTAAACCCTAGTTTAGTTTTTGGGAAGGGCTACTAGGTTTCAGCCCCTTTTAGGCCTCCTCACACAAGACAATCGCTTATCACTCCTCTCCTTCACCTAATTAGGCCAAACTTTCTTCTGTCACCCTTGCTCAAATTTGGAGCACTTCAATATTTTCTTGGTTTTGGATCATTCTTCTGTTCGTACACAGACCTGTGTACCCTATTCTTGCAAGAACTAGGGTTTTCTTTGCTTCTTTTCTTGGACTATTCAGCTTGTTCCAACCTCCAAAAGACCAAAAAAAGACTCTGCCTTCTTGACCACCATTGTGAAGGCCCTTGCAACCACTGCACACATTTGATTAATGAAGATACAACACCCTTGCAACGTAGGAACTAACTCTGCACTATCTTTCCCTAACTGGGTGTTAACCAACTCGCCTAGGGAAAGCCTTTTAGCATGCTGCCAACACTCTTAAAGAATTCTTTATTTACATAATGTACAAGGAGGGAGTCTAGCCTTGTTTTCACTGAACCCATGCTTCTTGGTGTGGTCAGAAAACAAGCTAGAACTCCATTTTTTTGGATTTTACTAGTCAATACAACAAAATAGAAAAATACAGTATTTGCACAATAGAAGAAAATGATGGAGAAAATATCTAAAATTCCACAAGAAATTTTTAAAAAGGTTTCAATACATGCTATTCAACTCAACAAAGCTTTCTTCAATACATTCTTGTAGCTATCACACACAAGAAACAGAAAAATCAAAAATTTCACAACAAAAATCACTGTTCTTTTATTACTCTTCTGAAAACTTCCAACATTCAAATCATCTAACCCCTTCAAAAGGTCGAGAGATCCCTTTTACCATGCTTGGAAAATAGTTAGGTTTTCATTTTTAGCCTAAGAATGGCCAAAAGCATGTTGTTGAAAAACACAGTGTGTTTTGCAAATTTTGACAAAAACTTAGGAATCCACCACAAAAACCATTCCAACCTTATTCAACTTTTAACCTAATAACCAAAATTCCCTCAACCACCAATAAGGTGATCCAAAAGACCAAAAAAAGACAAAACAAAGGATTTAAAACAAAAACTTCAAAGATAAGCTTGTACTTTGGCACCTTGGCAGGTGCTCTTGCACCATCCAAGCCCTAGCTTGGTGGTGAACCCCTCATTAATCACTTAACATACCCTAGGAAAACCCTATTTCCAGGTTTCTTTCCCCTTTCTTCATTGTATTGAGATCTCTAGGGCTTCCTTGAATGAAACTTCAGGGAAATAGGTCTAGGTCCCTAAACACCTAGCTTGTGTTCCACCTCCCAAAATGTGGAGCATCTATTTCCATTCTTTCAACACCTATATATTGGATACTGGTAGGTATGTCAAATTACTATAACATAATAATCAATCATACCAATCACATTACAAGATGGTCCCACATCAATCCTTATGCCATAATTTATAATAAATATTTCATATTCTAAATCTAATGGCTCCAAAATGAGATAATTTTATTACTAGCACATCATATTTCCAATCAGGAACATGTATAACATACAATAATCCCATGTAAAAAAAGTTCATATAAAAGTGATTAACCATTTTGTCTAGTATTTCTTCATAAGCCCTAAGGAAGAATTGATATCACAATTGCTTCCTAGCCAAATTTTGGACAATGCTATAATTATATATCCAAATAATATATATTATCTTATGCTGGCCAAGCCACCATATTTTCTCAATGTTGACAACATATGGGTAAGTGAACCAAGATGTGATACAAAATGGGAGTCTTAAGATGCCACTTGTTTTAAAAATCAACAAAGTTTGATATTTGAGAAAATGAAGATAGTTATGCTCAAAATTTGAAGATGCAACAAGAACAAGAGTTGTAGTGCTATGAATCTACTTTCTAAAATGCTATTTTTAAAAAATGGTGAATATTAAGGGTTTCTAAAAGTGAGAGTAGACAAAGTGGTCCTATTTTTTGAAAATAGTGAATATTAAGGGTTTCAAAAAGGGGGAGCACACAAATTGGTCCTATTTTTTCAAAAAAGAAAACATAACATAAGGTTTGGTTTGCTCCCCTTAAAGTGATAACTATTTTTTAGAATTTCAAAAATCACTTTGATGAGAAATTATCTAACACTATGTATTTTATGTCATATTTTTCAGCTATTTTTTAATGAATATATGATTTTTTACTAATTTTTGAAGTGAACACATCCTTAAAAATTAAAATTTGAGCATGCTCCCCCCTTAAAATTTTGAAAACTAATTGAAAATAAATTTTATTTTTTTCAATATGTGTAGAATAGAGTCTAGTTTCTGAAAATGTAATTTATTTAAAAATTTGATGAACAAGTGAAAAACTATACCGAAAACAACACATGCTAGTTTTTGATAAAAAATGGATACACTAACAAAAAATTAAAGATGAAACCATTAAAATAATTAAAAGGTGAAAAAAATAATATGGTTAGATAGCTAAGAGAGCTTAACATCATCGTGGTATTTTTATAACTTTGCATTTAAACATGTGCAAACATGATGGAGAGCATGACCAAAAATGTGAATTTTTTTACCTTTTCAAAGAGACACTTCTTTGACATGAAATGGTCTTCCAACCCTTTGGGTTGGATGCCCAAGGTAAATCCAAACCAAAGGGTTGGTATTTTCTAATGCAAATCATTTGGTGAGTGCCAAATTTGATACACCAAATGAAAATGCATTTTTAGAATGCTAAAGACAAATTCTCTTTCTCTTTCTCTCTCCCTCACTTTGATTAAGGCTTAGAGTTTAGGGTTTACATTGATGATGGATAGTTAAGTTTTATCTTTCAGTCCCTCTCCGCCTCCTTCCCTCTCTATTGGTACTTCCCTTTCTCTCTACCTCTCTACCTTGCCTTCCCTCCTTACCCCATCTCTATCCATGCCTCCCTACCTCTTTCTGCTTTCTCCCTCTATTATTGTTTCTCTCCCATCTCTCTCCATTCTCTTGGT
>VDFB02000007.1:190780745-190813483 GCA_007258455.2 Sequoia sempervirens
TTGTGAAGTTAGATTTGTAGTTCGAGGTTTAAAAATCATATTTTAAAGCAACATCTCATTAGATTTCATTTTTAGAGGTTTAGGGTTTTGAGAATTTTATGTCCAGATTTTTTTGTGTGGAATCACCATAAGATCACAACCAAGGCAGTTCTTGTAGCGGTAATTGTGTGATCCATAACTCTAATGGTCATATAGCACAATTGTGCTATAACAAATACACGATGCATTCATGTGTGACCCAAGTTTAATGTAGCTATGTTGTGATAGAAATGGAGGCACTCATCTAATGTAGTTAATTCAGGTTGTATAATGTAGGTGTCAATCATCATTAGGTGCATTCAGGTTGTCTCAAGTTTAACAGATTAGGATGTAATTATAGCATGATCGAAGAGTGATTACCTCTTGCTGCAATAAAGAGCCTATAACTCTGGTTGATATGCAGAGTGGTTGTGTTATATCAATTATGTAGTGCATTCAAGCACAATCCATGTTTAATGGGCTATTCTAGAGAGTGATCAAGATTTTCTAAACCTTATGAATGTTACTTGACATATATTTGCATAATCTCAAATTCCTTCAAAGGATTTTGAAGTATCAATGTATCCTATATAGGGTTTAGAATGATTTCTTTTAATTAAATAAATAAATAAATGATGTATTTCCCTGTAATTAGATAATGTGGAGATCTCCTAAATCTGCCCCAACACACTATCCTCTTTGGCACTGTATTCATTACTCTAGCTACTAGGGTTTTGCATGTGACATCTTTAATATCTTCATGACTGTGGCTTTTAAACAGATCTCAGTCTTTTTTTTAATTATTTTCATGATAACCCTTGAGTTCCATAATCCACCTTCAATCTCTTCTAAGAGCGTTGTCTTAAGCTAGACTGCATAGTATGCATATAAAGCAAGTCCTTCATACCTGCCATTGTTCCAAACCACCACTCACTGCCTTGCTTAAAATGTTGCCTCCATAAGCACAATAGCATGTTTTAAAATCATGGTTTTCAGTGATTGACCATTAAGGTTACCACTTTCATCATAAAGATACAATTAGATTTTTGTCTTCAAACTCAAGGCATTATGGAAGATAGCATTGTGGTGTTTGTTGTGTATGATTTATTTGATTTTCTTGCATTTTACTGCTGCTAACTTCCTTTAAAAGGTATTGCCCTTAGCTATAATCTCAAACAGCTCGCTGCTATCATGAAGATTCCTTTCATGAGCATCCTTCTATAAAATCAAACTATGCCCTATAGACTGCCTACTTACTACAGGGGACTCATTGCTTCATGGTATTGTAGTTCTTAAGATCCTTCAACCTTATTGACACTACTTCATAGTCTACAAGGTATTATTCACTATTTTCCCATCTTTGGTGAGTCTCAAAACACTGCTCAAACATGCAATCCACTACCTCCATTATACAATATTAATGGCTAAGAAGTAACATTGAACCTATGATTACCACTTTTACTTCATTTGGACAGTCATTCCCTGATTGCATTTGCCTTGTCTAACACTACCAAAAGCATTTGAAAAACCCTTAAGGTCAGCAAGGGGGTAAGGAAACTCACTGTTAAAATCTCCACTTTACTATGCAAGGTTTGAGCTTTATTATCTTGTCAAGTTGCTTAGCCTATTTTTGACTGTCACATCTCAAGTGACTGTCATTCTTCTTACCGCAGATTGTATTTACAAATGTCAGTAAGCTACATAGTGTGCTTGTTATTGGCTACAATCTTTAGATTGCAAGATTTTGTTATTACCTACAATGTCTCAATCTTTCTGGTATTGCAACCTCACTAATCTGCTATAGTTATTATTTATGTTTCTACGGAGGCCTAGGGTTTGTACCCTAATCATGCTTTTACCAATGCTTCTATTATTTTTTATTAGGGCTCTCTCAATGTTGAGGGCCCTAGGGATAAGCTCATCATAAGAAGTGACACATTGCATCTTTAACTAAAAGGATAAATTTGTATTGACATTAGCAACGATGATTCCAGCTCATTGCTCCTTAGGAATGGGTCACTTGCTCTTACTAGCTCGCTACCTCCATTGTTGTATGAATTTTGTGATCAAGTTCAATATTCTAATTTTAGGAGTCTTAATGGTTGGAAATCATAGTAAAATCAGAATTTAACAAGTTTTGGAATTAGTATTGTAAAGTGTTTTTTGGGGTCATTAACTTCAGACTATCTTATCTTTTGCAGGGGTGGTTGCATGCCAATTTTTTTTGGTGTAAAATATCAGAATTATTAGATTATGTTACCTGTCTATGAATAAAAATCATTGGAGTGTGAGTTTGATATTTTTTGAAGATCTAAATAGTCAAGCTTGGTAAAGAAAAATCATGTCAGATAATATTAGTCCAGAACAAAATGAAGAAACACTTGATAGATTGTGGGCTAGATTGAAAAGAAAGAGTGATGGGAAATGTTATTTTCCTTGCAATAATTGCAAGGGCTTAAAGACGAGATGAATTTTAATCACAATAGCTAAGAAAAATTGTAGGTAGTATGGTCACGTTGAAGGGGCGCATGATTATCGTCCATTGGTAAGTTGTTCATTATATGTGTTTATATTGATTGAATTTGTAAATGTTTATATTGTTTTAACATTTTATATATATATAATCACTTGATCATGATCATGGTTTATTTGTGTCTATCATTATTATAAAGGTGGGGCACCCTAGGGCAGATGATATATGGATTATCACAGCCCAGAGAATGTGGTTTTGCAAGCGGATGAATATGGAGCTGTGAATATAGAAGATGAAGTTAATGATCCTATGGGAAGAGATGATCATCGCTAGAAAACACAGTTGAAGATGATAGATGCGAATACATTGATCCATGCCACATTTAAGTGGAAAAGATGATCATGATGATCAAGATGACTTTTGATGATGTTCATGATTTACGTACTTGACAAAGGCATCACGAGCCCTATAGAAGGCTCTGAAGCGACTCTTCTCACATTGTATTATTTAACATTGGGCAAGAAGGTTATGAATGGTTTATCAAATATAGCAATCTCACGGATGTTAAGGTATGTCATATATGTCATCTTTTTTCATCTATTTTAATTGTTGTTAGTTCATCACTAGTAAATAAAGGATGAAATATGTACCATTAATATTCTTTATATGAACAAATTATTTTTTGTTATAGATTGATTGGTGAATTTTTGTTACCACCATCAAATATTTTACCTCGCTCATATTGAGATTTATGTGCCATTATGAAAGATGTTGGAATGAAGTATCAAGTAATAGATGCATGTACCAATGATCATATTATATATCATAAACAACAGGAATTTGAAACAGAATGCCCAGAATGTCATATCAATAGATATCGAACAAATCAAGTAACAAAAAAGGTGCCTTGCAAGGTTCTTCGTTATATTCCCATTATTCCATGTATGCAATGATTATTTAGGTGTGAAAGCTTAGCGCAATTGATGGATTACCATGCACAGAATAGAAGTGGAGATGACATTCTTTGAATGCCTGCAGATGGTTCTGCATTTAGGGACATGGAGGAAAAATGGCTACACTTTAAAGAAGAACCTCGTAATCTTAGGCTTTCATTGGGAGCGGACGGTGTCAATCCATTTGGAGAGCTGAGATCTATTTACTCAGTGTGGCCTATTTTTGTTATCAACAATAACATTCCTCCATGGATGTCAATAAAGAGGGAGCACATAATGTTGTCAATGATTGTTCGGTATTTGTTTACATCAATTTTCTTTTAGCGTAGTAGCATCTCATTTGTGTCTTATTTGTTGCATAATGACTTATATTTTTTTCATTCAATAGTCATGTACATTAATTTATATATATATTGTAGTAAAATGGTTATAATAATTATGTAATGTTTATGTTCATTCAACTAGGTAAGTACCAAGTTAAAGATATGAATGTATATATTGAGCCTCTTATGTGAGTTACTAAAATTATGGAATGGCGTCACTATGTATGACGTCTCCAGACCAATAGGACAAAGACAATTTCAATTCCATGCAATGCTTGTATGGACAATTCATGATGCCCTAGGGCTAACACATTTTTGTGGTATGTTATAATATTCAACTACACTTTAACAATATTTAATTTGATGAAGTAGATAACATGAATTTTTTTAAAATAATCTATTCATTATATATAATTATAAAAATTGACAATTTAATCCAATTATATACCATCTTGCAGGTCTTCAAACAAAGGGAAAATTTGCATGTCCAATTTGTGGTCGAAAGATGAAATCTCGTCGTTCAACAAGTTTAGGAAAGCAGGTGTTTGATGAGTATAGGCACTTCCTGCATAGAAATCATAAGTATCGAACTACTGAAAAACATCTTTTCAATGGGAAAGAGGAGACTAGATCAAAACCACGAAGAATTTCACCTCACCTATGGAAGTTGGAATATAATAGAATTAATCATCAAGGTTATACATCGGATCAAATTGTTTATCTATCATATATGATATGTTTTGAATTTATATTTGTATATTGTGTTGTGATTACTCATGTTGTAATTGACAATGATTGTCGTTGTTAATTTTTTTAACTTATATGTTTCATGAGGTCGTCAAGGCATTAATGGCTGACTTCCATAGGGACTGAAAAGTTATCCCATACAATTTAGTAGGTTTCCCTACTATGAGCAGCTACACATTGTGCATTTGTTTGATATAATGCATATCGGAAAGAATATAACAGAAACATTATGGAAAATATTGGATGGAAGGCATGACAAAGAAAAAATTGTCAAAATTTGTAGTGACATTCAAGAAGCCAACCATGCAATGAAAAATGCAATTCAATTGAATAGTGATGGAGACCAAATTAATATAAGTTCCCTTCCTTGGTTATTAACAGAGCAACAAAACAATGCTATAAAAGAAGTCATACAAAAAAATTGATTTCCTACAGGATTTGCTGCGAACATAAACAATATAATAACAAAGAAAGGTGAATTTTGGTCAGGGATGAAAACACATGATTGGCATACCTTCGTTAAGGTAATTATTTTGGTATATTATATACACTTGTATAATGCATGTACTTTTTAGTGTATTGTGTTTACTACTTTTGGAAAAATAATGAAAAGATCATTTTATAATTGTTGCAGTACGTTCTACCTCTATCACTCCTAGACAACTTTGACATCAATTTCAAGCAAGTTATATATGATCTTAGAAAATACATGTGGTAGTAGCGAGATTTTTTCAATTCACTGTATATATCTTATAATTTCCATTTTTTTACTTGTTATGTAATATACTATATATTTTTATTAAATATCGTTAATATATTTGCGCCTTGAATCACTTGTAGATGGCTATCATCTAAAGAAATCCATAAAAAAGATATAAATTATTGGAAGAGAAAATTCCTCGTCTAATGTGTGAAATGCAAAAGTGTCTACCTTCAACATTTTTCAATGCATAAGAACACTACCTCATACACCAAGTTGAGGAGATTGAATTGTGTGGACCTATGCACACAAGGTCAATGTGGATGGTTGAGAGGCACTTGAAATTTTTGAAGGCTTTGGTTAGACAAAGAGCACATCCTGAGGGTTATATGGTGGAGGGATATATGGTATACCAAACCATGGTATATATTAGTGAATATCTTCCTAAGTTTGGAGGAAAGATCCATTTAGATCGCATTTGGGATCCCAACTCCATTAACAAATTCGAAGGGGAGTACCTATTGGGGAAAGGTAGATTGAGGAAAGTGAGAGGTAATTATAAGATGGTCATGGAGATTAATTGGAATGCATTTTACATATGGTTTATGTATATTGTACTTATTTAATTTTTAATTACTATACATCACTTATAAATTAAGGTCATATACTGTGGTATTTAACTAATTATGTCATTTGTGAATTTCAATTTATTTTGGTAGTTGGTCGAGAGTGGGATGCACTGCATTTGTCTGTCGCCAACAATCTTGATTGGATGATGGTATGGATTGAACGATGTCAACAATCTGGTTGCACATTAACATGGGAAGGTGTGGCTTCATTTGTTAAAGAAGCTCATTGTAATGGAGATTCCAATGTTACACAAAGGGAAATTGATTTAGCATATGGTTTAAGAGATAAACATGTACGTATAAATATATTAATCAGCCATATTATTTAATTTTTTTCAAGTATATTGATGTATATATATCTTGAGATTGTTTTCTTTGCTTACATTCGGCCAAGAATAAATATGTTTATCAACTGACGATATTGCAATAATTTTTACATGTTTGACATATTGTAGGTGAAACACCACAAGGCTATGTGGTGTAATGGTTGTACATTTTGAATCAAAATGTTGGATGACATGAAGAAAACTTGTGATTCTGTATAACGTAGTTTTCGATGTTTCATCTAAAGTGATATACATCCAAAAATTTTAAAATTGATACTATGGGATTTTGGATGATATACTTGAGTGTGATTTTAAGTCCTTAGATTAATTTGTTCTTCGTCTTATGGTACAGGCTACAGTGAATGAAATGATCCTAGAGAACTGTATTGACATGATAATGGATTTACCATGGTTAACAAGGTTGATTGAGTGAACTAGAAATGAGCCCTATGTTCTTCCAAGCCAATGAGCAGTATTCTACTCGAGGTTCCAGTAAACTGGTTGGTCATTTGTTGTTAGACATGATCCAAGAGGAAGGTCGGAAAGTATAATGTGGTGGAAGAAGAAGATACTGAAGAACTAGAAGATGATGTAGATGATGATCAAGATCAATGGTTAGTTGATGATGTCCCTGACGAAGATGTTAAAGAGAGGAACTATATGATGATGATGTAGTAGTAATGTTCATGAAGAGATATCTATGTGGATGATGACATTATCGAACTGATATCGGTGATGATGATGATGATATGACCAATCCTTACAATGTTGAATCTGATTGGATGATGCAGACAAAGAGTTGATGAAGAAGAAGATCAATTACTTTGAAATGTATAGTTATGCATTATATTATCTATTTGATATTAATTTCTTGATAGAATTATATTTGACTTATGTGGTTACATAATTAATTCGATGTTTTTACTTTATGCCATTACATGATTAATTTGATGATGTACTTTTTAATGTTTGAAAGGTCAAAAAATTAAAACATTTCAATAGTGATGTTAACAACCTTGAAATTAGTGTGTTTTATGTTTCATGTGATCATAAAAGATTAAAAAGTTATTTGTAGAGGTGGTTGTTCAGTGGTTGACGGTATGTTGGTTCTTTTACAATGTAACCAGGTTTGTCTTTTATTATACCTATGGAATTGCCAATTCCAATCAAGGTAGCTTGAAGGACCTGGACCAACTGACGAGGACTTTGCCTCGTACCTGCTCAAGACCGAGGGTGATCCCTTTATCTGTTTACAACCTTGCACCATTATTATAAACAACATTAACACTAGGAGGTGATTTCACTTAATAGCTCAACACTAAAAGATAATATCAACTGGCTTGGTTATTCATAGACAATATCAACTATCTGGAGCATGTGATAACTAAACATAATCCATTGTATAAGATAGTCAATGATTTGTAATTTGTAGCAAGCTCTAGGAAAAGACAAACAAATACTGAACTACACTAATAATTACAACTTAGATTAGTGCCATATATCCATTGCAGGAGTCAAATTCATAAGCATTTAGAGGTTTATAATAGATTTAATACATCACATATAAGATCCCTGACAATATTGTATTACAATTTCATCAGTGTGCATTCTAACTCAGGACTACTTATCAAATCCTTATACAACACATATCCGCCTATAATCCCATTCAAGCATTTTGATTAATTCCTTGAATTTATGCTAAAATAGAATCATACACCACAATAGTGAGATGGATAAAACAACTTTTAGTTATTTCATTCAAAGTTCGATATGCATGTACAATGAGAGACATGAGCTCAAATTTTCATTTCAACTCAAATGCTAGTACTGCTATACAACATTAAATCTCTATAAACTCAAAACTTGTTACATAATGACTCAAAACCTAAATTTCATTTCTCTAAAACCATTAGACTTTACAATTTGCTTTGCGACTTCACCTAGACTTGACAAAATTTATCTAACTTGCTAATTGATGAGCCCAAAATATTCTCATAATTTGATATCATGGTACTTTTAATACCTTTACTTTTGTTGTTCATGGTTGTTTAACTCTCTTGAAACCTTTTATTGGGGGATATCCTATAGCAATACACTTTCATGTTCCTGCAGCCTATCATGTTGAGTTGTCTATATTTATTACCCTGTTTGACTCCCCAAATGACTAGTATAACACATGTAGTTTTTGAATGATGAAATAGATTTAAATATGTGATTAATGAATGGATATTGTGTATGTGCCATGCACCTTTTCTTTCACATCTGTTACTTTGTGTTTCACAGGTTGTTGAAGAAAGTATGATGAAGTCAAGCACAACCAATCTCGACCTTGCAATAAAGTCCATTTCCTATATGACTTCGAGGAAGCTCTGGTGAAGAATCTTTGACTGAAACTGTTGGGAAGGATTTTAAATGATATTTAATATAGAAAGAGTGGAGTGCTAGATTCTCTCTGAATCGGGTTGAACGGATAAACTCATTTATGAAGTCTATTCCTCGATTTCGGGATACATTTTATATCCATCTCTTTCTTTGTTAGGGTTCGTTAGTTAGTTGTTCTCTTGATTTAAAAATAAGTGTTCCTCCTGTGCAAGTGAACAGGAAGGAGATAGATAGATAGAGAAGAAGATTATGTAAGAGTTAGAGTTATAATATGAATCAGATTTTTTGTTAGTTTTTTGAAGTAGAACAATCAATGTAAATGATTTCACGTTATGAATAAAAGTTGATGGAGTTCTGAGCATAATCTTCTGCGTAAATTAGTTGATGCTTGCTAAGGGGTCCCACTTAGTAAGTATCTATAGGAGAGTAGTTGTTTATCCTTTGTTAATTCAAGTTAGATTTCATTTTAGAAGTTTCAGCACAAGCTCAGTCTTATACTGTTCCTGCAGCATCAAGAATCCATCCCTATGTTTGTTTCTGCAGCATAAGGCCAGTTTATAGTTTGTCTCTCAATTGTAGCTATTATGATTTCTACTTTGGTTAGATTATGGTTGAGTTAAGAGAACTTTGCATTACCTTCCTGTAGCATAGGTAGAATTTCTTTCCAAGTATTTATTTTCAATAGGTTGTGACTGAAACCGGTTCTTAGTGCACATATAGTGGCACTCCAGTTAAAGTTTGCGTTCCCTAGTTTGACAAGTAAATGAATGACCACGAAGAGGTATTAGTCACCTACTAGAATGTCCAATTCCTAGGATAGGTTTTTCCGTGATTTTCATATCCTTTTGTGGGCGCGACCATTTTTGGTGCTGTTGTCGGGGATGGTGTCAATCTAAGAACCTGCTATAGTCATTGTTAGCAATAGTTTAGTCAGTTGTTCAAGTATTTTCAAAATATTTTAAAATACCATCCATTTTTGTTGCATGCATAGAAGAAGAGACGCTCAATGAAGATTTCTCCCTAGCCTGCCATCCATTGCTAAGAAAACTGAACCAGCTTATAGTCTATTTGAGGACAAAGGAGACTTAGATATTGACCCATTTGCTGAAGGTCTGTGTGTTAACTTGCTATTCGGCCCAGTTGATGAAGAACCTAAAGAAAATCCATTTGCTTCTATACTTGATCAGGTGAACATGGCACGTAATCCACCTAATCGACCTCCTGCTTTTGAATTCCCCATTATTACTCAACAAAACAATGACAACCTTAAGAATACTCCTTCTTCATTACTTCCCAAGTTCTATGGCTTAGTTACAGAAGACCCTGAGACCTTCTTGTTCAAGTTTGATATCCTCTATCGCAGTTATGACTACACTTCAGATGCTCACAAACTGAAATTGTTTCCTACTACCTTGAAGGAGGGAGCTCTCAAATGGTTCATGAGTTTGGGAAGGGGTGTTGTTGATAGTTGGGAAGCCATGCAAACAAAATTTCTTAAGAAATATAAGGAATATTGTAAGAGTGGCAGTAAAGGTGATGATATATTCTGAATTCAACAGAAGGAAGATGAAAGTCTGGAGGATTATATATCAAGATTCCTATTTTCTCTGAAAAAGAATTCAGACCAAACTCTTAATGAAGGATCTCAAAAATTACTTTTTATAAGGGGAATCAATGATACCTGCATAGATGCCTTGGACCTGATGGGAGGCAGATATATCAATCAAGCATCTTGGGATGATCTCATGAAGATATGTCTCAATTACTCTTGAGCAAATGTGAAGAAGGGTAGAGGCCATCAAGCTATAGTGGGAAAGTCTTCTTCTAGTGGGGTTTCCCAGATGAAGATCACAAATTTGCTATCTAATTTCAAGCAAGACATCATAAACAACATGGCTACACAGTTGGATATCATGCAAGCTTGCAAGAAACATGCAGAGGCTAAGGCAATCCTAGCTAAGTTCTATCCACATTGTAGATAAAAGAAACATGACTGCAGATGCAAGATGGTAGCCAGCATGCAGGCTAAACAGTTACCTACTAATTTTAAGATGGTAGAAGGTGATAATGATCAAGTCTTCTTTGTTGCACAAAGGAGACCATGGGCTCCAAGACAAGGTATGTCTCAAGATCCTTTAACTTTTGGTAATCCTTACTCTAATTATAATAACCAATGGCAACCTACATATGGCCCATCTCCACCTTGGAATGCTCCTCAACCATACTAGCCTAACTATCAGAGCCCTCAATGGCAACCCCCTCAAGGAGGTTGGCAGCACCCACAAGGACAATGGACTCCACCTCCAGATAACTGGCAGAAAAACCCTTAATGGAGAGGTTCTCAGCAATGTCAGAACCAACCCCCTAGATTCCTACAATCTTAGCAGCCACAACCTCTGGCCCTTATGCCTCCTCCTGTAGCACCTGCAGCAAATATTGGCCTTCCAAAACAAACGCCTATGCCTGCTCAACCATTTCCAAATCTCAATAATAAGCAACAACAACAACAACCTATGTATTCTACAGAAGTCAACCAGTATCCAACTTATGCCCTGAATATCAATGATATCCATCTCAGGTCTGGAACCACTCTCCCTACTCCACAGCCACCTGTAATTACAGAGATTCTAGACTTTGCTGTTGAACAACCTACTGATTATGCAGAAGATATATTTGTATCAGCTATTGCCTCTAAGGAACCTATCCTGCAGCCTCAGGCTACACCACCTTTTCCTCAGAGATTGTAAATTACTACACCCAAGACCATTGAAGAGCCCACCTTTGATATTTTGGAGCAGCTAAAGAATGTACAAGTTCAAATTTCTCTTTTTCAAGCTATTAAAGATGTTCCAGTCTATGGAAAAGCTATTAAAGAGGCTTGTTTAAAGAAACAAGGAAGAAAGAAAAAGAATCCCCAAACTATCCATGTCCTAGGATAGTTAGCCGATATTATGTTGGGGAAGGTTGTCATTCCAAAATATACTAATCCTAGAAGTCCTGTAGTAAAAATAAATATCAATGGTCAAGTAGTAAGAAATGTTTTGGTTGACCTTGGTGCAGCCATTAATGTGATGACCAAGCACACTATGGAGTGTTTGAATATTCCAAACATTCGGTCTACACCGACTGTCCTGTAACTTATTGATAGTTCCACAGTTACACCTGATGGAGTGATAGAAGATGTCATTGTCACCCTTGAATCTTGGGAATAACCTGCGGATTTCACCATATTGTTCACTAAGGAAACCTTAGGAGGATATCCTATTATCCTAGGAAGACCTTGGTTAGCTTCAACTAATGCCCTTATAAGATTTTGTTTAGGAGACATGACAATTTCTGATGGTCAGTCAAGGAAGAAATTAGCTTTATACTCACCTGCACAAGCTCTGCCAGATTTGTCTCAACTAGTTTGGCCAGATCTAGGAGAGGAATCTGAAGAAGTCAATTCATTAGCTTAGTTAATGATGCTACGAATTGATCCATTTTCCTAGCTTCAGAGTGAAGATAACCTGCTTCTACACATTTTGTAGTTTAGTTATGGTTTGAATAGCCCATCTATTTTGGATAGCCATTCTCAACAATGTTTCCTACAAAAACTGGATTCTAAGAGCCATCATGATTTGCTATTATGTGATATATAGGCACCACCTTTATCAACAACCTCAATCAATGATCTCATCAAACAGATAGAAGTATCTCCAGGCCGCTGTCTACATATTAATAATAAGTTTCCTCCGTCTCAACAAAAAGCCCTAGCCACAATGTTGCAAGCCCACAAAAGAGATTTTGCATGGGACTATGGGGATATGAGGGGTTTAGACCCAAAACTCTGTACACATTGCATATATATTAACAGTGACTTCAAACCTATCAAGCAGCTTCAAAGAAGAATTAATCCAGCTTTAAGAGAAATTGTTAAAGAAGAGTTGCCGAAAATGTTAGTAGCTAGTTTTATCTACCCAATCGCCGATAGTCAGTGGGTTTTCCCATTGGTCATTGTTCCTAAGAAAGGAGGAAAATGGAGGGTATGTGTAGATTACAGAGAGCTCAACTTGACAACAAAGAAAGATTACTTTCCTCTTCCATTCATTGATCAAGTTCTAGATAATTTAGCTGGAAAAAGTACTTCTCATTCTTAGATGGCTTCAGTGGGTACAATCAAATCAAGATTGCTCCTGAGGATTAAGAAAAGGCTACTTTTACATTCCCTTGGGGAATGTTTGCCTATTTAGTTTTTCCTTTTGGTCTCTGTAATGCTCCTGTAACTTTCCAGAGGGCAATCATAAGTATCTTCTCAGACATCTCATATGATTGAATGGAAATATACATGGATGACTTTACTGTTTATAGTACAACATTTGAGGAAGCTCAAGCCAACTTGGAGAAAGTACTACAAAGATGTGAAGATCACAACCTATAGCTGAATAGTCAAAAGTGCTTCATGATGATGCAGGAGGGAATAGTGCTTGGTCACTATATTTCTGCTGCAAGAATTCAGGTTGATCCTGCTAAGATTGAGGTCATCTCTAAGATACCCTCTCCTGCCAAGCAAAAAGAGGTATAGAGCTTTCTAGGCTATGCCGAATACTACAGAAGATTCATCAAGGACTTCAGCCAAATAGCAGGCCCCTTATACAGTCTGCTGAAGAAAGATGCAGATTTTTCTTGGACAGAGGAATGTGAAAAAGCATTCCTTGACTTAAAAGTCACCCTTACATAGAAACCTATTCTGAAAGGACCTAATTGGTCACTTCCATTTCATATTCATACTGATGCATTGGATTATGCCATTGGCGCAGTGTTATGGTAGAAGGATGGTTCAATAGAACATGCACTCTACTACATAAGAAAAAATCTATAAGGGGCTGAATTAAACTACACTGTTACAGAAAAAAAATGTTGGCAATCATCTACACCCTCAATAAATTCAGGCATTATATCACCGGTTATTAGATATTTGTTCATATTGATCATGCCGCAATCTAATATCTCATGAATAAAACCTCAATATCCTGGAGACTGGCAAGATGGTTATTACTGATGCAGGAATTTGATATTACAATTGTGGACAAGCTAGGTAAAGCCAATGTGGTTGCTGATTTCCTCTCTAGACTTCAAAGGCAAGATGACTCTGCACTTATTGAAGACTCCTTTCCTGATGAGCACCTGTTTGCAATCAAGGTTATTCACCCATGGTATGCTGATATAGCAAATTATCTAGCCACAAGAAGAACTCCTCCGCAATTCTCCCCTAAGGAAAAGAGATTATTGGTAGAGAAAAGCTTTAACTTTTCTTGGATTGCAAATTGCATATTTTATATAGGACTAGATCAATTTATGAGGAGATGTGTACCAGAGGAGGACACTCATGATATACTGCATGCAAGCCATGATGAGCCGTGCAGTGGACATTTTGCTGCCAAAAGGACAACAATGAAAATTTTAAATACTGGTTACTATTGGCCAACTTTGCATAGAGATGTAGCCAAATATACTAGGAAATGTGACAGATGCCAAAGGATGGGAAGACCGACTCGATCTGATGAGATGCCTCTATTTCCACAAGTTGTAGTTGCACCCTTTGACAAATGGGGACTGGATTTTCTAGGACCACTTGATCCACTTTCCAATGGTAAGTCTTACATCTTTGTATGCACAGATTATGTCAAAAAATGGGTAGAGGCTAAGCCTATGAAACATGCTAGGGACAATAAAATGGCTGAATTCCTCTATGAGGAAATATTTACTAGGTTTGGTGTCCCTAGGGAAATAGTGACAGATCAAGGAGCACAACTTACTTCTACACTTATCACAACTTTAGTCAATGAATATAATATATGGCATAGGAAATTAACTCCTTATCACCTCTAGGCCAATGGCCAGGTTGAGGTCACCAATAGGGACATAGAGGCCATTTTGACTAAAGCTGTAGATTTGCACTGGAAGGACTAGGCCACAAGGTTACCAGAAGCTATATGGGCCTACCGTACTACCTAGAAGACTGCTATAGGATATACACCTTTTGAAATGGTGTATGGTAAAACAACTGTGATGCCAATAGAATTTGAACATAAGACTCTAAGAACAGCACTGGAGATGGACATAGATTTAACAAAAGCACAAAAGGACAGAATCATGTAGCTCAATGCTCTAGATGAGCTTTGAAAGAATGCCCTGCAGCACACTAAGATAATACAAAATCAGAGAATACGGTGGCATGATAAATACATTAAAGAAAAGAAATTCAAAGTAGGAGATTGGGCTCTGCTTTATGACTCATGATATAAGGAGAGTCCAGGAAAATTACAAACCAGATGGTTGGGCTTGTATGAAATTGAGAATGTATTTGCTAATGGTTTAGTGCAACTTGCTACAATTGATCCTGTTAAATTCAAGCTGTTAGTTAATGGACACCGCCTCTGGTTGTATAATAAACTAGTCTCAAAAGAAGAATTCATGCAACAGTTCATTCAGGATCTTTCCACTAATTCTCCTGCAGCTGAAGGCTTTAGCCTTTCTCCTACAGCTTCGCCGTAATTTTGTAATGCATGCTCATAATACAGGTTTCCTTTTTAAGGAAACCCCTTTTTCTTCATTTCCACTTGTCACCACATCTCACTTCTTTATCTTCCGTACCATCCATCCATCCATCCATCCATTCATCTCATTTGTCCACGTCACCCATCCACCTCATTCATCTACACCACCCTTAATTATGATCTCGTTCCCAACTATCATCTCATGTCGAGGCTGTCATCTTTCTCAGCACATACAAGCATTTAATGAAAGGTACACAATATCTTTTGTTATCGTATTTTTGATTTATTTCATTCTATTCATTTATTACTATGTCTATATCAGTCATTATCATCTGATCTCGACCTATTCCTTAGTACATGTGTGGACACATGTCATACTTTAAGTAGGGGGCAGGATAATCCATTTTTAAAACTTGTCCTTTCGCTGCTGTCACAACTGCTCAGATAATCTTTCTCTATTATTTTTTGGTACTTTCCAAATATGATCGCATGTATTTTTCATTGCATGTTTTTCATTGTAAATCACAATTAAAACTGCTTGTTTAAAAAGTTCATTTTTGGAAAAGAAGAGAAAAGTGACAGCGGGATAGAAAAGAACCTGAGCAGAAAGGGAAATTTTTGGATTTTCAGAAAAGAGTTGAGTTCAGCTAAGGAAAAACTGTGAAAATGGGTGGTCAGCTGGTAAGACATGAGCCTATAGCTCATGAGTTATTAATGCAAAATCCTCAAACAGTCCAGGCATTCAGCCTCTATGGTTGGCTGAATTATTTTTTGAGTTTAGATGTTTTTAATGAGGAGGCTGTAGGCGAATTTTTGAGAACCCTTTCTGAAGGGGAGGCTACTGTATAGGGTCTAATGGTTGTTGTAACTGAAGAAAGAATTGTAGAGGTAACCGAGCTCCAGCCATTGGAGAAAATTTTTCTTCGAATGCTGCCTCTGCAAGGGAAAAATTTTTAATACCTACTGATGGACCTTTGGAAGTCTCGAAGTAGGGATGCAAGCGAGTGTCATTGCCTCCTCCATACCCAGAATATGCTACTTTCATAATCAGGTATTTAACTTGTAAAGGTCATTTCTCTTACCTGCATTCTTACCACTTCAAATTGCTAAGTCATATGAGGCATGGGTTAGCTATTAATGTTCTAAACTTTTTGTTAAAATTTTTGGAACAATGTGCTCACGGAACCCAACAGGGGAAGGATAATTCTATTGCTCACCATGGCCTTATAAAAATGTTGATTGAATGCTCTTTGAGAGATGTATCACCTCCTTCCTAGCAAGAATTTGTTGCCCAAAATAGCCTGCAATATTCAGAACCCCCTAGGGCACTTACCCCACGCCCTTGGAAAAAGAAAGAGGAAATGGCATCTACCAGTAGGAGAACAAGGCAAGCATCATCTGCTCCTATAGCACCTAGTCCTACAACTCTCACACCAGAGTCCTCTTCATAGGTGCAAACTAGGGCTGCCAGTAGGAGAGAGAGAGGAAAAACAAAGGCTGGAGAGTTATCTGGGACAGAACAAACCCTAGAATCTGACCCTTGTTCTCAGAAAAGGAAACGCTCTTCTCCTACAGCATCTTCCCCTGTAGCATTGTCTCCTACAGCAACACCTGTTTCCATCACCAGTTCACCATCATCCTTTGATAAGGTAGAAACTTCTAGGCAATTCAAAAAGAGGAGGGCTACGAGAGCACCTCCGGTAGCTACAACATTGTTAAGAAGAGTTTCCACAAGAACACAATGTAAAGTATCCCCTGCTTCACCTCAACCTGAGGTTATTATAATTTTAGAAGAATTTGTAGAGTCTGAATATGATGTTTCTCAGAATGTGTCTGAGAGTGCTGCACAGAGTTCATTTGTTATTCTTGAAGAAGAACAAATTGAGACAAGGGAAGTTGAGCATAATAAAAGGGGGGTACCAAGTCTTGATGACTTGGCTACTGCAGCTATGTAGATGTCAGAGGAAACACAGTCTTCCCCACTGCAGCAAGAGAAAGAATAGACTGAACAATTGGAAGTGGCCAATGAAGCCTCAATTCCCCCTACAACTTGTCAAGCCAATGTTGTTTATAAAAAGACATTTTTAATTGAATTTTTGGAATATTTCAAAGCTACATGGAGACCGGTTACATTACAAACCCTGAGTTTCTGCCACCTGGCCAAGACTGAAATGCAACAAAGTCTTTGGGAGGAGAAAAAGAAGAAACTAAAAAAGGAAATTGAAGGGCAGAAACAGGAAATTCAGGAGTTAAAGGAGAAAATGGATGAAATGGTGAAGGTAACTGGTCAGATTATGGAGTGCAGACCACCACCCAGAGTTTATGCTCTGTGCCTCAAGGAACAATTCTTGTGGTTCCAACTAATGAGAATTTCCAAAAATCAAGATCCTAATCTTCACATTGCTAAAGAATTCTACGATGCATACCAGGCAGCCCCTAATTGGCTAAGAAATTCTTTGTATGAATTTTATTTACATGGCTTTTTAATTCCATTTGAAATAGAGTGGAATCCGCTTCTGTATATTGGAGACATCCATTTGAGATCACTTATTTCTTTGGCGGGAAATGAATCAAATTATGGCAGACAATGGGAAACATATGAAGAAGCCAAAAGGAATGAGCCTGTTCCATTGCGCCCAGAGAGTTCAGACCCCCACACAATGTTGAAAACTTGGCTTACTGTGGCATATGGTTTTAATAATGATATAGCCAAGATGAAAATATTTGATCTCAAAAAATAGGTATATGATGAATTTCAGGAACAAACGTACTCATTTTGGAGACTGTCATACTCTAGAATTGAAAAGAGGTGGGAGAGATTAACTGTTGGGTTAAGAAATTCTAAGCCTCACAGTCCCCTAAATTTTACGATAGATCTTAAACGATCAAGCAGATACATACTGTTGGGACTTCAAAAGAGGTTTGAATTGTGGTTGCCATTAACATTTAGACCTCCTGTGCTAATGTGGCCCCTTTATCCCTACCAGGCTACAAATATTAATGAAGATACAGAAGCCCGTAGGTATGAAAGGTGGTAGAGTTTTAGAGGTTTTTGATACAAATTTGGAATTCCATTTTAGGGTCATGCCTCAACCACTAATTTCAGAGAGACCACCAGGAAGTTTAATGCTGGAGGACCAGCATTGGATTAAGTAGGGGGCAAATGATGAGCCCAAAATATGCTCATAATTTGGCTATCATGGTGTACTTTTAATACCTTTACTTTTTTTGTTCATGGTTGTTTAACTCTCTTGAAACCTTTTATTTGGGGATATCTTGTAGCAATACAGTTTCATGTTCCTGCAGCCTATCATGTTGATTTGTCTATATTTATTACCCTATTTTACTCCCCAAATGACTGGTATAACGCATGTAGTTTTTGAATAATGAAATAGATTTAAATGTGTGATTAATGAATGAATATTGTGTATGTGACATGCACCTTTTCTTTCGCATTTGTTACCTTGTGTTTCGCAGGTTGTTGAAGAAAGTATGATCAAGTCAAGCGTAGCCAATCTCAACCTTGCAGTAAAGTCCATTTCCTGCACGACTTCAAGGAAGCTCTGGTGAAGACTCTTTGACCGAAACTGTTGGGAAGGATTTTAAATGACATTTAATCTAGAAAGAGTGGAGTGCTAGATTCTCTCTGGATTGGGTTGAATGGATAAACTCATTTATGAAGTCTGTTCCTCGATTTTGGGATACATTTTATATCCACGTCTTTCTCTATTAGGGTTAGTTAGTTAGTTGTTCTCCTAATTTAAAAATAAGTGTTCCTCCTGCGCAGGTGAACAAGAAGGAGATAGATAGATAGATAGAGAAGCAGATTATGTAAGAGTTAGAGTTATAATATGAATCAGAGTTTTTGTTAGTTTTCTGAAGTAGAACAATCAATGTAAATGATTTCACACTATGAATAAAAGTTGATGGAGTTCTGAGCACAATCTTCTGCGTAAATTAGTTGATGCTTGCTAAAGGGGCCCACTTAGTAAGTATTTGTAGGAGAGTAGTTGTTTATCCTTTGTTAATTCAAGTTAGATTTCATTTTAGAAGTTTTAGCACAAGCTCAGTCTTATACTGTTCCTGTAGCATCAAGAATCCATCCCTATGTTTGTTCCTACAGCATAAGGCCAGTTTATAGTTTGTCTCTCAATTGTAGCTATTATGATTTTTGCTTTGGTTAGATTATGATTGAGTTAAGAGAACTTTGCATTACCTTCTTGTAGCATAGGTAGAATTTCTTTCCAAGTATTTATTTTCAATAGGTTGTGACTGAAACCGGTTCTTAGTGCACATATAGTGCCGCTCCATTTAAATTTTATGTTCCCTAGCTTGACAAGTAAATGAATGACCACGAAGAGGTATTAGTTACTTGCTAGAATGTCCAATTCCTAGGATAGGTTTTGTCGTAATTTTCATATCCTTTTGTGGGCGCGACCACTAACCCATACTTTTGGCCTTGAAATCCTTCTTATAGAAAATGAAGGAGCAAACAAGCACCGGGCCAGAAAGTACACCTATCACTAGTCAATTGGAGCACCTAGTGATATTCCAAAATTTGTTACAACCACCACCTTGAAAAATATTCTTGTTCAAAAATTGTTACAATAGCAATCATCCTGGAGCATATTCTTGTTCATCATGTTGATGGAGGAAGGTTGATGCAATAACAAAAAACCACGTGAAACCCATGCCAAGAAAGTCATCCATACAAAACTAGAAACGTTGTAACCATAGCATATGATTTTCCACCTATCGGTAGCCCACTCTTTTTACTCATCATCATTCAAATACTTAGCCACCCACCTCTAGCATTCTTCGTCAGTTGGCCAGTCAAAATCAATCACCTCTTTTACCTTTGTACTATAAGGAAAATACTTTACTGCTACCTGATTAGCATCTCTTTCAAAAGATTCCAAAAATGATCTGGTACCAATAATCTTATCCATACAATTTACCAACAAATCATAATCTGAGTCATCATAAATTATTTCAATTTGATTATTGATGACTTTACTTGCTTGATCCTGCCATTGTTGGAGTGTTCTGATTTCCCCCTGCTCATCAGTTATATCAAGTAACAGTGTGTTACCCCAATCATTGAAGTTCTTTACCAATTCCCTAATCTTCCTACTTAGATCATCTGGTAAGCTCTGAAAACCTTGCAATGATTTAACTAATATATAAGTAGGCTTCAATGATTTTGGCCTGTTATTTACATCAAACCTTGAGGCTTTATTCATAATGTTATCTAGATTATTTTCCCTAGGGATCCAATTTTGAATTATTGGAATCACTATCCTCTAATCCCTATCAATATTATTTATTGCTTCAAATAACAAAGAATACAAAGAATGTATAGAGGGCAGTTTATTATCCACCTTTTCATTTAAATGCTCCAAAAAAATTGTAACAATTTCTTTTTCTTTTGAAAGAAAACCCTCCTCTTTTACCCTTAGTGATGTCTGTAATTGATCAATTTCCTACATGAGCTACCTCTTTGTTGGATCAATAGAGCACTCTGTTTGTTCATCAACTTGTTCTAGAGGAGGGGTAAGAGTATGATTTTGAATGGGAGACCCTAGTGTAGAAAAATTTGGAGAAGCAAGAGGCATTGACCCTACTGTGGGAGGTGATGTGTTGGTTCCTAGAGCATTGGATGTTTCCCCTATATGTCTATACTTGAACCTTTCTACTTCAGTTTGCAGCTCAATATTCCTCTGTTGCATTTTACTATATTATTCAATTAAAATGTTATACTTCTCGATTAGGCTCTTTCTTTCAGCCTCCTCCCTTTCAGCAGTCTTTTGGGCCAACTTGGCCACATTCACAGTTAAACTAGTGGCTTTGGTTGTTGTAGTCTCTGAAGCCCTCTTTATTATTAATCCTCCTTAGAAATTTTGATTAATATCAGCAATGTCTGGCTTTCTTCCTTGTGGAGCCAATGCCCAGATTTCCAAGGTATCATATTCTTCACTAAAGGCAGAGTTTTATAATTCTACCTTAACTTCTTTTTCAGAATCTTGAAAAGGATTCTTGGACTTTATAATGGCACTAAAAGCCACTGCATCTGTGATGTCCCATTCAGGAAAAATCAAAACACCAACCTAATTCACTAGTTGTCTTCCTTCTTTAGGAGTGATGTTTTTGAACTCTTCCATTAGTTCAACTTTCACTTCTTCATCATTCTCCTAATCTGACTTGTCAGGCCTTAGTTCTTTTCTCTCTTTGCATTTATTTTGATTCATCAAATTTCATCCTCCATGCCAATTGCAAGAATATAGGATTCTTTACAAATGCATTGTCATCTAAGAACTCCTTGCAAGCCTTCATTCTTGCATCCTACACACTCTTACCCTTCATATCCAAATCAGATAGAACCAATTCAGCTAATCTAGGAGGGGACGACATACCAACCTACATGTCTTGATCAGTAACAATAATTTCATCTATGAGATCCTCAAGTAGGTGATCAGTTCTTTGCCTCTTAGGGCTTGGCTCAGGTGGTGGTGATGGGGGACTGTGCTCTGGTGAAGATTTTAATTCAATGATTTTGACAGCCCTAGGAACTTTGAATTTTGGGCCTGGTCGTGAAGGTGCCTTTATTATTTTCTTCCCTTTCCTGTCTACTTCTTCCTCATCACTGCCAGTATCCCTTTTCCTCCTATAGATGGGTCGCCTTTCTGTAGGCTGACATATTGGCCTTGTTTCAATTGGCATATCACTTTGTCCTTGCATATCCAAACTTAACCTTAAATTTATCTTTTTGGTTGTGAAGGTGTCCATTATCTCCTTGAAATTCTTCATTAAAAAATTAATTCTCTTGTGGTATGGAGTGGATTCCATCAATGGATCATATGTTGGATCCATTTCATGCACAATATCTAGTAGCTTACTATAAGCTATCCACTTTTCCTTGTTCAATTCTTATCTATTTAAATCAAATTTATTCCTGATCAGGTCCTCAGGGAAATTGAACTCATGTGCAAATTTTCCACCTTTTATTCTTTGTCTGAAAAGAGCAAAGAAAACTTCAAGATCATGTTGTCGCTTTGGACCAAATCTCAAATAGTAATCAACAAAAAATTTGTCAAAATGTGTCTAGCCTCCATTTGAAAATGTAAAGTCAGACACTACTGTATAATCAGGGAATAATGTTCCCTTCCCCTTTCCAGTTAGGTTATCTTCATGAATACACCCCATCTACCACAACTTCTGCAAACCCTAGTCTTGGTGGCACATTGTATGGCAGTATGTGAGGGGTTCCTTGAAATCCATATATTCTCAAGACAGTGCTGACTAGATATGGGATAATGCCACCCCAGTTATGTAAAACCCTCAATTCTGGTTTCCTCTCCTTCGGCCTAAGGAAATCATACAGTTCCTGAGGGATCCTAAGTACATTTACCATCAATCTAGCCCTCAATCTTGCAACAAAACAATTATCAAATTGCACATAATTGGTACTTTCCTTATTACAAGACAAATCTGCAACCCATATCTATACTGACAATCTTTCTCCATTAACTGATTGTCTTAAGTTCATCTTCTCAGCAAAGAAATCAACATTCCTAAATAAGAACATATGCATCAACATGAAATACCAAAAGAATTGAGTACTAGTATCACCATTCTGTAGCTTTGATAGTCCTTCATCTATCCTCTCCACCAAAAAAGAAGCAAAGTCATATGTTACAGAGAAGTTAGGGTGTTGTATTTGCACCCCCATGAACATGTATGCAATCGACATTACTGCACTAGGGCTGAAACCCAAAATCTGACATAATGAATAGAAAGTAGCCAGGAAAGGCTTTCCAAAACAATTCAATTTGAAGGGTTCCTGGTCACTAGGGCTGATGTGAAATTGTGAACCCCCTCCCTTAACCAGATGAGGTGGAAGCAACTTAACCCTAAAAAGAGATTGGAATTTTGTATACTCCTACTTCATTTCTTCAAGATTAATAGGAACCAAGTCATCACTTGGCTCACTCAAATCAAAATTCTATTGGATAACATCTTTGTTAATTTCTAATAGAACCTCTCCATTATTATCTCTAATTACCCATGTGATAGGGTCATATCTTTTGGCCACTGCTCTAACTAAGTCCACATCAGGGAATACATTTGGAACAACCAGCTTTCCCATGTCGTACATCCATCCATTTGAAAAAGGATGAGGAAAATTCCTCTGTCCATAACATAATTTGAAAATTTCTAAGCCTGTGAGTGGAACCCTAACATCAACAATGTTGGAATTAGTACACACCAACCCCTCTCCTAGGATTTTCCCTCGCATCAACACCAAACCTTTTCTTCTCTCATTTGTTGATAATGAAAATTGATCTAGGAAATCATCATACAAGTTTCTTTTCAAATACTCAATGTGGCCAGAGTGATGCTTGGTTGGTTCCATTTAAGAAAAACTAGGGTCTCACTACAATGTTACACTTCAAGTGGCTATGACTAAGTAGAGATAGGAAATTACAGAGTAAAAATATTGCAATTCCTCACAATTTATGATTAAACAATAGCCCTAACAAAATATTTTAATGAACTCAGTGACAAGCATAGCAGACCCGCCCTTTCCCAAATTTAGGTGCAGAATGACTGGGAAACAAAGAAAATTAACTCACAGCTTTTTTTGCACAAACTCCAATTTCTGGAAGCAACTACTCGCAATTTCACCTTTGGCTCTGAAAATATTTTCACGAAATACTTGGATGCTTTGTGATACAAATGAGATAAGTAAATTGATTTTATGTCGATCAAATTCTGCCAGTGGATGTCTCATCCGCCATTAAAGCTCACTCGCGGGCTACACGAATGGCTCCAACCATAATTTTATACATATTTAAATTTGAGCAGTTGATCCTTCAGTTTGATCAAATCATCAACGAACATCTTCAAAATAGGCTGAGATAATCACCAACACAATAATAAAGGGGCCCACTATGTCATATGCCACAAAGGAATGCCACGTGCTAGTTGCCCGTGATATCGCAATCCTTTGATTTATCATCGTGGGATGGCGGGCACCGTCGATCTTTTTACCATAAATCTTGCTCCTTCAAAAATGGTTGTCGTCCTTTCCTTTAACTGTCGAGTAGCTTTTCCCTTAGAATCAAAACATCTGCATTGAAATAAAACATGTGCATCTTACAAGCGCATTAGTAATCCACCCTGTAATACATTTAAAACTGGCGAACGGTTTTCTTCACTCCTTAGGCTTCATTGGATGAGACACGTGGCAGGGACCTGTGACATCGCGATCCCAAAATTCCTAATCAAGGGATGGTGGGCACCATCAATATTGAAGAGACAGCTCATCAATGGTCACACAAATTTTATCCTTTAGGAAGGGCATGTGGCACCTGCCTGTGATAGTGCAATCCCTGTAATCCCTGATCGCGGGATAGCAGGCGCTGTTGATCTTGTTCCTTTAACACAGTCGCCAACCATGTCATTAACCTTCGAGCAACTTTTCCAATGAGATTATAACATATCCATGGATTTAGATCATGTGCGTCTCGAGAAAACTTTAGTAATCCACTACTTAATACATTTAAAGCTGGCTAGTGTTTCCTTTACTCTTTAGGCTTCATCAGATGAGACATATGGTTCCCGCCTGTAATTTTGCAATCAACCCAAGCACCATCATGGGATGGTAGGGAATGGCTTAGATCAAATGGTATTTGGTCAGTGATAGCTCAAATTTGATCCCCTGGATAGGACATGTGGCGCCCACCTGTGATTTCACGATCCTTGAATTCTCGATCACGGGATGGCAAGCACCGTTGATATCTGTAGGAAATAGATCAACAACAACACTAAATCAACCCTTGCAAAATAAAACATTCATTAAAAGGAGAAGTGGGCATTACTAGGCGGACGACAAATAAAAAAATTATATTTATAGAAGAAAAATAAAATAAATTTACAATTTGTTTTATAATTTCACTTTTAACTTTAAATGTATGTTCACTCGTTAAGTTGTATTTTTTTTACAATCACATTTTTATTTTAGATGTTTTTTTATAAAATATAAAGATGCATTAAAAATATATTAGAAATATTTTTCTTTATATTATATAGCATTCATAACATTAAATTAACATAGAATAATTTCACAATATCACTTAACCAATCAAGAAAAATTTAATCATTACTATGCAACATTATTCTCACATCAAACTAACAAATAAACATTGAAAACAAATTTATTTTTATATTATAACATTCATACATAAACCTTTTATACACAATATCAAGTTGAATATAAAAAGACAAAATTGTTTATAAGCAACTTAAATTTTTAACAATTTAATAAAATATAATTTAATATAATTAAGAAAAATTAAATAAGAATTATAGATAAATTTATGAAATATTGATTTACTTATCAAGAAAAATCAATGATAAATTTACTTATTATAGATAAATTTACTTACCAATCTATTTTAACCATCAAGAAAAAATTAATCATTAGTGATTGCAATATTATTGGCACATCTTTTAAACTGACAAATAAACATTTAAAACACATTTATTTTTTATATTATAACATTCATAACTTAAACCTTTTTATACACAATGTCAAGTTAACTATAAATTGTATAGAGTTTAGATTTGCTATATCTCTCATATATCAACATAGGCAAATTTGAAAATATTTTAAATTATATAATTTCAAAAAAATTGAATGAATTTATAGAAGATTATTTTTATTAAAGGATAGAATCTAATCCCAATACTAACATTAATTATAAGTCTAACCATAACCCCAACCCTAAAACTAACACTAATTAACTTCAAACCTAACTCTAATTTTATATCCAACCCTAAACATAACTATGATTCTAAAACTAACATTAATGAAACCCTAATTGAACCATAACCCTAACCCTAATACTAACCCTTGCCCCAATTGAACCCTAACACTAACCCCAAGCTCTATCATAGAACCTTAATCTTTACCCCCAACCCCAACCCTAATCCTAATTGATCCTATACCTAATTTTGATTAAAGTCTAACCCTTGAACCTTAAACTTAATTGAACTCATGTTTAGGGTTAGGGTTTAATTAAGGCTAGGGTTGAATTATGGTTATGATTAGGTCAAAAATTCAAATATGATTATGGTTGGAGTTTAATTAAGGTTTCTATTCACTTAGGGTTAAGGTTCAATTAGTATTCAATTTGGGTTAGGGATCAATTAGGGTTATAATTCAATAAGGGTTTAATTAAGGTCGGGTTAAGGTTAGTCTTAAATTAGGGCTAGGATTGAGTTAGGGTTCAATTAAGGTAAGGGTTATTGTCTATTTTAGGGTTAGGGTTTCAACACCTAGGGTTACGATTATAGTTCAATTAGTTAGAGTTAGGGTTGCAATAATAAAATTTTCCATAATGATATGGAAAGGCATTCAATTGGATTCATATACAAATGCACAAATAAGAATTGGTAATTAAGAATTCTCTAGAACTAAAGTTATAACAACAAATACAATCCTTAGCTTAATCATTTGTTCTTTGTTAGGGTTGGGATAAGAATTTAACGAGGCCAACCGAGACTTAGGAAATAAAACCCTGTGGAGGAAATAGAGTATTAAAATCAAAGTTGGGTTTTAATTTTAATCCGGTGATGTAAGCCTAAGCCATTAACTCTAGTGTTCATGTCACCGACAACTTAGCCAAAGCCTTTCATTAAATACTAACCGTGCAATGTGTAGGTTTTCTAGATTCGAAGATATGGGAGAAGATATCGATCATACCCCACCAACTCGCAGACCTAATGTGTTGCCCTGTTATTTGGTGCGAGGTTAGCAAAAGGCAGATGCGTGTCCTGTATGGAATGTGGGGCCCAATCTGCACTATTGAGCTCATAACCCATGGTTTTAGATTGACAACCAAGATCAAAAGCTAATGTAAATCTTTGTTATTCCTTGCTAGCTCGTAGGAGGAAGAGGAAGTTTGGTGAAGCATTAATGAATTATTCCTTTCTTGCGTAGTCATGTCGTTCTCAATCTATGTGAAGATGTTTTTGTTGGCAATCATGAAGGGTGATCTTTGGATTCTCATGCAACTCTAGTCAAATGGTGACAGTACATACGCCACCAAATTGCCATGTTTGCACATGCATATTTACTAAGCATTGATGAAGGTTGCCATTACCTCGCACAATAAATACAAGAGGAATTAACTGCTAATAGTGTCATTATTGTAGTAGTTAGAGTGCTTTGTGGGCTGAGTCTAATCAAGTTTGACTGCTTGTCTAAGAAGATAAAATAAGTGAGTCAATAAGGAGGTCTGTTCGTTTTAGCTCACAAAAGCTCGGTCCTGCTATTCAAGAAGGTGCTTTGGTTGAGCAGCAACGTTCTAGAATTGCAACCTTCTACTGTTTTGATTGCAGTAGAAGGTTGCAATTCTAGGACATTGCTGCTCAGCTGGTAGATGACAAAGGCAAGCAATCGGTGTGCTCTGGATGCAGCCAACACTCGCCCATTAACCTTACGAGCAACACTTCTGATGATGTAACTGAGACTGACTTGGACTACTATTGGTATTTAAGTCACTTCAATCATGGTCTGCCCTCTGATAAGGAAATGATATGTGTGGGCACATCAACTGTTAAAACCCCAAGCAGACAGACTAGAACCATATTGGGCAAGGACAAGAAAGAAGAGGAGGCTGAGGGTCTAGCGTATTGGGCAACAACTAGAAGTGGGCGTGTATACTAGGGTCTGAGTGTTGGTAAGGGTAGGGTGGTAGGTAAATAAGAAGTTGTTGTGGTGCCTTCGTGTCAATTTGGTTGCCTAGATTTTTTGCATGGATAGCGACATGGGGATTTTGATGACAATTTGTGTTCCCTATTCTTTTACACTACCCCAATTCGTGCACTATATATGTTTTGTAGATTTAATGTGTGGGAAGTTTTGTAATGAAAGTCAAATGCAATGGAGATTTTTTTCGAATGAAAATTTGTGGTGAAATTACATTTGAGCCTGAAGCTTGTTGCTCTCTTGTCATATAAAAGGGAATTCAAAGCTCATTTGTAGGGAGAGAACTGATGAAAGCTCTATCTAGGTTTTGAGTTGAATATATGGGTAGAAATATATATGTCCTTTGATGAGGAAGTGATATCTATGGTGCCATTGGCTGTTAAAACCCCAAGCGGACGGAATAGAATAGATAGCCTATTTTGAGTTTTGGATGAATATATGCAAATTATCTTAAATTGTATGCAGATATGACTTATAAGCATGAATAAACATATAATTCTAATATATTTTCTCTCCTTATGTGGATTTGAGTGAATTTTGAATGAAATGTTAATGAAGTTGTCATTCTTCTTTTGAGAATTTGTTCAATTGTGTGTCTATGTTTTTGCTTTGATTCAAGAAAATCAATTAAATGCTTAAATGGAGTCATAAGTTTACAATTATTTACAAAGGATTTGATAAGTAGTAATATATCAGAGAATTGAGCTCCATAATGCAAGGTATTATATGAGTAGTCTATTCTATTAAATTCTTGGGTCATTTCTACTAACAGTAAATGGGTAACTAAATATTTAACTGACGAAGAATAAAAGAATAATATGTAAATGGGTCACTCACTCACTCCCTCTATCTCTCTCCCCTTAACCCTAAACCCTTAACCCTTAAACTCTAAACCCTTAATATTAGGTGTGTATTAAAAACATTATAAAAGTATAAATTTTGGAGTTCTATTAGGAATTGAATGATAAATGATGATGAATGGGAAAATCTAAGGCACTTTAATATTTTCAACTAAAAAGTTAAGAGTTCAATTAGGATGAGTGTTCACTTAGGGTTAGGTTTAGGGTTCAATTAATGTTCAATTTGGGCTAGGATTGAGGATGAGGTTGGGGTTTAATTAAGGTTATGAATTCAATAAGAGTTCAAATAGGGTCAAGGTTAAGATTAGGGTTGGGGTTAAGGCTTCAATTAGGATAAGAATTAGTGTTAGGGTTAGGATTAGAGTTCAACTATAGTTCAAAGTTAGGGTTATGGTACAATTAGGACTACTATTCAATAAGTGTTCCCTTAGGGTTATGATTAGAGTTATGAATCTACAATTAGGGTTCAATTAATGTTCACTTAGGGTTTCTTTCTTGGGAGAAGTTTTTTGTATGGTACAAGTGTATTTTATAAAATTAATATGTCAAGAATTAGTTTTAGATAATACTACATGTGATTTTTCATATGGTATTAAATTGTAGATTAAAATTGACAATAGATTTCCTTCCTTCTTTTGCATTGTAAGCTACCATAATATATGGTCTTAAAATCCTATTCATATTTTGATCTTTTCTAAACTATACAACACGACATCCAACAAAAAAAAATGTTATGCATTTTTTCCAAGCACAAATCCTTAGAATTCTTAATGTGTTACTTAAGTTAATTGTTTATTGCAATAAATAGATACACACTAATATATATATTATGGATTTGAGGGAAAATATTAAAATATTTATATATATAGAAAAATTTAAATGCAAGGGATTCAAGTACATACCTTCGCTTTTGTTAATGTTGATGAAGATACAAATGTTGATGAAGTGCCAAATTTGATGACATGATGATATAAAAAACTGGAATATCTTTGCTCTATGTGGCACTTGAAATTTTCTACAAAACTATAACCAACTCTACATCAAATTTGTGACTTTGGACCTATTTTGCATCAATAAATATGAGCTTTGACACATGCCTCCTAATCTAGCATACAATATGTACTTAAATGCTCAAAATAGTTGGGAGTAGTGTTGAGATTGGTGGATCTTTGGGAAGGTCCAATGCTTCACCTTTGTATCTCTCCCTATAGATAGAGGTAGAGATGAATATAGATTGAGAGAGGCAAAGGGATAAAAATAGATAGAGATATAGAGAGAGATAGAGGGAGAAATAAATATATAGAGAGATAGGGAGATAGAGGGGGGATATATATATATATATATATATATACAGAGAGAGAGAGAGAGAGAGAGAGAGATGGCAAGATAGAGATATAAGGAGATATAGAGAGGAGAGAGAGAGAGAGATAAGTAGAGAATATATTAACATTTTATTTTGAAAAATATGTAATTTTTTAACCATTTTCCTATATATTTAGTATTAAGATTTTTACATCTTTTAACAATTCAATATATAATACAAATAAAATATAGTTAATAATTTAATTAACTAGCATACCTATATTAATTAATAATATATGTAAAACACGAAAGAGTTATCTTTATCAAGATGCCTATTGAATTGAAAAAATGCTTACATTTTCATGAATATGAATTTGGAAAGCAATCAATTTGATTTCATTATTGTTTGTGTCATTGTTTATCTCAATTCCCATATATAAGAGTACACATTGAAATTTGAAATCATACCAACTTGTCTATAACAACAATCAACCAAGAACAATAAATTTAAAAGAAAAAATGTTCATCAATCATTAGATTTAGTATTGACAGCATCAAAGAAGTATATCATGACAAAATGGCATTAACTAACGTAGATATATCTTTTGAAAAGGACCTTTTGTATAATGTGTGAAAACTTAACATCATCTTGTTTTTCATGATTCAAAATGTTCAATTCCTTTGTTGTTACACCCATAATTTCTTCTGCCACTTCTTCAAAAGTTGTAATCCAAGTGAATGAAGTATGGTATTCCACTTTGCATTGAAGTATATATTTATAATCACATTTAGGGAAAGTTTTACCACATCTTCCACAATACCACTGACCATTTTCATTAGTGTTTACCTTCTTTTTGCAGTGCCTATCTCCAATTTTCAAGGGGCATGTTGTATAACAAAAATTTTCTACCTTAATGAAAGATAAAGTAGCTTTTATCACTATCCAATAAGGTTTACCAGAGTTGGCAAGGTCTTGATCCTGTATTTGTGAGATACTAGGGTTAAGAACAAATAGGGTTAGGGTTGGGGTTCAATTACGGCTAGAGTTTAATTAGGGTTAGATTTCAATCAGGGCTAGAGTTTAATTAGGGTTAGGATTCAATTAGGGTTAGGGTTAAGATTATGATTTGGGCTAAATCAGAGTTAAGGTTGAATTAGGATAAGTGTTCACTTAGGGTTATTGTTAGGCTTAATATTGGGCTTAAGATTTACTTATATAGTATTTTGGATAATAGAAACAATTTTGATTGATTTAATATTTTCTAAATTCATTATTGAATTTAAATCTTATAATTTATTCTCTAAATTCATTATAGAAACGATGTATGAGAATTTATTCTATTGATTTTGAGGGTGAAAGTGTGGCTACATATATAGGGTTTCTATACATAGTATTTGTAGGAGAATGGTATCTCTATTTTGAATTATTCTAAACCTTGTTTCTATGTAGTAGTTTTTAAATTCATTTTGTTGTTATACTCTATAATTGGTAGTTTATATATTGTACTTTCTCTATACATGATATTTAGCAATATTGGGGACACTAATAGAACCTTCACTTATTTTTTTTAAAAGACTAAGAAATGTATGAAAATTTGACAACATGAAAACCATGAAAATAAAAGTGAAAATAAAAATTTAACATAGTAAAAATGGCCAATCATGTTCCAAAAATGAAAAGAACCATTAAAGGGAACCATTGATCTTGAAGGCATTTTGATTGACAGTAGCACGAATTCCATCCTTCTAAAAAATAAAACATTCATTAAAGGGAAAGGGGACATTAGTAAGCGGATGGAAAATTTCCTCGGGCCCCACCTTATACAGTCCATGTGGCAGCCGCCTGTGATTTCACAATCAACCAAAGCACCATCGTGGGATGGCAGGGAACGACTCAGATCAAAGGATAGTTGATGAACAGTCACACAAATTTGATCCATAGATAGGACACGTGTCGCCCACCTGCGATATCACCATCCTACAATTCTCAATCACGGGATGGCAGGAAACTGTTGATCTTGAAGGAATTTTGATCGACGACATTGTGAATTTCATTCTTCTAAAAAATAAAACATTCATTAAAAGGCAAGGGGACATTACTAGGTAGATGGAAAACAACGACATAAGTTTTTTTAAAACCGTTTAGCATAGGGCCAACTAGGACTTAGGAAAATAAAATCCGCGTAGGAAATAAAATATGAAGACCAAAGGGACCAGGCCTAGACGGAACGATGGGCATAAGATGTTATTAAAACCCTTCAAAAAAGGTAACGGTGAAATATATCCCGACCAAGGCATTACGTAAACACAAGGGTTTAAGATGAAGACAAAGCTAAAACCCCATCCCTAAGAAATTTTCCAACAACATGAAAGACCAGTGACATAAGGTAGGGCATGAGTGAAACATTAGGAACAAAATTTGAAGTTCCATCAGTATAAGCAATGGATAATTTTATATTAGTAGTTTCTCCTATTACAAATATAAAAGGTGAGCACAATAAATAACATGTATTTTCCCATTAAATGTGAAATATTTTCAAAAAGTTATAGTGCTCAACTATTGGTCCATTTTTTGTGTTCAACTATTAGTCCATATGTGTTGTTTTTATAAAATAGAACACTCAAAACAAAACTTTAAAGTTCCATCACTACCTATAACCCTAAACCCTAAACCATTAACCTCAACCCTTAAACCCTCTACTCCTCTCTCT
>VDFB02000007.1:190816710-190867681 GCA_007258455.2 Sequoia sempervirens
TATAGAATGACAAGGAGGATATATCAATCACCCTCCTATATCTCTATCTATTCATCCTTATCTCTTTATCTCTCTCTCCTCTCTATCTCTTTGTCTCCCTTTCCATTTGTGTTTTCATTTACCTCCTCTCTCTCTATATTTTTCTTCCCTATATTTATCTTTGTCTCCTTAAGTGTGCAATGGGTACATTGAAGAGGTCTTAAAGGAGAACTATCATATCTTTAATCAAATGGCATGCTACCTTGAGCATAACTCCCCAAGGACACATGCCATCCTTGGATTGTTGACATGAAACAACCAATCAAAATTTAGTTTCTCTCTCTCATATTAATATATATTACTATTATATTAAATATATATTATATTAATTATATTTTGTATTATATAAAAATATTCTTATTATTAATTATTAATTATAATAATTTTATACATATTTAATAATTTTTTTAAAGAATACAATATCTAATTATGATAAGTTGAATAATTATATTATTTATTATGTAAAATATAGTTAATATATACTTAACTATATTGTAGAATATTAAAACCTAGCTAAATGGTGCCAAAATTTTGAACTTAATTAATATATTGTAAAAGCTAATGAAACCAGGTTGTAGCTCATCAAATTGGAGAAGTGAAAGGTCAATGCCAGCATCGAGGAAGAGTTTGTTGTAGTGAAAACAAGGTCAATGCCAACACCGAGGAAGAGTTTGGAGGAGTGAAAACAAGGTCAATACCAGCGCCGAGGAAGAGTTTGGAGGAGTGAAAACAAGGTCAATACCAGGGCCGAGGAAGAGTTTGGAGTTAAAACAAGGTCAATACCAGTGTCGACAAAGAGTTTGGAGTGAAAACAAGGTCAATATCAGCGCCGAGGAAGAGTTTGGAGGAGTGAAAACAAGGTCAATACCAGCGTCGGGGACGAGGTTGAGGGAACTCACAAAAAATCGACGACCAAAGGGCAATGAGTATTATAAGTTTGGCACCCCCATTCTCTTTAACCTTCAATTTCCATGCCTAGTTTCCAAAGATCTTCTCGTACATTGGCACCCCCATTCTCGTAAAATGGTATAAGATAAGACAAAAAATAAAATAGCTTATACAGAACATACCACCTACAATCTCATTCAAGCATTTTAATTAATTCCTTGAATTAAACCTAAAACAAGAATCATACACACCACAACAGTGAGATGAACGAAACAACCCTTGATCATTTTATTCAAAATTTAGATATGCTTTTACAATGGAGAGACATGAGTTTGAATTAATCATATCAATTCAAATGCCAGTCTTGTCATAAAACATCAAATCCCCATGAATTCAAAACCTACTATAGAATGACTCAAAACCTAAATTGCATTTTCCCTAAAACCATCAGACTTTACAATTTTCTCTACAACTTCATCTAGACTTCGACCAAAAATATCTAACTTGCTAACCCATACCGGCCTTGAAATACTTCTTATAGAAAAGGAGGAGCAAACAAGCATCGGGCCAGAAAGCACGATGTCACTAGCCAATTGGACCGCCTTGTACTCTTCATCAGTTGGCCAATCAAAATTGATCACCTCATTCACCTTGACACTATAAAGTTTGTACTTAACTGCCACCTGATTCGCTTCTCTTTCAAAAGACTCCAAGAATGAGCTGGTGCTAATGATTTTGTCCATACAACTCACCAACAAATCATAATCTGAGTTACCCTATTTTTCAGGGTTTTGTAGTCCAAACATGATATAAAGTGGCTCTTACACTTTGTGATTATAGCTTGTGTAAGAGGCCCCATGGATACTGTTGTAATTGTAGGGATGCATGAATAGGGCGTGGGTTTCAACAAAACATGTATGGGAGATCTGATTTTATGAATTTTATGCATGTGCAAACCTAATGGGTTGTTTGAACACTTAATATAAATGATACACACACAACACACATATAGATGTATGTATATGTATTCTTAAATGTAAATGTAAATGCAATTATTGGATGCTCTCCTAGAACAATAAATGCAACATATCATTAAAGAAATCTATATCTATGTATATAAATGTGTATTTCTAAATGCAAGTGTAAATGCAAAGAGCATATGGTTTTGTAGTGTTATAGATACAACATATCCATAAATTAATGTAATTGAAATTCTAAAGTCTTCAACACATATAATATGAAATCGATCATGTTGGTGTTTTTTCCTGTAAACTAGGTTGGTCTTGTAATCTACCTATGGAATTTCCAATTCCAATCAAGGGCAGCTCAAAGGACCTGGACCAACTGATGAGGATTTTAATAATAAACTCCTACACTTTGGGCTCTGCAAGACCCAGACAAATACCATTGGGGAGTCAAATTCACAAACATTCATGAGTCCACAACAAATTTAAATACTTAGCACGCATGATCCCTGGCAATATTGCATTACAATAGTGTCAATTCCTGTCACAGCCCAATACTTCTTACTAAATCCCTCTAAAAACATAACCATCCATGATTCCATCCAAGCACTTTAATTAATTCTTTGAATTAAAGCAAAAACGGAAAACACACACATCAGAGCAATGAGATGAATGTCATAATCCTTGATTATTCTATTCAAAATTATGATATGTTTGTACAAAGGAGAGACATGAGCTTGAGATACAACATCATAGCTCAAATGCTAGTGCTGCTTATGAAACATCAAATCTCCATAACTTTAAAACCCATTACAGGATAACCCCAAACCTAAATTGCCTTAACATTCAAAAAGGTTTTTACAATCTGCTCTACAACTATACCTAGAATCGACCTTCAAAATATCTAACTTGCCAACCCTTATTTACGGCCTTGATATCCTTCTTATAGAAAATGAAGGAGCAACAAGCATCAGGCTAGAAATTACACATGACACTAGTCAATTGGACCGCTATGTGCCAATTCAAAACTATGATCAAAACCACCAAGTCTCAGAGCATCTTTTCATTGATTTCTACTCATTACACAATAGCTGCATCATTTGTTACACCTCAGAACCTGTGCCCAAAGCCGCCATGGAAACAAAACCATAATTAGTTATAATATAACCACTGAGCTGTCAGTTGCTAGTAATAGACACTATTTCACTCCTCTTTGGTTAAGTACTTGTCCACCCAATTTTGATATTCCTCATCTGTTGGCCAATTAAAATTCACCACCTCCCTCACCTTGGTATTGTAAGGTGTGAATTTTACAGCAACCTGGTTGGCCTCCCTCTCAAATGACTCTAAGAACATGCTAGTATTAATTATTTTATCCATGCTACTTACCAACAAGTCATGGTCTGAGTCATCACAAATCAATTTGATTTGTGCATTAATAACCTCTTCTGCCCTATCTTGCCACTACTGTAGTGTCTTAATATTTCCTTGTGCATCTATTATATCTGGAAGAAAATTGTCATTCCAATCATCAAAACTCTTTACTAGTTCTCTAATTTTCCTACTCAAATCATCAGGAAGGGCCTGGAATCCCTTCAATAATTTCACAAAGATTTGAGTAGGATTTAATGACTGGGGCCTATTATTTATATCAAATTTGGAAACCTTAAACATAACATCTAAATCAGTGGCCTGAGGGATCCACTTCTCAACCAGAGGTAGAACCACTTCCCAATCTCTGTTAATGTTTTGTATTCCATCCAAGAATAAAGAATATAAAGAATGTACAGCTGGTAATCTAGAATCAACCTTCTCATTTAAATGCCTCAAAATGGCATCAACCACCTCATTGTGTTTAGCCATAGCACCATCCTCACTCGCCCTTAGGGCAGTCTATAATTCTATGATTTTATTCATCATGTTTTTTTTGGTAAGATCTGTAGAATACTCATCTTCCTCTTCGACTGGCCCTGGTGCAAGGCTATTAGCAGGTGTCTAAATTGAGGATCCAGGAGTAGAAATGATTGGGATAATACAAGGAAATGACCCCGAAGTAGTAGGTAATGCTCTGATAGCAGAGGCACTGGAAGATTCTCCCACCTGCCCGTATCTCAATCTATCTACTTTAGACTGTAGCTCAAATTTTTTTTGCTGCATTCTACTATACTCCCCAATTATTGCATTGTACTTTTCCATCAGGCTTTTCTTTTTAGCTTCATCTCTTTTAGTTGTATTCTAGGCCAATTTGGCCACATTTAGTGTCAGGCTTGTGGCTTCTGTTGTTGAGGTTTTAGAAGCTCTCTTGATAATGAGCCCACCCCTTAGACTTGGGATAATATCAACCACATTTGGTTTTCTACCTTGAGGTGCCAGTGCCCATATGGCTAAAGTTTCATATTCCTCACTAAAAGTAGAGTCTTGTAGAGCTGCCTTGACTTCTTCTTCACTGTTTTGCATAGGATGCTTAGACCGCATAATAGCATTGAATGCTATAGCATCAGCTATGTCCCATTCAGGGAGGAGTAAGACACCAGCCTGAGGTACAAGTTTCCTTCCTTCATCAGGAGTGATGCTTTTGAATCACTCCATTAATTTAGCTTTGACTTCATCATCATTCTCCTGGTTAGACCTATCAAGTTTTGATTCCCTTGTGGTCTTGCATTTATCTTAATATTCTTCAAGTTTCATCCTCCAAATCAACTGCAAGAGCACATGAGTTTTCACGAAGGCATCATCATCCAAGAACGCCTTGCAAGCCACCATCCTAGCATCCTGTACACACTGCCCCTTTATATCCATATCAGTTAGCACCAATTGTGTTGATCTAGGAGGGGAGGGCATACCAACCTGCATGTCCTGATCAGTTATGATGATTTCATCCACCAGATCCTCTTGTGAATCCTCAAATCTTCACCTCTTAAGGCTCAGTTCTGATGGTAGCTCTACAGGGTCATTTCTAGGTGGTGAATCTAGATCCACAATCTTTATCGCCCAGGTTTTCTAATCCCATGACTTGGTTGTGATGATGTTTTCATTATTTGTTTTCCTTTTTTATCCCCTCCTTCATCACTACTATCATCTTTCTTCCTCCTGTATAGAGGCATGTCCACTGGTGGCTGATAGGTTGGCCTTGTTTCTTCAGGCCTCACCTCTAATCCCTGAATTCCTCAGTCGAGTTCCAAGTTTATTTTCTTGGTTCTCAGGGTGCTCATGATTTCTTTGAAATTATTCATTAAGAAATCAATTCTTTTATGAAATGGAGTGAACTCCATCAATGGATCATATTTTGGATCCAATTTATGCACCATGTCCAACATTTTCTCATAAGCAATCCACTTCTCTTTATTTAATTCCTATTGGCTCAAATCGAACTCATTTCTAATCAAATCCTCAGGAAAATTGAAAACATGAGAAAACTTGCCACCCTTAATTCTTTGCCTAAATAGGGAAAAGAATCCCTCAGGGTCATGCTGCTTCATAGATCCACTCTTCAAATGGTAGTCATCAAAATATCTATCAAAGTGAACCCATCCTTCCTTAGAAAAAGCAAAGTCTGAAACAACAGTATAATCAGGGAACAAAGTCCCTTTTCCTTTTCTTGTCAAATTATCTTCATGAATGCAACCTAGTTGCCACATGACCACTGCAAATCCCATTCTTGATGGTACATTATATGGGAGAATATGAGAAGATCCCTAGAAACCATAAACCCTTAGGACTGTGCTTACAAGGTATAGAATGATGTCACCCTAATTATGACACACCTTCAAATCAGGCTTCCCCACTTTGGGTCGGAGGAAGTCATGCAAATCCTTAGGAATTCTTAGTACATTCACCATCAGTCTAGCTCTGAGCCTGGAAGCAAAGCAGTTATCAAACTGCACAAAATTGGCATCTCCCTTGTTGTAAGATAAATCTTCACTCCAAGCCTGCACTGGTAATTTTTCTCCATTCATCTCCTGCCTCAATTCCATTTTCTCTGAGAAGAAATCATCATTCTTGTAAAAGATCATATGCATTAATAAGGAGTATGAAAAGAAAGGAGTACCAGTGTATCCCACATACAAGTTTAACAAACCCTCATGTATCCTTTTAGCAAGGAAAGAAGCATAGTCATACACTACAGAAAAGTTGGGATGCTAAATTTGAGCCCCCATAAACATATAAGCAATGGGCATCACGGTATTAGGGATGAAACCTAAAATTTGGAAAAGTGAATAAAAAGTTTCCAAGAAATGATCAGCAAAACAACTCAACCTGAAAGGTTCCCGGTCAGTTGGGCTGATGTGAATCGTTGAACTGTCCGCCCTCGTTAGATGAGGAGGAAGCAACTTTAATTTGAAAAGAGGTTGTGCCCTAGCATATTACTGCTTCATTTCATCAAGGTCTATCCAAACCAAGAATGAGCTATATTCACTTAAATAAAAAACCTGTCGAATCTCATCTGCATTTATATTTAGTAAAACTCCGCCATCATTATCCCTAATAATCCTTGTGATAGGATCATATGATGCAGCCACTACCCTGAGTAGGTCAACATCAAGAAATACATTCGGCACCACAAATTTACTATATCATATCTCCAACCATTTGAAAAAGGATGATACATATTTCGCTGCCCATACCATCTCCTAAAAATTTCCAAGCCCATCATTTGTACCCTAGCATCTGCAATGTTATAGGTTTTATATCTTAATCCCTCACCTAAGGCTGTCCCATTTATTAAGATCAAACCCCTCTTCTTGTAATTTTTTGACAAAGGGAATTGGTCAAGGAAATCATCATATAGATTCCTTTGCAAATAATCAATAAGGCCAGAATGTTGCTTTAGTGGTGCCATTTCAAACAACCAAGGCTTCTCCTAAGATCAAATTTGTGAACAAACTAGGGCTACCCAAAATGAAGTTACAGTAGAATTTTGTAATTTCCCACAATTCAAAAGAATCAGTAACCCTAGAACCTTAATCTAGAAAACCACTGACCAACACAAAACAACCCTCCACAAGAATCACATTCAAATAGAAACAGTGATAAAGAAAGTAACTCATAGGATTTTGCACCCTGCAGAAAATCAAACTCTGTTGTAATTGCTTTGAAAAAACTCTATCTTTGGCTCTGGACTATTTCAAAAACACTTGAATGCCCTTGTGGTGAAGATAGCCTAAAATTAAATACTTAGAATTTATGAGAAATGGCCAGAAGACGTCTCATCCGCCATTAAAGCTTACTTGCACGCCGCACCAATGGCTTCAATTGTATTTGACACAAATTTAAATCTTTGTTGTCGATCTCTTGTCTCTATCAGATTATCGAATGGTCACGTTCAAAGAAGCTGACAACATCTCCACATCATTATCAAGGACCCACCATAATACGCAGTGCCAAAAGAATACACGTGGCGCCTACCCGCGATATCACGATCATTAAACTCCCTTCAATTTAGGATCACGCGATAGCAGGAAACCATTGATTCCCTTCATCGGTGATTATGATCATACATAACAGGGAGCAGCATCAATACCTATCCGTCAAGAAGATTTTTTCAACAAGGTTAAAACATTGTTGTTGATCATGAGCACGTGCATCTCACATGTGGTTTAGTAACCCGCTCCATAATGCACTGAAGTCCGATACATATATTAAACACTTTTTCTTTTACTCTTTTCAACATTGGCAAACTGGGACATGTGGTGCCTGCCTACGATATTGCGATCACCAAACAGCCAGTAGTGGTGTCATAGCGAGATCGCAGGGAACAGTCAAAATCAACCGTAGGGAAATCAACGGTCATCAAAATAACCCCTGCAAAACATTAAAAATACTTAGAAGAAAATAAGGGGAAAGGGACACTGCCTAGGGCAATGACAGTCGATGACTCAATGTTGTTTTAAAAGTGCAAGGCACAAATTGACCCAGACTTTAATAAATAAAAGGGGCAGGTGAAATATTTAGCATTTTTATTAAAAAGGGGCCTAGCCTAGATGATTCAATGGGACATAAGTTGTTTTTAGAACCCCTCCTGTAAAGGTAACAACAGAAAAGACCCAACCCAAAGATAGAAGACCAAGGTTTCATGGAAGCAAAGCAAAATTCCAGCCCCAGGTACCTTCTAAATAGTCAAGACAAACTAGTAATAAAAGGAAACCAAGGACTTAAATTTGAGGCTCCATTAGAACAAACTATTAAACTACATGAGAAATAAATGAAAACAGTAACTGCATATGTATGTGTATTTGTAAATGTAGGTGTAAAATAAATAAGAATAATGAAAATTATAAAAGAATATAAGGAAAGGTCTCCTCCCTTCTTGGTAGTGATAACCTCCTCCACACACAACCCTTAAAAATTATGAATAGAGGAATATAATCTTTGAAGAACTCAAAGTTGATTCTCTCCTACTTGATGCAATTAGTCATTTTATCCTTACAAACATTTATAGTGATTACTATAGGCACATAGACCAATTCTTCATAATAGAAGAGTTTGATCATACTTTTCCAATGATGGCATTATGAGAAAACCTTAGGTTAAATGAATAATTCCTAGCTAAGTTCTTTAAATCATGTCCAACCGTATAAGAGAAGACCACTGCTATGTGTACCTGGATACCATGGAGAAAGGCTAGTCTTTGGGCTCTTTTTTTTTTGATGAATAAGCTCCTAATCTATATTAATAAAGAGATTAAATACATATTCACAAAAAAAAAATTGGGTGGTAAGAAAGCACACCCTGAAGGTCACATGGGCAGAACCCAGAAAATCAAAAAATCATGGGTCAAGCCTAGAAGTCCAAAATAACAAATAGTAAAAGATGGCCATCAAACGGCCAAGGTAGTGCCAGCAAAGCCAGGAGGGTCTCTATCATCCTTCTTCCCCTATATATCAGTGGGGTCAGGATTGATGTCAGGAGGAGCCCAACCATCATCATCTTTTTCTTTAACTTCTTCCTTGTGCTAGGGTGAGATTGCAAGGGCCAGCCGTGGAAAGACTTTACTTATATCTAGCCAACTAGAACTAGAGGTAGAACCAGGAGTAGGAGCAGCATCCGATGGCCAACCACCACCACTCCCTGACAGCCCACCAAAGAACCACCCTTGGCCAGCCCGCAGCAGAGGAGAGTGAGCATGACGAGGGGGGCGAGAGTCCCATCGAGGCAGAGGTTGAGAGTGGGGGCAAGCGGTACCACTCCACCGCTGGTCCTGAGAGGGCGATCAATGGCGGGAGGAGGAGGGCGAGTTGGGGACCCGAGCCACAGTGCATGGGGCATTGCCCCAATAGTCCAGGAGAACCTGGAGGTGAGCAAATTCTAACACCACTTTGTTGGCTTACACCTGTATCTAAAATAATACATTAGAGAAAATAATAGCTTTAGAATACATAGAAATCTGACAATCCATTTGAGAATGAGCAAATATGTAGGCATTTCTATCCTTCCAAATAGTAAAAATGATTTCCACCCTGAAAGTGTGCCAAAGCTAAGTATACTTTGCTGGGAATCTAGGTGAATCCCCCAATAGAATCATGTGCCAAGAGAACGGCTCCGACCGAAATGGCCGAAAAAAATCATGTATCTAGGTTCAATACTGCTGGGCCTGAGGGAAAATCCAAAAGAGATGCTTAAAAGTCTCAGACTGCCCATAGAATGGGCACCGAGGTTCCGGAACCCCCAAATGAACAAGCCGAGAGCCCACCAGCAAGCCTTGGAAAAGAATACACCAGGAAAAATGGGTGAGCTTCAGCTCAAAACTTGCAAACCAAGTGTTGGAATTTTTTTTACACCAGACAGGAGCTAGAGATTGGAGAAACCACCTCTGATTCAGACTCTAGATCATGGGAAAGTGAGGCCAAAGCCACCTGTAGCCAACCCGAGGCTTGTAGTTTCTCAAAAGAGTATCTGGGTACCATTTCCAATCTTTCCACCATGGTTTGGGCCCGCGAATACCAATTTTGTGAAGCATCTCATCTGGGATAGCACTCACCGGACCTTCAAAAGTAGCACGGTCCTAGTTATGAAAACTACATAAGGCACGAAACTCATCCCAATGCATGATGCACATGGCAGGTTTGAGAAAAAGCTGATGGAGGGTTTGGATACCCTTCTTGTGAAATCTGAGAGCTTTAAGCCAAGGCACTTTAGCCAAAGGCTGATCATTTCTGGCAAAAAGGGGCAACCACCAAACATTGTGCTGATTTAGGGAAAGCCCATCTCGAAAGCCGGAGCCAGACCACCAGAGCTAGGATTTGATAGATTCCCAGGCACGCCAAATACTTTTAGCACCAAACGTACCAATTATCTGAACCAGCTCTTTCATAACCAGAAGGGTCTGGAGGCCAATTCCTTTCTAGGCAGGTCTGTTGGTGGGGAAACCAGACTAAATGCAATGGCGAAGGAGAATTTTCCAAGACTCGTCACCCGTGAGGCACAAATCACCCATTTGACACATAGAACAATTCCCTGCCTCTGGGTAGAGAGCAAACCCAAGCCTCTAGAGTCCCTGGGGAGACAACATAAATCCCAGGTGACACGATGGAAGCCATGATGAGTATCAGAGGAGGCCCAAAGAAAATCACAAAGCAACTTCTCAAGCTTGCTATAAGCAGTTTTAGAAGGTGCCTAGCAAGAAGAATAATAAACATGGGTAGCGGCCAAAACTTTAGAGCAAATCTGGAATTTCCCTACCAAAGAAAGAGGTTTGGTGATCCAGTAAGTTAGCTTTTTCTCCACCCGAGTAAGCACAACCTACCAAAGCTCTGTCGGAGAAGCTTGGAAAGCAAAATGAATACCCAAAAATAAAAAAAAAATTCCTAGCCCGATCCACTAATACCCAAGAGGTTGCAGCCAAGCAGGGCAAGGTAGGACAGACTGTTGATAGCAAAGCGTCTTGTGCCACTAAATGGCAGAGCTAGACGCAAGACAGAACACATTAAGGCACTGGAGCGCCTCGTGAATGGTCTCCTCTTCCTCCAGGAGAGTGAGAAAGGAATCATCCGCAAAGTGACCATTGAGTAATTGCAACTGGGAATTTGGCAACGAAATGCCTTTGACGCACTGCAACAAGGCCGCATTAGCCAACAGATGACCAAACCCTTTAGCGGCAAGCACTTACAGCGAGGGAGCTAAAGGGAAACCTTACCGAATGGAATGAAAAAGGAAAAAGGAAGAGGACTGTCGACCATTGATGGTGATGCAGGCCGAGGCATCCGAAAAGAGCATTCATACAAACTGAATAAAATTGGGCCCAAAACCCAGAGCTTGCAGCATGACAAGAATGAAAGGCCATTCAATGCGATCATAGGCTTTGGAAAAGTCAATCTTAATGAATAAAGCTTTCTGGTTGGAGCATCGATCCCACTCCATGCCTTCCTAGACGGTGATGATATTATCCAAAATATACCTGGATTTGATGAACCCAGTCTGCTCCAGACGCACAATGAGGGGTAGAAGATGGCAGATTTTTAAAGCAAAAGCTTTAGCAATGATTTTATAAGAGACATTAAGGAGCGTAATAGGCCGCCAATTACAAATATCCTCAGGATCACCAGCTTTAGGTATGAACTTAATATTCCCTTTATTTATTATCTCTCATAAAGAATTGGAATGAAAAGCCTCTAAATAGACCTAAAACAAGTCGGGACCCACACAGTCCCAAAGAGCTTTGTAAAATTCATAAGGAAAGCCATCAATCCCAAGGGCTTTATCATCTGCCATGGAATGTAAAGCCTCTTTCAAATCATCAGGCGTAAGCAACTGGTCACAAAATTTCTTTTGGGCTATAGATAGCCTATGTGGCACTATAGCAAGGTAGTCCTGGAGGGCCTGCTGGCGCTCAGGTGTGGGGTCTTGGGCAGTGAAAACTTGCTCATAATGATGTACAAAAGCCTACAAAATGTCAGGCAGCTCTGAAAGGACCTATACGCCATCTTTAATCTTTTTAATGCCTAGAGAGGAGTGTCTGGCACACAAGGCCAAGAAAAACTCTTTAGAGGCACGATCCCCAATTTTGAGCCAATGCAAACAGGCCTTGATTTGCATGCCTCTACTAGTGTAGTTGTCCGCAACTTGCTTTTTATGCCGTAATTCTGCAACTTTAACTTGGAAAGTTGGAGAAAAAGGGCTAGCTACTAAGGCCTTGTTGGCTGAGAGAAAATCAGTTGTGGTTTCCTCGTAAGACCGCCGGCGAAAGATGGCTAGCTGGTGCACATAAATGTGCAAGAAGTGAACGGTACGGGTGATGGCATCATTCCACCATACAATCCAGCCAATACTATGAGCTGGCCTGCATTCCAAGTTCCAAATTCTGTGAATGTGGGCCAAGGTGGCCTTATGGCCAAGAAGAGAAGTATTGAGGAAGAATTGTGTCTTGCACGTGCAAGGCTATCTAGTCTCCCATTCAATACAGAAACTGATGGGGAAGTGATCAAACAACGTCACATCCATTATCAGCTTAACTGGAAGAGGAGAGCTTGCGAAGGGGAAGAATGATTGTGCCAAGATCATGGCACGATCGAGGCACTTAAATTTTTTATCAAAACCAACCCTGAAATTGCACCAGGTGTGCCAGGGAGAATGAGAATGGCAGCGGCCAATATTGGGATCAAAAAGCCCCAATTTATTGGGCATGTAAAACAACGCCTCATGTTCGCCAAGTTCCCATCTGAAGGGTAGGATGCCATCTTTATCACAGTCCATCTCAACCATGTTGAAGTCCCTACATAAAATCTTGGTGGTGACCGACAATGAGTCAACAATCCATTGCCAAAGTAAAGAGCGCTCCACAGCATCATTCGGGGCATAAACATTAATGACCCCGAAAGAATGATTATCAATATTGAGTAGGATCTAGACAAGCCATTGTGTGGGATCAAACCCATGTTCTACCACGCTAGAGGGCCACCATGGAGACAATAGAGTGACAGCTCCTACACGCCCAAATTCGTGGGTGGTACAGAATATAGAATTGGCTGGCTAGATAGACTGACAAGCTGAAGCAAATAAAAAACTAGAAATGTTAACTTCCTGGAGGCACATAATATCAATACCAGTCAACTTTTTCAAAGTATCTTTGACAATATATTTTCTGGGGAGGTCAATAAGACCTCTAACATTCCATGAGAGAAAATTCATGGAAGAACTACGTCCATATCATCAGACTCTGATTCCTCTCCATTCAGAGAAGAGAAAAGATTCTGTAAAAATTCTAGCAGAACCAAGCCAACCTAGATAGAAGGAGAGGAAATCCTCTGTTTCTCCTGAACATATTGCCCTTCCTCCCTGGGTAGAGAGGGGCTTCGAAAGTGCCTTTGGGCTCCTGAACTAGGAGCAGAACTATGCGGCTGGGCCATCATGATGGTAGCAGGTTGAGGCATGGCCTTGGGCTGAGGCTGAAGAGGCACGCTATCGACCTTGCCCAGAACTACCATCCCCTTGTGATAAGGGTTTGAAATATTTTTCACCTATTCGGCAGCTTTGGAAGCCGACACAAAACCAGAAGATTTACTCCTGCGACCTATGATCGTAGTCTAGGTAGAGTCTTGTTTAGGAGCATAATAATCTACTTGACGAGATTGTTTAGTTTCCCATGGCTGAGAAGGTGAACGAGGCACTGCCAAAGGGCAGTCCTTGATCTTGTGGTCTGCGGACTAACACCGATAGCATGTGTTGGGTAGATTAAAATAAGTAACTTTTTGGGTATGCCAGAGAGTTCCTATTTGAATATCAATGGTATCTTTCAAATCTTTGGAAAGGTCAACTTCCACGCAAACCCTCTTCTAGGGATGAACTTGGAAGAACCTATCCAGCTCCACACGAATAACTTTCCCTAGAGAGGAAGCAATATGATTCAAAAAAGGCACACAGGGCAAAGGAAGACCAGGAAACTCAATCCAAACTGGGACCCAGAGGTTGGTCTCATCTGAGACAGTGAAGTCATGGGTCTAGGCATGGACAACCAAAAGGGAAGACCAGACATACCAGGGGCCATGACCCAAAATGGCCTGCACATGGCTAACTTTCGAAAAGCAGAATAAGAAAAAACCCTTGGTCAAATTTTGGACCATCTCAAGGTGGACCCCATGAGGGACCCAAGCCTTGTTGACTCATTCTTTAAGCACACTTTCAAGGGGGTTCTCTCGACAAAATACCCAACAAGGGTGTGACTTTCAAGCCATTGACAAGTAGAATCAAACTCAGGTAAAGGTAAAACCACATTAGCAGGGGGTCAGAATACATACCTCATGGAACACTTTCAGAACGAATTTCTAGGGATGTTTGTTCAAAGGAGGAGATATTCAACAAATTTGTCGAATCGCCAACACCAGCATGAATTGCTGGGTTAGGAATAGTTGAAGGCATAATAAGGCACTTAAGGTTGTACTAAATGCGGCCGTACGTGCGACAATAAAGACAAAGTCCTGTGCAAAATGCATAGTATGACACAGTTCGGCCATGAGCATAGAGCGGAAAACCCTAACCTCACAGATCTCCCTCGTCTTTGGGCTCTTTCATTAATCATCCTACCTTAAAACATACCAAAAATCTCCTAGCAATTAGACATAGAAAGATTTAATATGACTTAAAAAAAATTATTGCCATAGCATAAACTTATGATGACTTAACCAGGCCTAGTACACAATCCCTCCCTGTTAACCACTTAAACATATGGAAATTAAATGTTAATTTGCTTCTATTTTTAGTCATGTAGGTGTCCAATAAACCACTTGGTGGTGTTTCCCTTCAAGTTTATTTACTTGAATGAAGAGAAAAAGTCCTTTGATTACAATTAGAGAATACATTTGAGGCCTTGGTTATGTAACTGGTGGACCATAGTCACATTTAACACTTGTTACAAAGTTTGGGAGTTAAAATGTTAAGTAGATTTGATTTGTGATGGACACATTTGGACGGTAGTAACAATAGCTTGTAATCTATCAAGACTTGATTACCTTATAACCTGTGAAATTCTAGCGATGAAATGATAGATTAATCATAATGTCACCTTGGGATCACATCACCATGAAAGAACTTCATCCAACATCCTTATGAGTGTAGGTACCACCAAATAGGTATTTGTCAGATCTGTCTTCCTGAGCGAAGGGAAATTCAGGAAGAGAAGAGGAAAGCGAGACATGTAGTATGTCTAAAAGAGGGAGATCAACTAGAGGTCAAAGATTAGAAAATTCCATAAACGCATGGAATTTTTCTTTCTACCAAAAAGGCCATGTTCTTATGATGATGAGAGCATAGGTGATGTGAGGTGCCCTTGAGGTACAAACATCTACGGAAACAATGGGTACCCAAGGAACTTCCTCCAATAAACACCGATTTTTGTGTCAACGAGAGGATATATCGCATAACACCATCGTCATTACATGGTTTGGGCCTATTTTGCATGGACGGCATAAAGGTTTGTTACGACAAAAGTTACTGAATTGATGAAGTATGTTGGACCCTTTTATAGTTACAAACATTGGATGCAACTGGTTCGATATACACGAAGTATGAGTAGGTATGCATTGTCAGAATTATATACAACTAAAAGATAAGGATCAAAATAAAGGAGTGGCTATGTACATTGACGAAAGGCCAAAAGCATCGGGGAATATTGTAGGGTTTATAAACAATAAATGACCTAGGTCAACAAATAAGCAACAATTGCATATTCGAGGTGCGAGGAAACCGTGTATTTGTATGTGCGATAAAATCAATAAGCAGGGGAAGAGTTGCGCAATTTACAATTTGAATCACTTAGTTACAAACACAGTTACTATGGGGGTGGTACGCACTATGTACCATTTTACCCAACCTCCAATTAATGACTCCAATATACCATTTTATTCTTATGTTTTTTTTCATAAGTCTATTGGTTTCATTTTGGTAATGTTTTTTTATATTTAATTTTTGTCACAGGGGGACATTGATCATACGGAGAAGGCTTTGGCCCAGAGCATAGATCACGATGTATCTTCAGGCGCTTCTACCCGACAAGTTTACCTCATTGTAATTGTATAAATTAGATATGAGCAAAATGTTTTATTATTATTTTTTTTCATAAGTTTTTTGGGTTAATTTTGATAATGTTTTTAATATTCTTGTTGCAGTCAACTGATCAGGGAAAGGCACCAGCAGTAAATGAGAGCATCCATAGTGAGGTGCAGTCAATATTTTCTGATGATGACATGGCTTATTCAACAAACCATTTTGATATGATAAAGAAGCTCACGGAAATATGCAATGAAGAAATAACTCAGTTGATGTTCAAAATGCCTCAAACAAATGAGATAAGAGAGAGGGTTAAAGTATTGACAGAGAGATTACAAAACTTGCAAGTAAGCTGTCATGAGGTCTTTAACTATAACATAAGCTCATTCATGGTTTTATATTTTGTACTCTTTTATGTCATGAACTAAAATATGAGTTGTTTTTATAGGGTTATTTTCCTCCTCATGATGCTCCTGGCCATGATAAGGGTACTGCAAGTGCTTCCCGAGGAGTAAGGGTTGGTACAAGTGTCCATCTTGATCTTCCTAGGCATACATCACATTATCTGACCCCATCATTTGTGCCTATATTGTCATTTGAAATGTCAGCAACACATACCATGCATGCATCTGTTAATGCACCCTCTGGCAGCGAACACATATTAGAACATGCATCAGGACATGTACCTGGGGATGCAGAGGCCACTGGTACTTGTGATGTTTTAGCAACATTTCCTAGATCTTCTCGTATTACTAGTAGGGAACATTGTCGGTCACACTTGTGGTGACCAAGGATTTCATTCCCATAAAGATAGAGAAGGTCCTAGGTACTTTAAAATGTTTTAATTATTATTCTATATAATCCAATTGAAATTTACTTATTGATCACTCTTATTAGACTATTGATCCCATGATCATTTTGTAGGAAATGATGTTTTTTATAAATATCTAAGTGATATTACATTGGAGCTCTTTGGGCCCACCATATGTACATGGTGGAATTCCCAAAATGAAGATTCAAAAGATGAGCTCATTAACCGTTTAGTTGTGTTTGGTGATAAAACATTCAACCGAACCAAGGTCCTTAAGAAAGTTGGTACATATCTAAAGTATGTGAGGGACCAATATAGGTCACATTTAGAAAAGAAAAAGAATTACGAGCATCTCCCCATGATTCCAGAGAGGGAGTGGAAGGACCGGTGTCCGGCGAAAGGAGAAGGCTGAAAAAAGAAAAAGGAAAGACACCATCGGGCTAAGGAAGGTATGTGATATAGAAGCATAAATCTGCAAAAAATCTTGATTAATCGCAATTTAAAAAAAAAAACTGTAGGCTGGACGATTTTTTCCCTGATTTTTTAAAAAAATCATTGACTTTTTGGTCAATGATTTTTTTACGTTTCAAACTTCAAAATTGCCAAAAAAATGTGTTTAAAATCTACAAAAACGTGAATAAAATTGAGCTACTCCTCGCTAAAAAAACCATGAGACCATGGCTTGTTGCTTACTATTATGCTTTGATAGATTTTTTCCAAGCATCCATAGCTTGTTTGAGCACCGTTTTAGGCTTTTAGCCATAGTAGTAAAGGCAAATGAACTGCTGATGTGCTTTTGGTAGACACATGTATGAAAATGTAGTAGCATAGACAAGGCAAAGGAACATCTTGGGTGAAAAATAAGCTAGAAATGTAGTCTCACAGATGAATGCTGATGGACAAACGCCATGACAAGCAAATTGCTGATTGTCATGGAATTCCATCACTGAGACTGCATTTTTAGGTATTTTTTCAAACACCATTGCTCAGTTCATACATACACACAAGTAAGTTGGTAGATTTTTTCCAAGCATCCATAGCTTGTCTCGAAAGCACCTATTTGAGATTTTACTTTTGTTACAGTATGAAGGCGAACTGTTTGATAAAATGTTTTGTAGACATGTATGAAAAATGTGGTAGCATAGAAAGGGTAGTGAGAACTGTTTCAAAAAATGTCTCAAAAAATGTGGTCTCATGGTGATGGAACGCCATGACAATCCATAGCAATTTGCTTGTCATGGCATTCGTTATGGCATTCCATCACCATGAGACCATATTTTTTGAGGTGATGAAATAGTCAACGCCTTGTCTATGATATTGTTTACTATTATGCTTGTTGAATTTTTCCAAGCATCCATATTGTTTGAGCATATTTTAGGCTTTTAGCTATAGTAAAAGGCAACTGTTTTGATAAAATGCTTTGGTAGTATGTATGAAAAAAATGTGTAGCAGACAAATCGCTACCATCTAATATTTGCGTAGTTGTAGCATGTTTTGCAATGTAATCAAGTGATATGAATACAACAAAAATCTATTTTCTATAATTCATGGATTGAACTCTGTATTTTATTTGCTCTCAATGTCTGTATGCTATGGAAATGCCATTAATTTTTTTTTAAAAGTAGTATGCTATGTGTGATACTATCAACAATGTACTTATATACTGATTACTCTTTCTTTTTACATAATCTAACGTATTTCAAACTTTTCATAGGCTGTCTGACACATCAAAGGCAACAAAGGAAATACTAGAAAAGCACGAGCAACACAAACTTGGCTCTGGTGGTTATATGAAATTAGCTGCACGAATTGTAAGTATCAATAAATGAAATATTGCATCCAAATTATAATAAATTGAAAAAAAATTGGTTTTATCACACCATAGAAGCAAAATTCATGATCTTCCAAAAATGTAGGGCTCTGAATTCAACATAGTTCCTACGTAAGAGGACCTAGAAAGATTTCCTTCCAGCAAGGCTATGGAGCCGTGGTTGAACGCCTAAGAGTCTTGACTGGGAAAACACAATCTTCCATTGCATCCGACATGCAGGTAAATAAACTCAATAAAGTTTATTTAAAATTGAATACTTGTGCAATCTATTCAATATTAATTTCCACCATAAAGTAATTACATGCCTATTTGTTTTAAACATTCAAGCAATGATAATACTGCACATGACATTGGAATACAGTACCTGGTGAGGGTGGAGCACAACGTGTAGATGAAGGTCATGGTGTGCATCTCAGTACTTTAGAGCATGTAGAGCGTGATCAACATGTTGAGCATGATCAGGTAGAGAAGATCAGGAATATGATGTGGCCCCATCAGGTAAAGAGGACCACTCTAAAGTTCTTTTAAACATATTTAATTGCAATTGGTGTATTAATTAATGTAACCTTTCATGTTCCAACTTTAGAGCATGTAGAGCGTGATCAACGTGTTGATCATGATCAGGCTAGAGAAGATCAGAACATGATGTGGCCCCATCTAGTAAAGAGGACCACTCATGTTCTCTTAAACATATTTAATTTTAATTGGTGTATTAATTAATGTAACCTTTCATGTTTCAACTATAGATCAGGATTTAGAGGGTGTTCAACATGTTGAGTGAGGAGTCTATAACAAAATTTTAGGAACATGATGTGGACCCATCAGGTAAAAGAAACCACTCTAATGTTCTTTTAATTAATGAAATACTTGTAACAATAATAATAAAACATATCAATTTAACATTTCTTTCTTATTGCGCAGATCCCCCTTGAAGCTGCATCCACGCCATGAGGATTACTACGCCGCATTAAGATCACAAGTAGAGGGCGAACAACTAAAGGGGGACAAATTGATTTAGAAAATGATACTCCACTTCAGCTTTATGTAGCTTTGAAAGAAACAAAAAAGTGATTCTAATCATATCATGACAACCATATTTTTGATAATATGTAAAAACTGAAAGAATGAATATTATATGTTAATGAATGAATGTGAATATGTTAATTAATGAATGTTATATGTTAATGAATGAATGTTATATGTTATTAATGGATGAATCAATGATTAATGTTATATGATTGGGTATGGGGAATTGAGAGTGATGTGAGGGGGGGGAGGGCCAAATGAGCTTCCACCATCACGTGGTTGGCCTTGTTAAGTAGAGAATATTAAACTATTCTCAAAACAAAGAGAAGCTCAATAAGGTAATGCACTTTTCAATATAAGAAATGCATCGTTTGAAGCATCAAACCAATATGCAATCTATATGTATGATCAATTGTCAGTCTCCACAATGGTACATTTCTACGAATATATTTAAAAAAAAATAAAATTGATTCTTTGTCACAATTTCGATGACACCCACCGACGAAAACCACCGACAAATCAACAGAAAGGCTTGACAAAGTTTCTATAGCTGCGATGAATATTTCGTCGTAACTCCCTACCCATTTCATCGCCCTTTCGATGATCTTTCGACGTTGCTACCATGCTACTCCCTACCCATTTCATCGCACTTTCAACGAACTTTTGGTGTTCTTCCAACGCTACTCCTTGCTAATTTCATCGCAAAGTCGACGAACTCTTGGTGTTGTTTCGACGCTACTACTTGCCTATTTTGTTGCACATTCGATGAACTTTTGGTGTTTTTTCGATGCTACTACTTGCCTATTTCATCGCAATGGTGACGAACGTCTGTTGTTGTTTCGACGCTACTACTTTCCCATTTCATCGAACTGGTGATGAACTTCTCGTGTAATTCATCGGTGGATACACAAAGTTTTTGTCGATATTCAGATGAAATCTTGAGGTATTTCACGATGCTATCGACCAATGATTCTTTTCCGTTATTTTGACATTTAATTTTTCGTCGGCCTTTCGACGAAAAAATAGTGATGGAAAGATTTTCGCCATTGTGTCACTCTTCCGAAAAAGATTTGTCGAACGACCAATGAAAAAATGTCAAAAAATGGTGTCAAATTTAGTAGTGCATGAATTCCTTCCTTCATCAATGTGCACCTGATCATCTTTCTCATGTGTAGCTGGCATTTTCATCTCTGCCTCATACAAACAATCATGAGCAGCAAAGACATAAACACATTCATCAATATCGTCATCATTTCCAGCATTATATTCATGATCAATAAATTGAACACACATATGCTCATCTTCAAATTCTTCATCATTCACAGAATTGACATGCTCCATTGATGAAAAACCCGAATTAAATTCCAAGTATGCCTCAAGTGTAATTTGATCATTCACTTGTGGACATGTGACTTCATCTATTCATATCAAAGCATTCTTTTGGTGAAGAAAGTATCTCTAATTCATCTCTATATGAGCATTCATAATCAATAGAAGAGCAATCAGTTTGGCTGTCATTATAATCCTCATTACAAGAAGTATCATCACTACATAAACCATGCTCAGATTGTTCAGAGAGAGTGCTTGAAAGTCTATCTTCAATGTCTTGGTCACTGATTTGTGATGAGATGTCATCAACACTTGCATTGTCTTCACTAACCAAAACATGGCATGGAAAGACATCATGCATCTCTTTTACTTCTTCATTACCCAAGATATTGCAAGAAAATTTTTCATGCATATCTATTTTATCATCATACCATGTATCTTCATCTTCATCACTGCTACAAGGATCTACACATGGGTTGATTACAATTGATATCCTCATCCATACAACACATATCTTCATTTTCTATCACACTCTTTTCATTCTTGTGTATCATGTTATGATTTTCTTGAATAAGACAACTGCTATCTTTATTTTGATACACCACATTTTTTGCATAGTTACTCTAGGCTCCTTAAACAATCTTTATCCAATTGAGCACCTAGTCAAGGCTACGAGGCTTCAATTTCCTCAGCAAGGCACTCAACCCAAAATCATAGATTTCACAAAACAAATCAATGCACACTAAATCCTTAGGTTTGAAATTTATGGGGACTTTCAACAAGGCATCCAAAAACCTTGAGAACAAGTCATGTAGTGATTCTCGTTTGTGTCTCTTCATTTTAGACAATCCTTGAACAAGATATGTTTGATAAACATTACTCAAATTCTGATGACATTTAACATGGAGCTCACTATGATCTGTATGTTGTGATGATGGAGAAATCAGAGCAACAAAATTAGCATCTTGACAAGCACTTCTACTATCTAATCCATGAGTTCTATTTCCATGAGATGTGTTAAGATGAACAACACTCACAACCCTATGTCCTTTCATCATTGAGTATCTTAAATTGCTCACAATATCTGTAGCCATTTGATATGCTTGGTGTAGGGTTGTAGGATCTTTATCCCTCAATAGATAACTCATATTTTTGTCAAATTCTCCTAAGTACACGGCCAAACATTCAACATCATTTTGTCTTATACTCTCTAGGATCTCTCTTACTATCTTTGAAAATATGAGATTAAATAATGGGACTAACTCATCTTATCCTTTCTCCATTTTTATGAACATTTTCCTTATTAAAACTAGATCAATTTCCTTTCACCAAACTTCTCTATGAACACCACTTTGAATTTCTCCTAGGAATATATAGAGGATGCTAGTAAATAAGAGAACCAGTCTCTTGCATCTCCTCTTAAGGACTAAACAAATAGTCTCATGATCACATCTTCATGATCTACCTCATAGCCATCCATCACATTATTGAACTCTTGCAAATGTTTATTTGTTGATTCAAACTTATCACCAATGAATTTTGGTAATTTATTTCAAACTTTAGCTGGAATGTCATTTGGATAGCCACTAATGCCACTGAAATTGATGGCTCTATACCTTCCAGTGCTAAAATTTCTTTGATAATATGGTTGGGACTAATCACAAACCATGGTTGCACTAGGAACCATACTAGGATGCATATGGATGCATATATTGAAGAATTTTTGGCATGCCTCTTTCATAATTCAAATATCAACTCTATAGTTGATTGTTCATTACCCTATTGCTATCTCTCATCATGACCTCAAAATACCACAATGCGTAATTCAAATGCATCTACACCTAAGATCTATTTAGTGGTCATATTTCAAGAACAAGCACACTTTCAACATAATACATAAGCTGCAAATTACAATTCAGAAGTATGCAAACTAAATATTATTTTCCTTTCCCTCTCTTTGTGTTAATTCACTCAATAGGGAACAAAGGTTTTCCTAAAATGTTCAAATATGGTTTTCATAGACAAGTTTCTTGAAAACCAAAATGAAGAATACCTGGAAATGTTGCAGTTGCTGAAAATTGTTCTTCCTGACTAGAAATATTGTAGATCTAGAATTTTTCTTCACATCTTCAACAGGTTCTTCTGATAGAGTCACCACCTCTCTTCATAGAGGTCTGAACTTCAAACAGTATGAATCTCTTTCAAAGATAAATTTCTTTCTGAGTTCCTTTCACCAATAGAGCACCACAGATCATGAAATCTTCAGGTTCACTGCAACAAATTATTTCTCCAGGTTTGAAATCCTTCAATATTTGAACCAAATTCAGAATGGAAAATAATATGACTCTATGAAATGACTCTTAGGCCTAGATTCTTCAATCAAATTTTTCTCAAATTCTCCCCAGCAGAGTAGCCATTCTATTGGTTTTCCAAATTGATCAATCCAATGAATCCTATAGACTAGCCACTTTCTAATGATTAGACTAAATGGTGGATTTAGCCAACTGACAAGATTCAGTCAAAGACTGATGTCTTCTGCACTTCTAGCTCTATAGGACCAAGGTGGGTCAACCTCTACAATGCCTAAAGACTTTAATGCAACTATGTACATGCATGGATTTTTATAGCAGATAACTCCCAATGAGAATAAACGAAGGAAAGCATTGATAGCCTCAAACCTGGTTGCATTCTTGGTATTTCAACACTCACTCAGCAATTGGGAGGCATAACTCAACACTAAACCTCAACCAAACAACAAGAATTAAAATGATTTTGAATTTAAAATGTTTCTGAGAATGCATCAGGATGAATAACAGATCATTGCCTAATTCTGGGCCATGGATTCAAATGCATAAAGAGAACTCATCAACAAATGGATTTAAACCAATGGATTTACAACTGTTAATTCCTTACACCAAAAAATCTACTCCTGTTGTCAATCAAATTATTCTTACCAAATCCACCCTACACACTCAAATCACAATTATCTGCTCAAAGTAATTTAACCGTTTCTTTGAAATAGAACCATAAGAAAATAACAAAAATCTCAAGGAAATTGACATGTCAAATCCAAAGATACTTTGTATTATTGAATTCATATGACTAAAATGTACAAAGCTAAAGACAATTTGATGACATTTATGAATTTCTTGCACAAACTTTTTGATATTTACTCATGAAATCAATAGTTACAACTTACAGACTCAATTTATGACTCGGACTCAACATTTCTCTAACCACCCAACCCATACGGAAATTCATAACCCTTTACAATGAGAGAAGAATTAGAAGATATAAAAGAAGAAAAGATTCAGAAGTTGATTTGTAGATGCCATCTAGAAGCTTCATCCACCATCAATTAGTAAAATTGTAAAGCCTCTCTCTTCCTTTGCAACAACCAATTTTTACCTCCATTTTTCCTTTGCCTCAAGTTGTTCAACAATAGAAAATTTCTGCATGTTGAGAATTTCCATATCAAATTCACCCAACAGTTGAAAAATATCTTCACATGAAAGCTCTTATTTATTCCCATTTTTGCTTCCAGCAACAAGCTTATAATAAAGGCCTTTTAAGATTTCCATTTTGAACCTTCAAAACATTTGCCATTTCCCACAATATTTGAAATATTTAAAATATTTCACCCATTAGTTATCTCACCACATATATAAATATTTACTTCCTTCACTAGGCACCAAAGTCTTTCCTATGCTCATAATTTTTTAAATGTTTCACTTAAAACATTTTCTCATAAGTATTTGATTTCACTTTACAAAAGTGAAATTAAAAAATATCATTGGGCAACAAAAATTTACCCACCATTTTAAACAAAACAATCGGCCCTATTAAAGTCTTCACTTTATATTATATGCTCATGCCATTTAAAATTAAATGGGGCCTCCTTTAAAATATATCTCCATTGGGAATTTTTTTTTTCACCCCACTCTACATTTTTAATGGTGAAGTTGTTTAAAATTTATTTGGATAAAGTATTTTACCCACTTCAAGCTTTACTCTTCTTAAAAAAACTTGCCTTTTAAAAGGGTCAAACCTTGAAATATTTTTCCTTTTATAAAGAAAATGAAGGCTTTTAAAGGCTAAAGCATGGGGCCCACCATCACATGACCTTCTTGCACACCTCGCAAGAGATAATGAGTGTGAAATCTGAACTCGCGAGCCAGCAAGGGAAGGTGGAGATTGAGCTGCATTTTACTTCACTTCTCTGCCGTTGATCAACTTTAGACCCATTTTCCCTAATTTCTTTGTTGTTTTCTTGAGCTTTGTTTCTCATGGGTTATGGCAGAAATACACCATCGAGCTCTGAATGGAGCCACCTTCATTTTTTTCAAAACAAATACAACTTCCTACCCCCATTGCAATGGCACCCATTGAATTTTCTTAAAAGTTTATAAGACTTCAATGCCTCCACTTATGTGCATACACCATTTTGATTCCCTAAAGTTTATGAGGTGTTTAGAGAAAATCAATCACCCATCCCTCAGTCGATGGCTTTGATGCCATTCAAATGAATTCATTTGGAGATTTCAAAGTCATTTCAACAAAAAAAAATTGTGCATAAGTTGCACTTGTGGCATTCATTTATATTGCAGGTGCCAATGCTTGAAGACACCATGCATCAAACTCTTGAATGTGTGTTGCCTCGTTTTGTAGATTACACTTCAATTTGATAAAACCATTCGAAGATCTGCACCACATCTAATTGACCCTCCTCTCAATGCAAAACTACAACACAAAATCCTACTGCTTCATGTATTTGTGTAATGTTCCCTTAGCAATATGACATCAAGCCCTTTTAACCAACACAATGGTTGCCAAAGCATTTATAATTATTTCCTGATCTCTATTAACAATTTACCACAAGATTCTCTTTTGTTTCAAAAGAAAACCAACAAAGTTCCCCTGTCTTTTATGTTTTGATGGATCTCCATACCTTGTGCCACTCTTAAATCCATCCATTCTTCTCATTTAATTTCATTTTATGGAATTTCTTCAATGATCTCTTTTCCTATTTGTCAATCATCTTACACATTTCTTTACAAGCTTACAATTGCTGAATGTATCTGGACAAGAGTTTTCAAGGCCTTTTCAATAAATTTTTTTGAGCAAAGAAGGTAATGACACCATTGTGGAATGTGGTAATGCAACTGCCAATTGCATTTTTTTGGAAGTTCATGCCTCTGTTGCTAGTTTTCCACCTTGTCCATTCTCAATAGAGTTTACTTCAGAAAATTTATAATGTGCTAAACAATTTTATGAAAAATCAAATAAATCTCTCAAGTAGCATAGTTGTGCTTTAGTTTTATTTACTTTTGTAGTTTTGAAATCCACACAAAGTATTAGCTTATGTAAATGACATTCTTTCTTGGTATAATGTAATTGTTCAAATAACTTAGCAAGATTGAAAAGTGTTGTGACATTATCCCATGGTGACTCCAAACATGCATCCCTTTCTATTACATTATCTTTCCACACCATCATGTCTCTGTGGCATGAGAAAAGAGCATTACAATTTAATAATTGCTTGCAACACCACATTGGAGCAATTTAAGAAATTTGAAAGTGTAAGTAATCCTTTGGTTGGTTCTTTCTAGAGCATACTGAAAACTAAAAGAGTTCCATCAAAGGTGACATGTCGGGTCCCCTTGTGGGCCCGACTAAAAAAAAATGTTTTCAAACAAGTTTTCTTGTTGAATTAATCCGAGACAACTTTTGAATGCTTCAAATGTGAAATAATAAACTGGGTTATCATTAAAATATGCTTTTTGGCATATTTGAACAATGGTCAAAATAGGTCAAGTTGGCTCTGGAATTTCCCTAAAAAAAAATCAAATGACTTCCTGGAGACATGAAACTTGTAGGCATGTAGAAATTTGTCCTGAGAATGGAGTACAATAGATGACTCAGCAAAAGAGATCTCGAGGTGAAACATATGAATCGACAAAATTGCTTAGTTGAACTTTTTGGCAACAATAGCTGTTCAAAACCAATTAAAACTCACCAAATCACCTCGTTGAAAAAATACCATATCAACTCCTGGGGGGTTTCCACTAGAAACATAAGCACATTTAGGTACACTGAACATGTGTACAAGAGAGATTTTCTTGAATCATCATTCATCAAAAGATACTGAAGGTCATAGTTGACCTCCCTGAAAGGTTTTAGAAAATACATGTGCAAAATTGAACAAATCGCATTTGGTTTTAGCTTGGTAAAAATAGCAAATCAAATCATGAGGCTCTGAAAATGGACATAGGAGTTCATGAATGTATGGAGAATGGAGTGAAACAATCATTTTGTCTTGAAAATCATCTAGTTGCAAAATACATGCTCGAATAGGAGGCCACTTTGCAAAACTAAAAGTTCACAAACAATAGAAAAGTGCCAAAACCCTCCAGCTTCGCTTTTCAAAACCCTATCAAAACTCATCATGGGAAGCTGAAAATTGACATGCACATTCACATATGTCACATTAGTGAGTCCACAAAAGGGTTTGTCTTGAAAATCAAGTGGCTCCAAATTGTGACCCTCCAAAGTAGGTCACTTGGGTACATTCTTCAGGTGCACTTCTGAGTGTGCAAAGGAAGATTTTCAAATGGGCACTTCAAATTTGCAAAATTTCACAGTCCCAACATTATTTTCTCATATCAATCTTCCATGGTTCTCTAGAGTAGGAGATCTATTGAAATAACTAAAAATCATGAAAATAAGATTTGGAGAAGAATATCTAAGACTCAAAGACCTTAAAAATAATATGTAGTATTATAGGTAGTAGCACACTCATAAACCAAATAACCCGAAAGAATTTAAAATTATTATAAAAATTGGTATTTACTACAAGGAGACAAGAAAATTATTTCAAAATACTATAGACAAATAGAACCTAAGTTTCACTTACAAGAATGCATTAGGGAATAGAAGAAAAGAGAGGAGAAACTAGAAGTTGGTTCATAATGCAAAGTGAATTTTGTAAAATTTTGTATTCTATAAAATTGATAAACTAATTAATAACACACTACAAAACATGAAAGACATAAAAAAAGGAATATCAAACTATATTGGAAAAGGAGAAAGACATTTGGAATTCAATAGAATGGATGAACAGGTAGGAAATCTTGCCACAAATTTTTTGCACCACCTCTAGGAAGACTACAAAATCTAAATAATAATGACCATCAAAATGTAAAATTAGAAGTGGAGAAAATAGAAAAGGTGGTGGTCACTATGGATTCACAGAAAACACATACTTCAATAAGCCAAATTAAGAACTAGAGAAGAAAAATAGCTTTAGAAGAAAGCTTCAAAGTGGAAAAAATGAAGATTATTGGAATCATAGCCAAAGTATTAAAGGAATATGAAAAGATGTTTCCTTGGAATTAAAATGATCTAAAACGAATTAAAGAATATAAAGGAATAATGAAAGTGCACTTGATCCAGAAGGAGAAAAAATAAAATCAAAGACTAATCAATTGATCCATACTATAAAAATAAGAGTAAAGAATGGAGTAGACAAAATTATAATAAGTGGTAGTAAATTACTTCTGGAAGATGTAGAATGGATAAGTCTTATGGTGATTAAACATAAGGAATTTGGTGAGAAAAGAGAATATGTTGACTTCGTGGAGCTAAATAAGTATCAACATTTGTAACCCTTTTCAAAGCCATTTTACAGAAGAAATACTATAATTAGTAGTGGGTTGGGAGATCTATTCATTCACGAATGGATTCTCAAGATATCACCAAGTAAAAATTTAAGAAGTGTAGCTCAAAACCAAATTTGAAACTAAATTTGGATCTATGTAAGGGTACAATTGATCTGCGTAAGATAATCAAAATGAATGAATTAAACTAATCTAATTAAAAAAAACTAAGATTCATACCCATTACTCATGAAATGAAGTTTTAAGCTATTGAAATCAACTAACCAAATCCTAAGATAACATGATGAATTCAAAAAAAAAAAAAAAACTTTACCATCCCATGTCAAAGTATATTCATAATGATGTTGGATCATTTTGTATCAATGTGAATCCTCCATTTGTGTGTAGAAAAACCTTTATAGTTGTGCAATGTTGGTCGAAGATGTGTGTCAAAGCTTCAATAAGTCAATTATGATTTTAGCATTATTTCATTGTGTAAAAGATGTCAATTCTCCAGTCATTTTTGAGGAAGAAAATGATTTTTATATAGATTTTGTGTTTTGAAATGAACAATCAAGATCATGTAGTAGAATATCCTAATCAATGGTCAAAATATGTTGAGAGGAATTAGATGGGAAGAATCAGTGGATTTTGATTATGTAATTGGTGTGATTGATGAAATCAATTTGAGTGTTTAGTGGAAATGAGGAAATAGATTGAGTCTTCAGTGGGATTGAAGAATAGATGGATTAGTTAGAAAATAGATGGATTAGTTAGAAAATAGATGGATTAGTTAGGAATAGAGTGAGCAATTTGGGGATCATAATTTGCTCAATCATGAAAGTGGGTAAGGATAATTAATTAATTGATTTAATTAATTAATATTTTTGAGTTGAATGTGCAAGTCATGTTTGAATTTTACAAAAAAATTGTATTTGTTTATTTTGACCTTTTTGAATGATGTTTGAATAATTTATTTAATTATTCAAGTTTAGGGGAAAGTGATTGAATTAAACTATTAAGTATTAATAATTTAGCTAACTTAGGAGAATAGGGAAAATTAGTGAGTTAATTAAATAATTGATGTTATTTAATTAATTAGGAAGAATAAAGGTAGATTAGGACTTTATTAAATAAATGAAATTTATTTAATTCTAGTAAAAAATGATGAAAAAGTGAATTAATTAAATAATGTAATATTATTCAATTAATAGGGCAAATTAGGATTTTTGATGTAATTGATGTGAAATGCAATGATATTAATGATAATGATGTCAATGATGAGAAAATTTCATTCAATATGTGTAATAAGTGTCAGGTCATTTTTACATGTCTACAATATCATTCATGTATACATTGGGGTGATCCCACAATATTGGTTTATAATTTTTGGCCAAACCAAACATTGAACTAGTTTTTTTAACTATATCTTCACTTTTGGGAATCTATAGCAGCTAAACTATGAGCAATTTGAAGATGATGCAAACTAGTGATTTGTGGCATTTTTTCTTTAGATTCTAAATATATTTTTTTCAAAATTTTTGGAATCAGATTGTACTTCTTTTTCCATCTCCTTCGAAAACTAGTTTTTAACATTAAACACCATTTTTAAAGAGTGGTGTTACTGACTAACACATAACATATTTTCTATGAAGAATTAAATTCTTTTTTTTTTTAATTTAGATTCGTAACTATGATATCTAGTGCATGGAATCAGTTTCATAGCATTTCATTGAATATTATTTTCTTAATTAAGTTTCAAAGTCAAACGAGTTATAATCTAGACATGATTTATTGGCTAAAACATAATTTTTTTTGTATGTATCGAAATTCAATTTTATATTTTTTGTTGGATCAAGGACATCAATATCTAGTGCATAGATATTTTTTAGATTTTTTTTATAATATGGTATTTTTCCACATGTGAAGAATAGAGAGCTTGATTTTTGATGAAAAACCTACATTCACAAGAAATAAAAAATAAATATAATAATCAAATTAAATTTATTTAAAATTATACTTTTTGGTAAGCTTATAATAAGGACTACATACTTACGAAAAATAAATTTTAAATGAATTCATTTGATCTCCCAGAAGGTAAATCAAAAGTGGTTTTTATTAGCAGTTGGATAGGTGTAAAGGAGACTTCATTATAGGTATGGTTTAAAACTTTTGATCTAAGGTGGTTTGATCAAACCCTCTTCAATAAAAATAATTTAAATGGAACTTTTCAAGTCTTAAATCATTATATTTTCTAAAAATATGTGATTTCAACAAAAATCAGGATCTCCCAAAAAGTGTAAACCACTATTGTGGGATCACCCATTGATCTCTTTTGGCTCAAATAATTCACTTTTAATATTCAATAGAATATGATAAAAGAATTTAAGGACTTTATCCATGAATTTTTCAATCCTTTGATGCACTTAAAATATAATATGGAAGAACCACTTGTAGTTTATACAAACTGAAATTCTCTTTCCATGTACATGTGGATGAATCAAGTACAACAATAGGAGAATTACTAGTGTAGACCCAAAATATTAGTTACAAAACCAAGTTAAATCAACAAAAAAAAGATTAGAAATTTGAATAAGAAGATACACTTAGATAGAGCAAGATGTAAAGATAAATAAAAGCTAAAATGCAAACTAAAATCAAATATCAAAACCTTTGTTGTAATACCGCATCTTTTCTCTTTGATTGGAATATAGGTTGCTAAAAATAAATAGCATGTACCTGTTAGAACACAATGATCTACGGAGAGGAGGGTGAATCAGTAGATGACTAAAAATCTAGCCCTAAAATAAATTAATAAATTGATTCTTTTTAACATTCTTTTAACTGATTAAAACAAAACAAGAAGAGACTAAAAAATGCACATAACACTAGATGTATGTGGAAAATCCAAGATGGGAAAGACCACAGTGAGAAGTCCTACTAGGAGCTATTGTCCTAATCCTGCCTCATAATAAAAAAATTGGTTACAATGTTTAAGGGAACCAACCCTAAGGAGACAACAATCCCTTGTTTTAGGATCACCTACTCCGAGGAAGCACCCATTCCCTACCTTGAGCACCTAACCAAATGTCTGATGGTACCCACCAACCAAATTTACAACAAAAGATATTACAGTTTGATCAATATAACATAATTCAATGTTGCAACTCAGCTTCCTATTGCTCAACACCTTGTTACAATTTTTGCAACCTTGCACTTCCTCTGCTCTTCACTTAAAGATGAACCCTAATTAAGACTTATAGCCTTTTGTTTGGGTTCCACTCATCCACATAGTCTCTACACCCTTCCTTTTTCTTTTAGTGCATTCTCTATCCACCTCAAAGGACTCATAGATACACCACACAACTCTATTGCACCTATTCTATTAATGCATTCTTTGTCCACCTTCAAAGACCATGTACACACACTTCAACTCTCCCTTCTCTTTTCTTTTAGTGTATTCTCTATTTGTCTCAACCGAATTTGATTACTTCTCTATAACATACACTTACTCTATTCTCTACAACACACTTAGCCAATTTCTGATTTTTTCTTTTTGTGTTCATAACTAACCTTCAAAATTTACCTCAAGATATGCACACTATATAGATCTTCTGCTAGGGTTTGATATTTGTCTTCTTCCACAATCCATCAAACCATCGAGCCACACACTCACTTATCTAGAGTCAAGAATTTTTCTATTTTTGTCCTACTTAAAAGCTAGGGTTTTAGTCACATTTAATTCAATTTCTCTGTATTAGATCATGATCTGATTCTTTGTGGCCTACATATCCCTATCACTTATCAGAGTGACACATCACTAATAAATCTTGTAGTTGGAGTAGTTGGGCCAATTGAAATCACTCCCCGAGTCGGTTTGCAATCGAAACCCTCATCCACATTGTCGTAGTTGTTGAGGATTCTTAGTTTAAACCTAAGTTGCTGATCTACGGCTTTTCATGCCATGATTCATTGATTCACATTCATTATCCATCCTTTTAAAACATGACCATCAGATTAAAGATCTACTTTAATAATCATCGTCAATCTACATTGAACCACAAATTTTTGTAGGAGCTTCTCTCTTACACTTCTAAGGTTTTTCACCTGAAAGGAGAAAGGTATCCCAAAAAAACTTGGAGGTTCACTAAAGATTAATGCTAGTATGATTGAAATATGTCTAAATGCAATGTCCTAAATGCAAATAATTGATAAAATATAATGAATATTAATGCAAAACCTAAGAAATGCAAGTTGTTTGAAAACACAATGATGTATGCAAAATGACCTAAGAATGCAAACAAACAATAACAAAAATGAACAAGATTGGAGAGATGCACCTAGAAATTGAAATGTGATTTAGAGAGGCTCTAGAATCCTATAGATTTTTCTATTGAAGCCCACTAGGACACTTACGCCAAGTTGGGCAACTTAGTCCTATTTTGAGAAGATTCTACTAGAATAGGTTTCTACCAAATGGGTACTCATAAATGTAAAAATAACTCTTCATCCCTGGAAATGGGACTAATTCACCACAAATGGAGACTTAGTCCACCTGAGAATCTTAGGAAATTTTGGACAAGAATCTATAGCTTTTAGTCTGTACTTCCCTTCCTGATAGGTGCCTGGTTCATATTCTGTAGAAAATGGGTTGAAAGAGGTCTCCAAGCTTCAATTAGGGATTTTTTGACTTGAATGACTTTGATGAGTTGAAAAAACATTTTTAACACCTTTCTCTTTGAAAAATATTCATATAAGACCAAACCCTCAATGTTGAAATCTGAAGATATGCAACAAGATGCTCTAATGGATGCTTGATAATGCTTAAAATTCTTGAGTGAACGCTTGATAATTGCTTGGATGATTAAGTAAATTAATGAGGGTTAAAATGAGAGGAAAACCCTTTATTTATACTTGATTTTACTATATCTCCCAAAAATAACACATCACAGGCTGACCTCAAGGTTAAGAGAATAAAATCCTACTAGAAAAGTAAAATTATTTTGATTTTTGTGCCAAGTGGGACTAAGTCACCCTAGGTGGCGACTTGGTCTCACCAGGATAATTTTACTGGGTGTTAGGGATTAAAGTGTATTTAATGTTGTTTAATGGGAATATTCTCATAAATACACTTAAGGTTGGAAAGTGCATTAAAGAGTCATTTAATCATAAGAAAGGGTTGAATTAGTGATGACAAGTCTAGAAAAGCATGAGAGTTTGTTACAAATCTTTACAACACTTTGAAATAAGACTTGGTAAGTGATAAAAAAGGGGTTATTTAAGTGAATTATAATGAAAGGGTCCTAGAAAAGTGTGAAAGTGGGTTACAACACTTCACAAGACTTTTATAAGACATCCTAGAATTCTTAATGATTTTCAAGGGTCCAAGACCTAATGTGAATGTGTTGACCACATTAAAACATTAAATATAGTAAAAATAAAGCCAAAGTCCATGAGAGAGACTCAAGTGAGCGTAAAAATGTCCAACTATACATTTTTTGGTGACACATTAAGCCCACTTTAGTGACAAGATGAACTTGCTTCAAACTCACACTAAAGTAGCCCAACATGCACATCAAGAGGGATCCAAATGCACTAATTCTTGGTGAGATGAGACAACAACAGTCAAGAGGGATGATCAAGCCCCCATGATCAAGATCCCATGGAAAACCAAATATTAGCACAAAGGAACACACAATAAAATGATGAAAAAGAATGAAAGAGAGAAGTCAAAAGGAAAGAAAGTCGGATCAAGCTTTGATCATTTGTCCATCCCATTGTGGATTAGATCTAGGCTATTTGTTCATAAAAAGGAATATATAATCACTTTGAGGTGACATAACTCATGGCTGTCTGTTGGGTGAGAAACATACACTCATGGTTGGTATGCACTCACACACATGTAGGTGGCTATGGGGAAAATTCATGCCTCGAAATGGGCTTCCCACTCAACCATACCAAATTTATAACTCCTGATAGCTTTAATAAGGTGCCACAAAAGAAAATGACATTTTGAGCTTCACGAGACAAGAAAAAATTCATATGCTTGGAGCTCATGCACAAATGCAGTGGCACTACAAGCATGCAAGGTGTCCATATAACAAATGCAAAATTCAACATGCAAAATATGTTCAAAGGAGTCTTGCTTAATTCATGCAAGGTCTTTAACTTAGGGAACATTGTGTCTAATGTATCCAAGAGAGGACCAATCAAAGAATAGAAAATTGGTAACTTAGGGGATCATGCAGTGCATCACATCAAACCACTAAGAGGAATGTAATATGCTAAGATAAATCATGTTCACGAAGGACATTACATCCACTATTATCCACAAAGCAACAAACACATTGTATGAAGTAACAAGGTTGCACTAAGAACCATGAAAAAGGAAAAATTCAAATGAATAATGCAAATGTATGCCCCCACTTTAAAGGAATTACTACACACCATCCTTTAAGCAATTATTTTAAATTAGTAAATGAAAAATGCAAACAAGAATCAGGACATGAGAGCTAACTTGGAAAGCCCCTATGCCAAGTCATACATTTCTAAGTAAGGCTACATTATGCGAGAGAAGGGAAAAAAATAAAAAGGAAGGAGTTTCCCCCAAAATGAAAACACCAAACACATGAGGGATCTATGGATTTGGGGTTAGTATGTTCTTTGTTGCAATGTTTTGAGAGAGCTCAGAAGTGTCATCATTCCCAAAATATATAGAACTGGAAGAATGACACAAAGAGAGTGAAAACAAAGAAAAAGAAGGATTCGTTTGGGTCAACATGGAAGAGACATAGTATGTCTCAACACTTTGAATCATCCACAAAAGGAAAACACAAGGAAAAAGAAGACAAAACTAGGTTAAAGAAAAAGGAAAATATTTTGGGTCAACATGATAGAGACATGTCAGTCTCAAAGCCTTGCGTCATCCCAAAAAGGAAAACACAAGAGAAAGATAAAAGAAAAGCCAAGGAAAAGGGGCCTTTTGGGTCAACATGAAAGAGACATTATGGTCTCAATGCCTTGCATCATCCCCAAAAGGAAAACACAAGAAAAATACAAAAGAAAAGCCAAGGAAAAGGGGCCTTTTGGGTCAATATGAAAGAGACATTGTGGTCTCAATGCCTTACATCATCCCTAAAAGGAAAACACAAGAAAAAGACAAAAGAAAAGCCAAGGAAAAGGGGCATTTTGGGTCAACATGAAAGAGACATTGCGGTCTCAATGCCTTGCATCATCCCCAAAAGGAAAACACAAGAAAAATACAAAAGAAAAGCCAAGGAAAAGGGGCCTTTTGGGTCAACATGAAAGAGACATTGCAATCTCAATGCCTTGTGTCATCCCCAAAAGGAAAACACAAGAAAAAGATAAAAGAAAAAGGTGAAAGCAATGTACGACATATAGAAGAATGTCACAAAGAGAGAAGAACATCAAACATCACATTATGGGGGGGACATGTTACACACATGCAAACATTCAAAAGAAAAAGAAAAAGAAAGTGCCAAAGACTAGTAAGGAAAATGCAAGCCAACCATTGAGCAAGTCATCTGCTTCCTAATCATGTTTAGGTTATGTCGAGGGTGGAAAAATTGCTAAAGGGACAAGTGCAAGTTCCAAACTAGGGGAAGTACCAGGTTCTACATTTGTTGGAGGAGATTTGTTATTTAAGCTCATGGAAGAGGAAAATAATGTGTTCAAATCATTATGCACCTTTTCGTCAATTTTAGTAATCTCATCATTTTCATCCAGGTTAATCACAATAGGAGGGAAGATGATAATGTCCAACTAAGGGTGTATCACAGGTTGTGGTTGTTGTATTGGATCATTTTGTTGTGATTGGGGAGGAGGGTCATCATGCATTACTTCTATCAAGTGCAGATTTTGATTTTCTTTATTTTCTTCATTTTGTAATTTTCAAGCAAGGGCACAATGTCTATGCCTACGCTCCCTAGCTCTTCTATTTATTTTGGTTTTATTGTCAAGTTGTGCTTGTGAAGGAGTCAGTTGATCAGCCATAGGTTTATTTTCACCCCTAATGGGAGGAATGGAAGGAACCATGGAAGGTTGTTCATCCACTTTGTCCTTTTCTTTATAAACTTGTTTTATATGAGGTGGCATGACAAAGTTGTTATCATTACCTTGCAGTCATTTGGATAATGTGGGGGAAGTTTCAGGTGTTGGTTGAGGTTGATGGCTTGGTTCTTATTTGGGTTAAAGCATTGTTTCATCTAGGATAGGAGTGTCAAAAGTGGATGAGGACATGTTGTGGAGGGATAATTATGCAATTTTATTTGCTTTAAACTTTTGGTAAGCAATGAAAAATAATTCTTTGCAAGGTGTGATAGGTTCCATGGGCTCAGCCCTAAAGGCTTCTAAGGAGAAGTTTCCTTTAGAAGAAAAATGGTTAAAGCCACTATGGTGAATAGTGAATATGTCATTGTCAAGTGGAAACTTTTAACATTTGTGTATGACTAAAGGGGCAACTTTCATTGAGTGAAGCCATGGATGGCCTAGCCACAAATGAAACTCGTCCAACTGTGGGATGATGGAGAATGTAACATCCACTATTTTATGCCCTATTTGTAATGGAAGGATGATCGATCCTATCATAGGGAAAGAAAAACCATTGTGTGTTTTAATCTATGCTCTTCGTTTATTATAGTCATCTTGATAAAGATCATGTAATACCAAAAATTCCTCTGTGATCACATTCTCTCCACAAGTAGGATCTATGAGTATCCCATTAGTGGGCTTATCATAAATATGACCGGCTATGTAAAGAGGATCATTGCTAAGATTTGGAAGTATGTCCTTAGACGAGAAAGTAATATCAAGAAATTTCTTAGGTTGGCCCTTATGAGGGATAACATCTATGACACCTACAATTTCATCCACAAGATTAATAGTGGTAACATGTGGAATAGGATTAGGATGTGCAACATCTGTATGAACATTCATCACATCATTGTTTGGAGTTTCACTAGCTTTGACAAATGACACATTATGTTTTGGCATTGGATCGATGAAGATTCATAAATTTTGATTGGGTGGGGCAACAAACTTATTGCCTTGAACATTAACATTTACAATGGATAGATGACTGAAATCAATGAGGTCTTGCACAAGGTGTTTAAGATGCTTACAATTTTCTATGTCATGTCCATTTTGTCTATGATAATCACAATAAGCTTTGGGTTTAAAGGTTGGAGGTACAAGATTACTAGGATCGAGTGGTTTAACAACAAGTAAATTAATCATTTGTTGTTGTAAAATTTGGGACATTGTGTTATGAAGAGTGTCTGGAAAAGGTGTGAATTGTCTTTTTGGATCTTCATAAATATAAGGTATCACGATTTAATAGCTGCGACTTTGTTGTTGATAGGTTGAGTTTTTCGTTGAGGGTGATTGAACTATAAAAACCCTTCATAAATTTCTTTCGAAATGGTTGTGAATTGTTTGAAGTGGCATGTTTACACTTTTCAGCTCGGTTATAAGTGAACTTTGCATCATGACTACTAACCGAATTGTGATAATTTCAAAGGGTGGTACACAAGTGCATTCAAGAGGGAAATTTCATCATTGGGAGTTTGTCTTGAAGTTTAGTTTGCAAGTTTTCTATAAACATAATTTGAAGATGTGGATGAAGAATCTTGACATCGATTTGAGAGTAAAGTGATTGATACTATGAGATAAAATCAATTATCTTTTCTTCTTCATGTTGTTTGCATCTCATAAAATTTGCCAAGGTATTCTTTGGAGTCATATGCACTTAGAAATTATTTATAAATGCATCAACTAGTTCATTGAATGAACTAATTGAATTTCTTGGTAAGGATGAAAACCATTCTAAGGCAGTGTCTTTTAAAGTCTTAGGAAATAGTTTTGCTAACAGTTTATTGTCAAGGAAAAGGTCACTACATAAGGCAGTGTAAGCATTAACATGGTTAGAATGATTTCCCTTCCCTCCATATTTTTCAAATCTAGGCATCTCTATTCCTTGTGGCATCGGTGTTCGTAGTATTCTAGAGATAGTGGGCTGCTACGAACATAATAGGTGGGTAGTCCATTCTGGTTTTGGTTTATCGTGGATAATTTTTTTGCATGGAGGAAATAGTTTGGAAAAGTTGTGCTATGAGAGGGTCAGTGTAAGTGGTAGGAGGGGGAAGGTAAAGTGATGATGGATTGTATGTAGTGGTAGGGCAAGTGAATGGAATGCTTATAGATGGTATGGTGGAAAAGGAGAGAACATGTGATGCCACATAATTAGGAATGCTAGCAAGAATAGTCGATGAAGGAATCACATTACTAACCAGTTGCATTGTGGTTGTGACTTGAGGAGTGGTATAGGTAGGTATTGTAAGGAAAGATTAAGGTGCAAAACAAACTCTCCTAATGTCAAAAACTCATAGAAGAATGCAGATGTCTTTAAATTTTTTAGTTACAGTTCATTAAGATGCATATGAAAGGAATAATAGAATAGTGAAATAAACACATACACAATTGAATACCAAATTTACATGGGAAAACCCTTATGCGAGAAAAACCCACAACACCAAAAAGAAATCTCTTGTATTATAGTAACTAAATTACATACAAGTTATAGACTCTCTTTTTAGATAATTAATCTCACAACAACAAAATTTCCCTAATCAACCTTGTACAAAACAAATTTTGATCACACTTTGTTATGTCTCACTATTACAAATCATATACAACATACAATGAAGAACACTCACTAATCATTTTGACCATTAAAATTTTATAACAGTTATAGTATATTGCAATGTATAACAACAACCATGATTGAAAAATTCTCTATACAAATGGTTCAGTTTAGTTTCCTCTGTTGAGAAACTATCAAACTTACCAGTCATCGAACAACCATCTCCAAGTCAGCATCATCCTCCATTATTTGGTGTACACCTCAGTAGTTAAGCAAGTTTGTGCTCATTCACCCATGGTCCACTTCAAAGTCATAGTACAATGGTATGTCTACCGTAAAACTATCATGCTCGACCAAGTGTCACTATGGGGTGGCAATATACATCGGACTATTGCTAGACAACTAGGAGGATTTTGTGGGATGGCGGTATACATTGCACTACTACTAGATAGCTAGAAGGCTCCTGCGGGATGGTGGTATACACCACATTACCGCTAGACAGCTATAAGGCTCTCATGAGATGGCGGTATACACCACACTACCACTAGAAAACTAAGAGGCTTCTGTGAGATGGCGGTATACACCACACTATCACACCTCTCTCACAATCACCTAATGATATAGCGGTACAAGCATGAAAGTAACACTTATGCAATTCTAAGCTATTTTGTGACAGAACCAGGGTTATACCATTAAGTTTGAGACACATTTTCTCAATAATCTCCCACTTGACAAAGAACTCACTGAACCCTTTTCAAAGAAGTCACTAAATATTTTGGACCAAGGCCCATCAAATTTGCACACCATCTGAACTTATACGTGCTCACTGGCTTTGTTAATGCATCAACAACATTCTTCAGAGTATCAACCTTTTTCCAAACAAACCTTTCCATCCTCCACCATATCATGTACAAAGTGGTACTACACATCAATATGTTTTGTCCTGGCATGGAAAGTTCATTTTTTTGCCAAACAAATGGCACTCTAACTGTCACAACAAATAATAATCTTCCCTACATCAAAACCAATAACAAAACAAAATCTCCTAAGCCAAATGGCTTCCTTATAGGCATGAGTTTTTGCCATGTACTCAGCCTCTATAGTGGACAAAGTGACTACAGCCTGTCACTTGCTCATCCAACTAACTGCACCACCATTCATCATGAAAATATATCCACTAGTGGAATTTCTACTATCAATGTCCCCTGCCCAATCAGAATCCACATATCCATGAATGCGCATTGAATTCTGAGATCTACTAGAATGACCTTCCTGGATTAGCCATAAACTAAGTACTCCCACTACTTGGGAAATTTCTAGCCTAGTACAGACCATTGCATACATTAAACTACCAACTGCACTTGCATAAGGCACTCTGGTCATGTCCTCCATCTCAGTAGGATATTTTGAACAATCTTCAATAGATAGCTTCGTTCCTTGCAAAACTGGAACAACTAGTTGCTTGCAATTAGTCATACTAAATCTCTCCAGAAAAATGTTAATATACTTACTCTAGCTAAGCCAAATATTTCTGATCTTTTTGTCCCTGATTATTTCCATTCCCAAAATATACCTTGTTGCACCAATATCCTTCATTTCGAACTTTGTAGACAACTGAGATTTTAGTTCAGAAATCATAGACCTACTATTCCCTATGAATAACATATCATCAATAGAGAGTGCAATAATAAGAACCTAATCATTTTTAGTTTTTAAGTACACACAATGATCTAATTTCAATCTTACAAAACCCAATGACAAAAAAAACGTGTCAAATTTAGGGTACCACATTCTAGGCAACTGTTTCAAACCATATAGAGATTTCTTTAACTTGCAAACTAGATTTTCTTTACCTTTTTCCACAAAGTGCTTAGGCTGGGACATATAAATTTCTTCTTTAAGATCACCATGAAGAAATGTTATCTTCACATCCATCTACTCAATCTCCAAGTCATATGGAGTTGCAAGTGACAAAAGAAATCTAATAGATGTCAACTTTGCTACCAGAGAAAAAATTTCCCCATAATCAATTCCCTCTACCTGGGAATATCCCTTTGCAACCAACCTTGGTTTATACTTTTTAAAACAACCATCCAGACCAATTTTCTTTTTAAATACCCATTCTTAGCCCATAGGCTTTCTACCTTTAGGCAATGGAACCAGATCCCAAGTATCATTTTTCTTTAATGATGCCATTTCTTCATTCATGGCTTCCAACTAGGAATCTAAATCAGACATTTTAGTTGCCTCTTTTATAGTCCTAGGCTCATCAGTATTAGTAATCAAAGCATAGGCACAAGTAGAATCTGACATAGAGAATCCATACCTATTAGGTTGCTTCTTCTCATGTGTAGACCTCCTCACAGGCTAAGGCTGAGGTTGGGTTCTTCTTCAAAACTCTCAGAGCTACTCGAACTCTCCTTAGTTTCAGGTACACTATCAATGTGTTGTTCCTTTTTTTCTAGAGTTAGAGGTATTTCAACAACATCATTTTCCTCTTTATTTTCTTTCATCCCTAACTATAGATCCATTGAAGAAATTTTCAGCTCCCAAAAGATTACACTTTTGTTGTATACAACCTTTTTAGTCACAAGATTCCAAAGCTTGTATCCTTTCACACCAGTTTTGTAGCTAATGAAGATACATTTAACAAATTTGTTCTCCAATTTGGATCTCTTCTCATTTGGAACATAAACATATGCTTCATAGCCAAAGACATGAAAATTTCTCAGAGAGGGATTCTTACCAAACCAAGCTTCCATAGGTGTTTTGTCAACAATTGCTACCGAAGGAGACCGATTCAACAAGTAACATGTTGTAGCCATAGCCTCAGACCAAAACATCTGCTCTAGACCAGCATTGCTTAACATACTTCTTGCCTTCTCCATCAACATCTTGTTCAACCTTTCAACAACTCAATTTTTCTATGGTGTGTAAGGTGTTTTTTATGCCTCTTAATTCCATGGTCTTTGCAATACCTTTCAAAATATCTAGAATAGAATTCACCACCGTTATCTATCCTTAAGCATTTAAATTTTTTTCCAGTCTGATTTTCTATCAAGTTCTTAAACTCTTTAAACCAACTGAACACTTCTGATTTATTTTTCAAAAAATATACAAATTCCATCCTAGAATAATCATCAATAAAAGATACATAATATTTTGAATTCGATAATGAAGGAACATTTACTTGACCAAAAACATCAAAGTGAATATATTCCAGAACAACAAAAGATTTGTGAGGACTAGAGTAAAAAGAAATATGATGATGTTTACCATATATACAATGTTCATAGAATTCAAATTCCATATTAAAATCATCAAGCCCCTCAACCAAGCTTTTATTTTTCAAGGCTTTCAAACCTTTTTCACCAATGTGACTAAGCCTTTGATGCCAGAGCATAGTCTTCTCTGCTAAAAGTTTAACTTCCAAAGAATTTTCCCCTATAGAGACTTTAGTCTCCTTCTCTACACGAACAACCTTTTGTGACTTTGCAGAGACACTATTACATTGAACAACAAGTGCATCCAAGTTATACATGGGTGATCCCACAATAGTGTTTTACAATTTTTGGCCAAACTGGACACTGAAATAATTTGTTTTAACTAAATCTTCACTTTCAGGCACCTATAGAAGCTAAACTGTGAGGAAATTGAAGATGATGCAAACTAGAGTTTCGTGAAATTTTGTCTATAGATTCTAAATATATTTTTTTCAATTTTTTTGGAATTAGATTGCACTTATTTTTCCATCTCCCTTGAAAACTAGTTTTTTCAGAAAACAACATTTTTAAAAAGTGATGCTCACTGTTTAATACATAATTTTTTTCCATGAAGGATAAAATTCTAATTATTTTAAATTTAGATTTGTAACTCCGATATCTAGTGCTTCCACTTGGTTAGATAGTTTTTTATTGAGTATTTTTTCTATAATCTAGTTTTGAAGTAAAACCAATTATAAGTTAGGCATAGCTCGACCATATAATGCGTAACTTCTTTTGTATGTATCAAAATTCAATTTTTTTTTTTTTTTGGATCAAGGACTTCAATTTTAGTGCACTCATATTTTTCAATTTTTTTTTTGTAATCTACTATTTTTCCACATGTACAGAGCAAAGAGCCTGATTTTCAATGAAAAACATACATTCACAAGAAATAAAAAATAAATATAATAATAAAATTGAATTTATTTAAAATTATACTTTTTGGGAAGGTTATAATAAGGACTACATACTTACAAAAAATAAATTTTAAATGAATTCATTTGATCCCCAAAAAGGTAAATCAAATATGGTTTTTTATCAGCATTTTGATAGGTGTAAAGGAGACTTCATTATAGGTGTGGTTTAAAACTAGTGGGGTTCTATCCAAGGGGGTTTGATCGAAGGTTGTTTGATCAAACCCACTTCCATTGGAATGATTTAAAGAGAACTTTTTAAGGCTTAAATCATTATATTTTCTAAAAATATGTGATTTCAGCAAAAAATAGAATCTCCAGAAATTGTAAACTAGCTTTGTAGGATTAGCCACATAGTACTTATTTGGGAACCCCTAGCCAGCACCATCGAGCCTCTTGTCATTTTACAGCCATTTCTGAGAATGATACTTGCACTCCAACATCATTTAGCTTACTTACAGAAATTAAATTTTGAGTCAGACCTGGTATATGCATTACGCCATCAATTCTCTTAATTCTTCCATCGAGAAACTGAATTTTGACTCTTCCACCACCAACAATTTCCAAAGATGAATCGCTTGCTAAATACACCTTTCCACCATCGTATTTTTCATACTTTATGAACCAGTATCTATGAGATGTCATGTGAAAAGATGCTCCAAAATCAATCAGTCAACCATCATCTAATGCCTGAGTTGCCAAGGCTGCAATAAAGGCATCTGCTTCTCTCTAAGAAGAATCATTATTGAAAGAGTTCTTCTTTTTCTCCTCTTTGTAATCCTTTCGGACATGACCAGGCTACGCATAGTTCCAACACTTCACCTTGTAATTTTTTCCACGAGACTTTGATCTCCCTTCTGATTTCAATTTGGACGTTTTATCCTTCTTTCCTTTTTCTTTTGATCTACCATGAACAACTAGAGCCTCCTTTGCCATCTCAAAAGATTTCCTTCTCATTTCTTCTAACAAAAAAGAAGCAACCACATCTTCCATCTTGGAAGTGGTTGTCATGCTCCCAATTTCCATCACTAAATGATCCCAAGAATCAAGCAAATAACACAACAAAAGCATCCTTCGATCTTCATTGAGTCAATTTTCACACTCACAGATGTTAATTAAGAAATCAATGTGTTAAACATATTCAAATGATTAGCCATAGATCCCCCTTCCTCCATATTCAAAGAGTATAACTTCTTCCTTAAGAACAACTTATTCACCAAGGACTTGCCCTGATAAATTTCTCTAATCTTCTTCCACAAAGAAGATGCAGATTTCTCTTCATGAATGTTCAGGAGAACAAAGTCTTATCAACCCTTTTTATTTTCTTTCTGTGAGGTCCCAATCTTCTTGATTCATGCCAGAAGGTTTCGTTTTAGATACAACAAGCCAAAGATCACGATCCACCAATAGGTCTTCCATTTTGAGTTTCCACAACTCAAAATTGCTACCATTAAATTTCTTAATTTTAATCTTTCCTAATGTACTTGCCATCTTAATCTACAATCAAGATTACTAGAATTCTACCAAAAACTCCCATTGAATAGGATTGACACAAAAAACCCAACCTACCCACAAGGATAACACAACTAGTTAGGATTTGATACCTCTTGTAAGGAAAACTTAAGAAAACTCAGAGAAGAATGCAGATATGTCTTTAAAATTTCTAGTTACAGTTCACTAAGATGCACATGAAAGGAATAACAGAATAGTGAAATAAGCAAATACACAATTGAACATCGAATTTATGTGGGAAAACCCTTATGAGAGAAAAAACCACCACACCAAAGAAAAATCTCTTGTATTATAGTAATTGAATTACATACAAGTTACAGACTCTCCTTTCAGATAATTAATCCCATAGAAACAACATTTCCCTGATCAACCTTATACAAAATAAATTATGATCATACTTCGTTATGTCTCACTATTACAATGCATATACAACATACAATGAAGAAAACTCACTGATCATTTCAACCATCAAAATTTTATAACAATTACAATACATTGCAATGTATAGCAACAACCATGATCAAAACATTCTCTATACAAATGGTCCAGTTCAGTTTCCTCTATTGAGAAAATTTCAAACTTACCAATCACCGAACGACCATATCCAAGTCAACATTGTCCTCCACTATTCGACATACACCTCAAAATTCAATCAAGTCTATACTCGTTCAACCATGGTCCACTTCAAAGTCATAGTACAATGGTATGTCTACTGCACAACTATCGTGCTCGACCAAGTGTCACTGCGTGGTGGCAGTATACACCACACTACCACTAGACAGCTAGGAGGCTTCCATGGGATAGCGATATACACCACACCACCACTAGACAACTAGAAGGCTCCCTCGGGATGGCGGTATACACCGCACTACCACTAGACAACTAGAAGGTTCCCGTAGGATGGAAGTATACACCGTACTACTGCTAGATAGCTAGGATGCTTCCATGGGATGGTAGTATATAGTGCATTACCACACCTCTCTCACAATCACCTAGCGGTATAGCAATACAAGCATGAAAGTAACACTTATCCAATTTTGAGCTAATTTGTGACAAAACTAGGGTTATACTAGTGAGTTTGAGACACATTTTCTCAACAAGTATGGATGCTACTATGGAAGGAACATGTTAATGGTATATCACAACAATTTTTTTCATAATATCTAAGCCTTCGTCACATTCAAGCAGGCAATGGATGTTCTCTATTGCAGGAATTGCGGTGGTTGAATTTTTTTCAAGACACACATTATGTTGAAGATGTGTTAAGTCCTCATGAATTTTAATGATTTTGTCTTATGGGATGTGATCATTCGATGTGTCAACTTGCATGTTATTGGAAGGAAAAGAGTTGCTAAAGGTAGGGTCCATGCCTAGTGCACTAGTTTCAATACTAGGAGTGGAAGCTTTAGACAATCCAAGATCCACAACGTGTGTATTATCATGGGATAACATGAGTCTTGAGCTTCTTCTCACTAAGGTATTAGCAATAAGATAGCAAACACTCATGCAAAGGTTTCTAAATGCGGGTGGATGCAAATGCAATGTAAACTAAGAGCAATAAAATGCTAATAACTATAAATATAGAAACTGTAACAGCAATACAATAACAAAGAATAGAAATGCAGAAAATGCTCAGAAAATGATAGGAATTTCTGTGTAAAATGTGTAGAGGGACTAAGTCCCCCAGTGTGGTGAATTAGTCCTAGTATTGATTTTTTTGGGGATTTTTCAGAAATTTGAAATGAAATTTTATTCTTTTTAGGTGTTTAGATGTAGAAACAGTATGAAAATACAAAAAAAAAGGAAATTTTAAGGAAATGTAATGAAAAAATGCAAGCTATATGAGCTTTTCCCCAATGCAATTTTTAAAACCCTAGGATGCAAATTAAACAATGCAATGTTGATGCAAGGTATTCCTAGGATGTAAATGTACTTAAAATTAGAAGTAAGATGTTCAAAAGTTGGGTTCACCAAAATGAACCACAAATTTTTGTAGGGGCTTCTCCCTTACACTTCTAGGGATTTTCACTTGAAAGGAGAAATGTATCCTACAAAAACTTGGAGGTTCACTAAAGATTAATGCTAGTATGATTGAAATATGTCTAAATGTAATGTCCTAAATGCAAATAACTAATAAAAGATAATGAATATTAATGCAATACCTAAGAAATGCAAGTTATTTGAAAACACAGTGATGTATGCAAAATGACCTAAGAATGCAAACAAACAATAACAAAAATGAACAAGATTAGACAGATGCACCTAGAAACTAAAATTTGATGTAGAGAGGCTTTGGAATCTTGCATATTTTTCTATTGAATCCCACTAGGACACTTAAACCAAGTTGGGTGACTTAGTTTTGTTTCAGGGAGATTCTATCAGAACAGGTTTCTGCTAAATGGGTACTCAGAAATGTAAAAATCACTTTTCAGGCATGGTAGTGGGACTAATTCGCCACAAATGGTCACTTAGTCCACTTGGGAATCTCAAGAAATTCGGGACATGAATCTATAGATTTTAGTCTACACTTCCCTTCTTGATAGGTATCTAGTTCAAATTCTAAAGAAAATGGGTTGAAAGAGGTCTCCAAGCTTCAATTAGGGATTTTTTGACTTGAATGACTTTGATGAGTTGACAACACCTTTTTAACACCTTGCTCTTTGGAAAATCTACATATACGACCAAACCCTTGATGTTGAAATCTGAAGATATGCAACAAGATGCTCCAATGGATGCTTGATAATTGCTTGGATGATTAAGTGGATGAATGGGGGTTAAAATGAGAGGAAAACCCTCTTTTTATACTTTATTTTACCATATTTCCCAAAATTAACACATCACATGCTAACCTCAAGGTTAAGAGAATAAAATCCCACTAGAAAATTATTTTTATTTTTATTTTTGTACCAAGTGGGACTAAGTCGCCCCACGTGGCAACTTGGTTCCACTAGGGAAATTTTACTAGGTGTCAGGGATTAAAGTGTATTTATTTATTTTTAATGGGAATATTCTCAAAAATACACTTAAGTAAGGCCGAAAAGTGCATTAAGGGGTCATTTAATCATAAGAAAGGGTTAAATTAGTGATGACAAGTCTAGAAAAGCATGAGAGTTTGTTACAACTCTTTACAACACTTTGAAATAAGACTTGGTAAGTGATAAAAAGGGGTTATTTAAGTGAACTATAATGAAAATTTCCTAGAAAAGTGTGAAAGCGGGTTACAACACTTCACAACACTTTTAGAAGACATCCTAGAATTCTTAATGATTCTCAAGGGTCCAAGACCTAATGTGAATGTGATGGCCATAATACAACATTAAATCTAGGAAAAATCAAGCCAAAGTCCATGAGAGAGACTCAATTAAGCGTAAAAATGTCCAACTATACATTTTTTGGTGACACATCCACCATATGCAGCTTATTGAGCATGGGGTCTATGTGATCAATTTTTAAGTGTTAAACCATGATTAAATAAATCAAACACAACAATATAACATTAACTCAAAGGAAACAAATAAACAAAACAAACTCTTATGCGAATGTCTCCTTCGAAAGCGTCATATTGTCCTCTATCTCTAGCGTTTCGTTGATTCAAGATGCTCTCAGATTTTGTATGCCAAGCTCAACGAAATGGACTACTAAAGAACGATATTTAGAGAAATGTTGGTTGCTCACTTTGGCAGCATAACGATATAGTGAAGGTTCGAAAAAGGAGAATGATGGAAGATTCCAGAATGATTTTGACAGAGTGAGGATACTTAAGAATCAACCCCCTAAATGAATTGTGAGAGGTTGTATTTATAGATTTTTCAAAAGCTTCTGATTGGCTGTCTTGATTAACAGTTGTGATAATTCCTGGCAGATCGAATGGCTGAAGATGGATGAAACTAAAGAGAAAATAGAAGAAACTGAAAAACAAGATTTTTCTATTTTTATGAAAGAGGAAAAGATAAGAAGATAAGAAATCATCTTTCTTTAAAAGAATAAAAGAAAGATTTAAAAGCTGATTAAATAATGAATTAAAAATTCAATTATTTATTTGTGGAGGATATTTAGCTTTTCTTAATTAAATAAAATATTTAATTAAACTTTAAAGCGTAAGAAAAATTTTTGTGGATAAGAAGAAAGCCTTAATTAGGATTTTTGAAGAAAGTAGAAGATCTCATATTTAAATAAAATATTTAATTATGATATGAGAATATTTTACAAGATTTTACAATTAAATAAAATATCTAATTGTGATTTAGAAAGAAAGAAAAAGATATTTAATTAAATATCATTTAATTAAATTTTTATGAAATTAATTAAATGAAATATTTAATTAATTAGAATACACTTAAATAGAAGAAAGGAGAAATGAGTTTAATTTAACGAAATCAAAAGATTTAATTTTAAATTAAATCAAGGATACTAATTTAAATAAATACAATGTATTTATTTAATTAATTATGGGATGATATGAAAAATAATTAAATAAAATAAATTTATTTAATTATGGAACAGTTATCATATTGAATGAATAATATAATTAAATGTTAAATTAATTATATAGAGATTTTAAAAATTAATTAAATAATAAATATTTAATTAATTGTCAAGATTATAGACATGACCATTTTTATGCGTATACATTTTGCCCCTCTTTGAAGTGATGTGTGAAACACATTGCTTCAAAGAAAATAAAAAAAAATTGCCCCTGATATGTTTCTGATTTTTGATGTTGATGATGCCCCCTCGAGAGGATAGGTGGGTTGGACAAACACAGGTATTCTCTCGAAATGAAATGAAATGATAAAGGAGGGATAAGTTGAATGATGCAAGAGAGAATGTGGATGAAGGAGATGAAAGGATGCGCTATGCTGCAATGAAAGTGAGCAACCATGATGTTTGATATAGCACTAGACGTTATGCACCAAGGTATAAGGACCAAGGTGACGATGTGTCTCATACCCCAGTGTAATACAACCTTGTCTAGACGTATGAGGAAAGAGGCTTAGAGCATTAAAGTCCTAATGCACAAAAGGTATAATGTGACCTTCGATGCAAATGATAATGCAAAAAGATATTCCAACACACACAAGATATGAATATTAGCTGGAATGATATGGATCTGATACAAATGCAAGATAAAATGATAACACACACAAGCAAGCAAGCAAGCATGCACAAATGATACAAAAAAAAACAAGACATTGCCCCTATCAAGCTGTAAACCATTGATTGATGATGATAGTGTTGTCATTGCAGGGAGTGACATATCCCTATATCAACACAAAGATGATGGTGTATATTTCTTCCTTGGTCAAGAAATGGAGAAATTTTCTTGCCACCATGTTGATATGGATAGAAATGATAGAAAATCTGATAAATAACTGATAACTTTGCTTCCAAAATAGAAAAAAAAGAGTAGAGAGCCGATAACTTTGTTTCCCAGAATAGAAAAACAAAGAGTAAAATGATTGATTGATTAATCAATTGATTGATTGTCTGATAACTTTGCTTCTTGTGAATGAAAAACAAAGAGTAAATGTTTGATAAATTTGCTTTCTGCGATAGAAACCAAATAGTAGATGATGTGATTAAAACATATTTGCATTCATGATTGAAGTACAAATAGAAAAATGAGTTGATTGTTGATAAATTTGCTTTCCTCAAAAAGAAAACAAATAGTAAATGATGATAGAGTAGACTTATTTGATAGTCAGATAGATTGATTTAGCACTTGATATGGGTCATGATATGGTTCATTGATATGGGTCTGATATGTTTCACTGATATGGGTCATTTGATATGGGTCACTTGATATGGTTCACTGATATGGTTCACTTGATATGGATTGCTAATATGGATTGTTGATATGGGTCGTTGATATGGGTCACTCGATATGGGTCACTGATATGATGCACTCATATGAGTCATTGATATGATTTGATATGGTTTATGACAAGATTAGGATCAAGACCAAAGGATGTGATTGGATAATTTGACAAGATTGATTGAATTGATTGGTATGGATTCAGGATTGACTTGCATTTGGATTATTGCTTCAATTGATTTGATTGAGTTGATTGGATGAAATGGTTTTGATGAAGATGATTGAT
>VDFB02000007.1:190867781-190982493 GCA_007258455.2 Sequoia sempervirens
AATAGATTGAGTCTTCAGTGGGATTGAAGAATAGATGGATTAGTTAGAAAATAGATGGATTAGTTAGAAAATAGATGGATTAGTTAGGAATAGAGTGAGCAATTTGGGGATCATAATTTGCTCAATCATGAAAGTGGGTAAGGATAATTAATTAATTGATTTAATTAATTAATATTTTTGAGTTGAATGTGCAAGTCATGTTTGAATTTTACAAAAAAATTGTATTTGTTTATTTTGACCTTTTTGAATGATGTTTGAATAATTTATTTAATTATTCAAGTTTAGGGGAAAGTGATTGAATTAAACTATTAAGTATTAATAATTTAGCTAACTTAGGAGAATAGGGAAAATTAGTGAGTTAATTAAATAATTGATGTTATTTAATTAATTAGGAAGAATAAAGGTAGATTAGGACTTTATTAAATAAATGAAATTTATTTAATTCTAGTAAAAAATGATGAAAAAGTGAATTAATTAAATAATGTAATATTATTCAATTAATAGGGCAAATTAGGATTTTTGATGTAATTGATGTGAAATGCAATGATATTAATGATAATGATGTCAATGATGAGAAAATTTCATTCAATATGTGTAATAAGTGTCAGGTCATTTTTACATGTCTACAATATCATTCATGTATACATTGGGGTGATCCCACAATATTGGTTTATAATTTTTGGCCAAACCAAACATTGAACTAGTTTTTTTAACTATATCTTCACTTTTGGGAATCTATAGCAGCTAAACTATGAGCAATTTGAAGATGATGCAAACTAGTGATTTGTGGCATTTTTTCTTTAGATTCTAAATATATTTTTTTCAAAATTTTTGGAATCAGATTGTACTTCTTTTTCCATCTCCTTCGAAAACTAGTTTTTAACATTAAACACCATTTTTAAAGAGTGGTGTTACTGACTAACACATAACATATTTTCTATGAAGAATTAAATTCTTTTTTTTTTTAATTTAGATTCGTAACTATGATATCTAGTGCATGGAATCAGTTTCATAGCATTTCATTGAATATTATTTTCTTAATTAAGTTTCAAAGTCAAACGAGTTATAATCTAGACATGATTTATTGGCTAAAACATAATTTTTTTTGTATGTATCGAAATTCAATTTTATATTTTTTGTTGGATCAAGGACATCAATATCTAGTGCATAGATATTTTTTAGATTTTTTTTATAATATGGTATTTTTCCACATGTGAAGAATAGAGAGCTTGATTTTTGATGAAAAACCTACATTCACAAGAAATAAAAAATAAATATAATAATCAAATTAAATTTATTTAAAATTATACTTTTTGGTAAGCTTATAATAAGGACTACATACTTACGAAAAATAAATTTTAAATGAATTCATTTGATCTCCCAGAAGGTAAATCAAAAGTGGTTTTTATTAGCAGTTGGATAGGTGTAAAGGAGACTTCATTATAGGTATGGTTTAAAACTTTTGATCTAAGGTGGTTTGATCAAACCCTCTTCAATAAAAATAATTTAAATGGAACTTTTCAAGTCTTAAATCATTATATTTTCTAAAAATATGTGATTTCAACAAAAATCAGGATCTCCCAAAAAGTGTAAACCACTATTGTGGGATCACCCATTGATCTCTTTTGGCTCAAATAATTCACTTTTAATATTCAATAGAATATGATAAAAGAATTTAAGGACTTTATCCATGAATTTTTCAATCCTTTGATGCACTTAAAATATAATATGGAAGAACCACTTGTAGTTTATACAAACTGAAATTCTCTTTCCATGTACATGTGGATGAATCAAGTACAACAATAGGAGAATTACTAGTGTAGACCCAAAATATTAGTTACAAAACCAAGTTAAATCAACAAAAAAAAGATTAGAAATTTGAATAAGAAGATACACTTAGATAGAGCAAGATGTAAAGATAAATAAAAGCTAAAATGCAAACTAAAATCAAATATCAAAACCTTTGTTGTAATACCGCATCTTTTCTCTTTGATTGGAATATAGGTTGCTAAAAATAAATAGCATGTACCTGTTAGAACACAATGATCTACGGAGAGGAGGGTGAATCAGTAGATGACTAAAAATCTAGCCCTAAAATAAATTAATAAATTGATTCTTTTTAACATTCTTTTAACTGATTAAAACAAAACAAGAAGAGACTAAAAAATGCACATAACACTAGATGTATGTGGAAAATCCAAGATGGGAAAGACCACAGTGAGAAGTCCTACTAGGAGCTATTGTCCTAATCCTGCCTCATAATAAAAAAATTGGTTACAATGTTTAAGGGAACCAACCCTAAGGAGACAACAATCCCTTGTTTTAGGATCACCTACTCCGAGGAAGCACCCATTCCCTACCTTGAGCACCTAACCAAATGTCTGATGGTACCCACCAACCAAATTTACAACAAAAGATATTACAGTTTGATCAATATAACATAATTCAATGTTGCAACTCAGCTTCCTATTGCTCAACACCTTGTTACAATTTTTGCAACCTTGCACTTCCTCTGCTCTTCACTTAAAGATGAACCCTAATTAAGACTTATAGCCTTTTGTTTGGGTTCCACTCATCCACATAGTCTCTACACCCTTCCTTTTTCTTTTAGTGCATTCTCTATCCACCTCAAAGGACTCATAGATACACCACACAACTCTATTGCACCTATTCTATTAATGCATTCTTTGTCCACCTTCAAAGACCATGTACACACACTTCAACTCTCCCTTCTCTTTTCTTTTAGTGTATTCTCTATTTGTCTCAACCGAATTTGATTACTTCTCTATAACATACACTTACTCTATTCTCTACAACACACTTAGCCAATTTCTGATTTTTTCTTTTTGTGTTCATAACTAACCTTCAAAATTTACCTCAAGATATGCACACTATATAGATCTTCTGCTAGGGTTTGATATTTGTCTTCTTCCACAATCCATCAAACCATCGAGCCACACACTCACTTATCTAGAGTCAAGAATTTTTCTATTTTTGTCCTACTTAAAAGCTAGGGTTTTAGTCACATTTAATTCAATTTCTCTGTATTAGATCATGATCTGATTCTTTGTGGCCTACATATCCCTATCACTTATCAGAGTGACACATCACTAATAAATCTTGTAGTTGGAGTAGTTGGGCCAATTGAAATCACTCCCCGAGTCGGTTTGCAATCGAAACCCTCATCCACATTGTCGTAGTTGTTGAGGATTCTTAGTTTAAACCTAAGTTGCTGATCTACGGCTTTTCATGCCATGATTCATTGATTCACATTCATTATCCATCCTTTTAAAACATGACCATCAGATTAAAGATCTACTTTAATAATCATCGTCAATCTACATTGAACCACAAATTTTTGTAGGAGCTTCTCTCTTACACTTCTAAGGTTTTTCACCTGAAAGGAGAAAGGTATCCCAAAAAAACTTGGAGGTTCACTAAAGATTAATGCTAGTATGATTGAAATATGTCTAAATGCAATGTCCTAAATGCAAATAATTGATAAAATATAATGAATATTAATGCAAAACCTAAGAAATGCAAGTTGTTTGAAAACACAATGATGTATGCAAAATGACCTAAGAATGCAAACAAACAATAACAAAAATGAACAAGATTGGAGAGATGCACCTAGAAATTGAAATGTGATTTAGAGAGGCTCTAGAATCCTATAGATTTTTCTATTGAAGCCCACTAGGACACTTACGCCAAGTTGGGCAACTTAGTCCTATTTTGAGAAGATTCTACTAGAATAGGTTTCTACCAAATGGGTACTCATAAATGTAAAAATAACTCTTCATCCCTGGAAATGGGACTAATTCACCACAAATGGAGACTTAGTCCACCTGAGAATCTTAGGAAATTTTGGACAAGAATCTATAGCTTTTAGTCTGTACTTCCCTTCCTGATAGGTGCCTGGTTCATATTCTGTAGAAAATGGGTTGAAAGAGGTCTCCAAGCTTCAATTAGGGATTTTTTGACTTGAATGACTTTGATGAGTTGAAAAAACATTTTTAACACCTTTCTCTTTGAAAAATATTCATATAAGACCAAACCCTCAATGTTGAAATCTGAAGATATGCAACAAGATGCTCTAACGGATGCTTGATAATGCTTAAAATTCTTGAGTGAACGCTTGATAATTGCTTGGATGATTAAGTAAATTAATGAGGGTTAAAATGAGAGGAAAACCCTTTATTTATACTTGATTTTACTATATCTCCCAAAAATAACACATCACAGGCTGACCTCAAGGTTAAGAGAATAAAATCCTACTAGAAAAGTAAAATTATTTTGATTTTTGTGCCAAGTGGGACTAAATCGCCCTAGGTGGTGACTTGGTCCCACTAGGGAAATTTTACTGGGTATCGGGGATTAAAGTGTATTTAATGTTGTTTAATGGGAATATTATCATAAATACACTTAAGGTTGGAAAGTGCAGTAAGGAGCCATTTAATCATAAGAAAGGGTTGAATTAGTGATGACAAGTCTAGAAAAGCATGAGAGTTTGTTACAAATCTTTACAACACTTTGAAATAAGACTTGGTAAGTGATAAAAAGTGTTAGTGTAGGTTTTTTATTTTCCTTATGCTTGGGGTATTTATTTTTTCCTACACATATTATTTAAGCTTGCTTAGGTTTATTAGGTGTGGTTAATATGAGGACACGTGGCGAAATACATCAGCTACATGTGTCACTCTCTCCCCACACATGGGTAGTTGAGTTACACATCCTCTTTTGGCTTGTTGTGCCACCTCTCATAACCACTATTTTGTTTTTACCTAAGTAGTTTATGGGGTAGTTGGGTTTCTCACCCTCTTTTGGATTTATGTGCCACCTCTCTCCTGTCTTCACTTGAGGAGGTTATGCCACATGTCTTGTCATTTACCAAGTAGGTGATAACCTCCCACCTTTTATGGGTAGTAGGAGTTAATGCACCTCTTGGATGTATTTGCCCTTATTTTTCTATATATTGAGCACTCTCCTCTCACCTTCAGCTAGTTCAGCTAGTTCGGTGATTGTTTCGTGGGAGTATTGAGAGTATTCTACAATTTCTCTTGCCTTGTCTCTATTTTTTCTCTCATTTCAGATTTCTCTTCATTCTGCTATTTTGATCTTCGATCATCTGTTGAGTGAAGTTGCATGTGATCTACGACCAACATCAGATCCTGGCTCAGTTCTTGCTTCTCGCAGAATCCAACATGGTATCAGAGCAGATTTGTCTGGTATAGCTCATTATTTTTTTCTGAATTTGTTTTGAGAGATTTGAGACTAATATATTGCTGAAGTTTTCCTCAAAACTAAGTATGCTCTTCTCCTGCATCCACAAATGACCTGGAGAATCAGAACAGTTTAAAGGAAAATCAACAACTGTTTAATCTGGTTTATATATACATGTGTTCCTGTGAGATCTGGGTGATTGCAGCTTTTTGGTAATATTGGAGGCTTTTTCAGCATTTCCAGAGTGTCAAGAAGGCTTTAGAAAGTCAAGATTGACTTTTACTTCACCAAAATCAGAGATTGGAGGACACAGTAAAAATCAGAATAATTTTTTTTCTAAATTTTTTTGGAGCCGTTTTCATTTTGGCTTCAAAATTCCAGCTTTCACTCATTTGCAAATAAAACAATTTCTGGGTTTTATTCCCAGGGTCGAAAAACCATCTGGGTAGTTGTTATATTTTGCAGAAAGTTGATAAATTGTGCAGAAATCAAGTCAGAAAAAGGCGTGAGTCGTTTTCACGGGCAGATTTTGCACTGTTCTTCAAAGTTGCATAACTTTTGCCCCGGGTGTCAGTTTTTTGCAAACGAATATTCGACGGAAAGCTAAAAAGGAGCACTTTCCATCCATGAAGGTTTGAGTAAAAATTTCTGCCTTCTTCAGTCAGATATTACAGGTTGAATCTGCTGCATTTTTTTACCTTCAGTAAATCATATCTTTCACTTTTGTAATCTATTTTTCAAAAGAAATAGGTGTAAGAAAGATATTGAAGAGTAAATCACAGCTACAAGGATTTCTTTTTCAGATTTGATTTCAAAATTAATTTGTATCATATATTGTAATTTTGGCTATAAAGAGCCTTATAAGCTTTGTAATCTGGAAAAGCCTTGTAAATGCACTAATCATAAAGTGCCAACATTGTAATATTTGGGGGGGGTGATTTTTGATACTAGTGGAAAGGGGGGGTGTCTCGTGTGTTTTCTTTCTTCACACTTTTCTTTCTTCTTTGCAATCTTCTTTTCTGCTCTCATGGATGCATCTACACTTCCAGTTTTAACTCCATATAACTATTTTGAATGGAAATCTAAGATGATAATACATCTGAAAAGACATGGATATCATCGTGTAACAATGGGACTTGAAACTGAACCAAAAGATGATGCAGAAAAGATTAAATGGTTCAACAAATGTGATGAAGCCTTTGGTACTTTGTGCATGTCAGTCTCTCCTGACCTTCTTTTTCACATTGAATCTGCCACTACACCAAATGAAGTGTGGACTAAATTGGAAAGCCTCTTTGGTAAGCAGGATGAGTTAAGAGGTCATCAGTTAGAGAATGAACTCATAGGGTTAAGTCCCAGTAGTTTTGACACTATAGAAGACTTCTTCACAAAATTGAAGGCCATTAGATTGCAGTTAGAACAGTGTGGAATCAAGAAAGATGATAAGCAACTGATCTTGAGTATTCTTTCTAAGCTTGGTCCTAACTATTCTGTATTTGTTTCTACATTCTATGCTACAAAATGTGCCCTAGGTTCAACCTATAAAATGCCTTCTCTAGATGAATTTGCTGTAGAGCTCACTAGGGAGCAAGACAAATTGGTTCTAATGGGTACAATTAAGCCCTCTAAGTCACATGCCTTAGTTGTCAATCAAGGCACAAAAGAACAAAAAGGGCCTAGTAAGCAAGATAAGAAACAAAAGAACCAAGGAGAGAAGAAGAAAGATCAGAAATCTACTACTTCAAAAGTAGATAATCAGACCTCTTCATCAAAAGGTGATCAACCTAAGAAGGAGAAGGTCAAGTGTTCTTACTGTAAGAGGCCTGGTCATGATGAACATAAGTGTTTAAAGAAGCAAATTGATCACCTTTCTCATCTTCTAGAAAAGAACAATATCAAGGTGCCTGATTCAGTCAAACAGAGTTCATCAGAAGGGTCTTCTAAGGACACAGACAAAAGTAAGGGGAAAGGAAAGGGTAAGGCCCTAGTTGCTGTTGTTTCACAACCAGAGTCTTGGATCATTGACTCAGGTGCTTCGCACCACATGGCCTCATCAGAGGATAATTTTAACTCTTTGGAGCCATGTTCTATGCCTACCATATTAATGGGTGATGACACTCCTGTTGAAGTGCATGGGAAAGGGTCTGTTGATGTGGGTGAAGGGACATTTGAGGATGTTCTTTGTGTTCCATCTTTGTCAACTAATCTCCTATCTGTTTATCAAATCACTCACACTAGTACTGGCAAGCGAGTTGAGTTCACTCCAGATAAAGTGGTAATCAGTGAAATGCATAATGGGTCTACAGTTGCTATGGGAAAAGCAGATCATCAGTCTAGACTATATCAGTTCTCTCACTTTGTTCCTGACTCTCCTTCAACAGTCTTACTCACTCATGCAAATGAGGTGAGTTGTTTGTGGCATCAACGGTTTGGCCACTTGAACTACCGTTACTTGCAACAACTCAGTCAACAGGATATGGTTACAGGGTTGCCTTCTATTCAATTTTCTGATGGTGTTTGCCAGGGATGCATTCTTGGTAAGCATCCTGAGGAGAAATATGATAAAGGCAAAGCTTGGAGGGCTACTCAGCTATTGGAGTTGGTACACAGTGACTTGGCAGGACCATTTCCACAACCATCTTTTAGCAGGGCTAGATATGTCTTGACATTTATTGATGACTTTTCCAGATACACTTGGGTTTACTTTCTCAAACAAAAGTCTGAGGTCTTTGAGCATTTTTAGGATTTCAAAGCTTTTGTAGAGAAACAGTCTGGGAATTTCATCAAGATTCTGCGTACAGACAATGGGGGTGAATATATTAATCATCAATTTGAACAGTTTTGTGCTTCAAAAGGTATCAACATGCAGCACACAGTTCCATACAGTCCTCAGCAGAATGGTGTTGCAGAACGCAAGAATAGGTCCTTAAAAGAGATGGCTAATTGTATGATACACTCCAAATCTTTGGCACCTCAATATTGGGCAGAGGCCATCAACTGTGCATGTTACATCCAGAACAGAGTTCCTCACAAAACTGTAAAGGGGGTAACTCCTTTTCAAGCTTGGACTGGTCAGAAACCCACAGTTAAGCACTTTAGAGTGTTTGGCTCTCTTGCATGGGCCCACATTCCAGTAGAGAAACGCAAGGCTATGGATCCGCAGAGCAAGCCTTGCATATTTGTTGGGTATCCAGATGATGTCAAAGGCTATAGGCTTCTCCATCCTACCACTCATGAGTTGTTCATTGAGAGAAGTGTTTGTTTTGAGGAGAGCCCTTCGAGTTCTTCTCTTACCACTTCTCCATCCACTATCAGATTGGAGCCTATGCATCATGATGATAGTTCTTCAGAGGATCTTAATCCTCCTAATCTTGATGAGGAGTCTTCTTCCTCCACTTCAGATGATGACAATGATGATGTAGATTCACATTCTTCTCCTAGTCATCATTCAGAGGGTGATGATTCTCCTCCAGACTCTCCATCTCTAGCACCTTTGTGGGCTCGTCAGACATTGGAATCAGCAGGTGATTGGGTTGGTGATCCATCAGATACTAGAAGAACTAGGTCATAGTTTCAAGAGGCTCCTCATCTCTTCGTTGCTTCAGCTTCTGATCCACAGTCTTTTCGAGAAGCTTCAGGTATTCCCGAGTGGGATGCTGCAATGCAGGAAGAGTTCAATTCCTTAGAGAGGAATCACACATGGGATTTAGTCCCTCTTCCTAAAGGAAGGAAAATCGTTCGATGCAAGTGGATCTATCGAACAAAATTTGCAGCAGATGGGTCAGTTGATAAGTATAAGGCTCGCTTGGTTGCAAAAGGATTCTCCCAAGTTCCCGGGATTGACTACTCTGAGACTTTTGCACCAGTTGCTAAGATGAATTCCATCCGACTTGTCCTTGCTATAGCTGCAGCCCATCATTGGGAAGTTCATCAGATGGATGTGAAGAGTGCCTTTCTTCATGGTGACCTTCAGGAGGAAATCTACATGGAGCAGCCACAGGGGTTCATCCAGGATCCTTCACTTGTGTGTCATCTTCGAAAGTCTCTCTATGGCCTTAAACAAGCCCCTCGAGCTTGGTATGCCAAGATGGACTCCTTTCTTCTGACAGTTGGGTTCACTCGATGCCATTCTGATTCGAACGTCTACATTCTGCAGCAGGATGACACTTTCACTTTTTTGGTTCTATATGTTGATGACTTGTTGATCGCCGGGGGTCACTCATCCATCATCAAGGCGGTGAAAACTGCTCTACATGATAGATTTTTGATGTCAGACTTGGGTCTCTTGCATTATTTCTTGGGGATTGAGATCACTCAGTCATCTTCAGGTATCTTCCTTGGACAACCCAAGTATGCACTTGACATGCTCTCCCGATTTCGCATGGCTGACTGTAAGCCTACATCGACTCCATTTTTGTCTGGGGTCAAACTTGAGGCTAAGTGTTCTTCACCTTTGGTTGATGGCACTTTATACCGATAGCTTGTTGGGAGTCTCATCTACTTGACTCATACGAGACCTGACATTTCATATGCTGTGGGCATGGTCTCAAGATTCATGCAGGAGCCACATGAGTTGCATTGGAAGGCAGCTAAACGGATCCTTCACTACATTAAGGGTACTCATAGCTATGGGATTCACTATGCAGCGGGTGTGGATATTGACTTGGTGGGACATACAGATTCAGATTGGGCAGGCGATTCTCAAGATCGTAAGTCTACTTCTGGGTATTGCTTCTCTCTTGGTTCAGGTCCAATTTGTTGGTCGAGTAAGAAGCAGTCTGCAATTGCTCTTTCATCAACAGAGGCTGAGTATAGAGGGGCAGTTAATGCCACCACTGAGGCTATTTGGCTTCAGAATATTCTCACTGAGTTTGGCATTCCATTCAGAAAGCCTACAGTCATCTTTTGTGATAATCAGAGTGCTATACAAATCTCAAGGAATCCAGTTCATCACCAGAGGACAAAACACATTGAGATACATATGCACTACATTAGGGACTTGATTCAAGAAGGCATCATTGATCTTAAGTATTGTTCTACATCAGAGCAGACTGCAGACATCTTCACCAAACCCTTCACAGAGAGCAAGTTCCTTCATTTGCGAGCTTTGTTAGGGGTGCGACAAGTGTCTACTTCAGGAGGGGCTTCTTAGTCCTTCTTTGTACTCTCTATTTTGGGGGGTATTTTCTCTCTCTATTTAGGGGGGGGCTATTCCTTTGATGGGGGGGGCTTCTTCTTTTGGGGGGGATCTCTATGTACATGGGTACCTAACATGGCCTCATTTGCCGGGACCCATCTTTTCACCCACCTAAGCTACACTTAAGGGGGGGTGTTAGTGTAGGTTTTTTATTTTCCTTATGCTTGGGGTATTTATTTTTTCCTACACATATTATTTAAGCTTGCTTAGGTTTATTAGGTGTGGTTAATATGAGGACACGTGGCGAAATACATCAGCTACATGTGTCACTCTCTCCCCACACATGGGTAGTTGAGTTACACATCCTCTTTTGGCTTGTTGTGCCACCTCTCATAACCACTATTTTGTTTTTACCTAAGTAGTTTATGGGGTAGTTGGGTTTCTCACCCTCTTTTGGATTTATGTGCCACCTCTCTCTCGTCTTCACTTGAGGAGGTTATGCCACATGTCTTGTCATTTACCAAGTAGGTGATAACCTCCCACCTTTTGTGGGTAGTAGGAGTTAATGCACCTCTTGGATGTATTTGCCCTTATTTTTCTATATATTGAGCACTCTCCTCTCACCTTCAGCTAGTTCAGCTAGTTCGGTGATTGTTTCGTGGGAGTATTGAGAGTATTCTACAATTTCTCTTGCCTTGTCTCTATTTTTTCTCTCATTTCAGATTTCTCTTCATTCTGCTATTTTGATCTTCGATCATCTGTTGAGTGAAGTTGCATGTGATCTACGACCAACATCAGATCCTGGCTCAGTTCTTGCTTCTCTAGAATCCAACAAAAAGGGGTTATTTAAGTGAATTATAATGAAAGGGTCCTAGAAAAGTGTGAAAGTGGGTTACAACACTTCACAAGACTTTTATAAGACATCCTAGAATTCTTAATGATTTTCAAGGGTCCAAGACCTAATGTGAATGTGTTGACCACATTAAAACATTAAATATAGTAAAAATAAAGCCAAAGTCCATGAGAGAGACTCAAGTGAGCGTAAAAATGTCCAACTATACATTTTTTGGTGACACATTAAGCCCACTTTAGTGACAAGATGAACTTGCTTCAAACTCACACTAAAGTAGCCCAACATGCACATCAAGAGGGATCCAAATGCACTAATTCTTGGTGAGATGAGACAACAACAGTCAAGAGGGATGATCAAGCCCCCATGATCAAGATCCCATGGAAAACCAAATATTAGCACAAAGGAACACACAATAAAATGATGAAAAAGAATGAAAGAGAGAAGTCAAAAGGAAAGAAAGTCGGATCAAGCTTTGATCATTTGTCCATCCCATTGTGGATTAGATCTAGGCTATTTGTTCATAAAAAGGAATATATAATCACTTTGAGGTGACATAACTCATGGCTGTCTGTTGGGTGAGAAACATACACTCATGGTTGGTATGCACTCACACACATGTAGGTGGCTATGGGGAAAATTCATGCCTCGAAATGGGCTTCCCACTCAACCATACCAAATTTATAACTCCTGATAGCTTTAATAAGGTGCCACAAAAGAAAATGACATTTTGAGCTTCACGAGACAAGAAAAAATTCATATGCTTGGAGCTCATGCACAAATGCAGTGGCACTACAAGCATGCAAGGTGTCCATATAACAAATGCAAAATTCAACATGCAAAATATGTTCAAAGGAGTCTTGCTTAATTCATGCAAGGTCTTTAACTTAGGGAACATTGTGTCTAATGTATCCAAGAGAGGACCAATCAAAGAATAGAAAATTGGTAACTTAGGGGATCATGCAGTGCATCACATCAAACCACTAAGAGGAATGTAATATGCTAAGATAAATCATGTTCACGAAGGACATTACATCCACTATTATCCACAAAGCAACAAACACATTGTATGAAGTAACAAGGTTGCACTAAGAACCATGAAAAAGGAAAAATTCAAATGAATAATGCAAATGTATGCCCCCACTTTAAAGGAATTACTACACACCATCCTTTAAGCAATTATTTTAAATTAGTAAATGAAAAATGCAAACAAGAATCAGGACATGAGAGCTAACTTGGAAAGCCCCTATGCCAAGTCATACATTTCTAAGTAAGGCTACATTATGCGAGAGAAGGGAAAAAAATAAAAAGGAAGGAGTTTCCCCCAAAATGAAAACACCAAACACATGAGGGATCTATGGATTTGGGGTTAGTATGTTCTTTGTTGCAATGTTTTGAGAGAGCTCAGAAGTGTCATCATTCCCAAAATATATAGAACTGGAAGAATGACACAAAGAGAGTGAAAACAAAGAAAAAGAAGGATTCGTTTGGGTCAACATGGAAGAGACATAGTATGTCTCAACACTTTGAATCATCCACAAAAGGAAAACACAAGGAAAAAGAAGACAAAACTAGGTTAAAGAAAAAGGAAAATATTTTGGGTCAACATGATAGAGACATGTCAGTCTCAAAGCCTTGCGTCATCCCAAAAAGGAAAACACAAGAGAAAGATAAAAGAAAAGCCAAGGAAAAGGGGCCTTTTGGGTCAACATGAAAGAGACATTATGGTCTCAATGCCTTGCATCATCCCCAAAAGGAAAACACAAGAAAAATACAAAAGAAAAGCCAAGGAAAGGGCCTTTTAATATATGAAAGAGACATTGTGGTCTCAATGCCTTACATCATCCCTAAAAGGAAAACACAAGAAAAAGACAAAAGAAAAGCCAAGGAAAAGGGGCATTTTGGGTCAACATGAAAGAGACATTGCGGTCTCAATGCCTTGCATCATCCCCAAAAGGAAAACACAAGAAAAATACAAAAGAAAAGCCAAGGAAAAGGGGCCTTTTGGGTCAACATGAAAGAGACATTGCAATCTCAATGCCTTGTGTCATCCCCAAAAGGAAAACACAAGAAAAAGATAAAAGAAAAAGGTGAAAGCAATGTACGACATATAGAAGAATGTCACAAAGAGAGAAGAACATCAAACATCACATTATGGGGGGGACATGTTACACACATGCAAACATTCAAAAGAAAAAGAAAAAGAAAGTGCCAAAGACTAGTAAGGAAAATGCAAGCCAACCATTGAGCAAGTCATCTGCTTCCTAATCATGTTTAGGTTATGTCGAGGGTGGAAAAATTGCTAAAGGGACAAGTGCAAGTTCCAAACTAGGGGAAGTACCAGGTTCTACATTTGTTGGAGGAGATTTGTTATTTAAGCTCATGGAAGAGGAAAATAATGTGTTCAAATCATTATGCACCTTTTCGTCAATTTTAGTAATCTCATCATTTTCATCCAGGTTAATCACAATAGGAGGGAAGATGATAATGTCCAACTAAGGGTGTATCACAGGTTGTGGTTGTTGTATTGGATCATTTTGTTGTGATTGGGGAGGAGGGTCATCATGCATTACTTCTATCAAGTGCAGATTTTGATTTTCTTTATTTTCTTCATTTTGTAATTTTCAAGCAAGGGCACAATGTCTATGCCTACGCTCCCTAGCTCTTCTATTTATTTTGGTTTTATTGTCAAGTTGTGCTTGTGAAGGAGTCAGTTGATCAGCCATAGGTTTATTTTCACCCCTAATGGGAGGAATGGAAGGAACCATGGAAGGTTGTTCATCCACTTTGTCCTTTTCTTTATAAACTTGTTTTATATGAGGTGGCATGACAAAGTTGTTATCATTACCTTGCAGTCATTTGGATAATGTGGGGGAAGTTTCAGGTGTTGGTTGAGGTTGATGGCTTGGTTCTTATTTGGGTTAAAGCATTGTTTCATCTAGGATAGGAGTGTCAAAAGTGGATGAGGACATGTTGTGGAGGGATAATTATGCAATTTTATTTGCTTTAAACTTTTGGTAAGCAATGAAAAATAATTCTTTGCAAGGTGTGATAGGTTCCATGGGCTCAGCCCTAAAGGCTTCTAAGGAGAAGTTTCCTTTAGAAGAAAAATGGTTAAAGCCACTATGGTGAATAGTGAATATGTCATTGTCAAGTGGAAACTTTTAACATTTGTGTATGACTAAAGGGGCAACTTTCATTGAGTGAAGCCATGGATGGCCTAGCCACAAATGAAACTCGTCCAACTGTGGGATGATGGAGAATGTAACATCCACTATTTTATGCCCTATTTGTAATGGAAGGATGATCGATCCTATCATAGGGAAAGAAAAACCATTGTGTGTTTTAATCTATGCTCTTCGTTTATTATAGTCATCTTGATAAAGATCATGTAATACCAAAAATTCCTCTGTGATCACATTCTCTCCACAAGTAGGATCTATGAGTATCCCATTAGTGGGCTTATCATAAATATGACCGGCTATGTAAAGAGGATCATTGCTAAGATTTGGAAGTATGTCCTTAGACGAGAAAGTAATATCAAGAAATTTCTTAGGTTGGCCCTTATGAGGGATAACATCTATGACACCTACAATTTCATCCACAAGATTAATAGTGGTAACATGTGGAATAGGATTAGGATGTGCAACATCTGTATGAACATTCATCACATCATTGTTTGGAGTTTCACTAGCTTTGACAAATGACACATTATGTTTTGGCATTGGATCGATGAAGATTCATAAATTTTGATTGGGTGGGGCAACAAACTTATTGCCTTGAACATTAACATTTACAATGGATAGATGACTGAAATCAATGAGGTCTTGCACAAGGTGTTTAAGATGCTTACAATTTTCTATGTCATGTCCATTTTGTCTATGATAATCACAATAAGCTTTGGGTTTAAAGGTTGGAGGTACAAGATTACTAGGATCGAGTGGTTTAACAACAAGTAAATTAATCATTTGTTGTTGTAAAATTTGGGACATTGTGTTATGAAGAGTGTCTGGAAAAGGTGTGAATTGTCTTTTTGGATCTTCATAAATATAAGGTATCACGATTTAATAGCTGCGACTTTGTTGTTGATAGGTTGAGTTTTTCGTTGAGGGTGATTGAACTATAAAAACCCTTCATAAATTTCTTTCGAAATGGTTGTGAATTGTTTGAAGTGGCATGTTTACACTTTTCAGCTCGGTTATAAGTGAACTTTGCATCATGACTACTAACCGAATTGTGATAATTTCAAAGGGTGGTACACAAGTGCATTCAAGAGGGAAATTTCATCATTGGGAGTTTGTCTTGAAGTTTAGTTTGCAAGTTTTCTATAAACATAATTTGAAGATGTGGATGAAGAATCTTGACATCGATTTGAGAGTAAAGTGATTGATACTATGAGATAAAATCAATTATCTTTTCTTCTTCATGTTGTTTGCATCTCATAAAATTTGCCAAGGTATTCTTTGGAGTCATATGCACTTAGAAATTATTTATAAATGCATCAACTAGTTCATTGAATGAACTAATTGAATTTCTTGGTAAGGATGAAAACCATTCTAAGGCAGTGTCTTTTAAAGTCTTAGGAAATAGTTTTGCTAACAGTTTATTGTCAAGGAAAAGGTCACTACATAAGGCAGTGTAAGCATTAACATGGTTAGAATGATTTCCCTTCCCTCCATATTTTTCAAATCTAGGCATCTCTATTCCTTGTGGCATCGGTGTTCGTAGTATTCTAGAGATAGTGGGCTGCTACGAACATAATAGGTGGGTAGTCCATTCTGGTTTTGGTTTATCGTGGATAATTTTTTTGCATGGAGGAAATAGTTTGGAAAAGTTGTGCTATGAGAGGGTCAGTGTAAGTGGTAGGAGGGGGAAGGTAAAGTGATGATGGATTGTATGTAGTGGTAGGGCAAGTGAATGGAATGCTTATAGATGGTATGGTGGAAAAGGAGAGAACATGTGATGCCACATAATTAGGAATGCTAGCAAGAATAGTCGATGAAGGAATCACATTACTAACCAGTTGCATTGTGGTTGTGACTTGAGGAGTGGTATAGGTAGGTATTGTAAGGAAAGATTAAGGTGCAAAACAAACTCTCCTAATGTCAAAAACTCATAGAAGAATGCAGATGTCTTTAAATTTTTTAGTTACAGTTCATTAAGATGCATATGAAAGGAATAATAGAATAGTGAAATAAACACATACACAATTGAATACCAAATTTACATGGGAAAACCCTTATGCGAGAAAAACCCACAACACCAAAAAGAAATCTCTTGTATTATAGTAACTAAATTACATACAAGTTATAGACTCTCTTTTTAGATAATTAATCTCACAACAACAAAATTTCCCTAATCAACCTTGTACAAAACAAATTTTGATCACACTTTGTTATGTCTCACTATTACAAATCATATACAACATACAATGAAGAACACTCACTAATCATTTTGACCATTAAAATTTTATAACAGTTATAGTATATTGCAATGTATAACAACAACCATGATTGAAAAATTCTCTATACAAATGGTTCAGTTTAGTTTCCTCTGTTGAGAAACTATCAAACTTACCAGTCATCGAACAACCATCTCCAAGTCAGCATCATCCTCCATTATTTGGTGTACACCTCAGTAGTTAAGCAAGTTTGTGCTCATTCACCCATGGTCCACTTCAAAGTCATAGTACAATGGTATGTCTACCGTAAAACTATCATGCTCGACCAAGTGTCACTATGGGGTGGCAATATACATCGGACTATTGCTAGACAACTAGGAGGATTTTGTGGGATGGCGGTATACATTGCACTACTACTAGATAGCTAGAAGGCTCCTGCGGGATGGTGGTATACACCACATTACCGCTAGACAGCTATAAGGCTCTCATGAGATGGCGGTATACACCACACTACCACTAGAAAACTAAGAGGCTTCTGTGAGATGGCGGTATACACCACACTATCACACCTCTCTCACAATCACCTAATGATATAGCGGTACAAGCATGAAAGTAACACTTATGCAATTCTAAGCTATTTTGTGACAGAACCAGGGTTATACCATTAAGTTTGAGACACATTTTCTCAATAATCTCCCACTTGACAAAGAACTCACTGAACCCTTTTCAAAGAAGTCACTAAATATTTTGGACCAAGGCCCATCAAATTTGCACACCATCTGAACTTATACGTGCTCACTGGCTTTGTTAATGCATCAACAACATTCTTCAGAGTATCAACCTTTTTCCAAACAAACCTTTCCATCCTCCACCATATCATGTACAAAGTGGTACTACACATCAATATGTTTTGTCCTGGCATGGAAAGTTCATTTTTTTGCCAAACAAATGGCACTCTAACTGTCACAACAAATAATAATCTTCCCTACATCAAAACCAATAACAAAACAAAATCTCCTAAGCCAAATGGCTTCCTTATAGGCATGAGTTTTTGCCATGTACTCAGCCTCTATAGTGGACAAAGTGACTACAGCCTGTCACTTGCTCATCCAACTAACTGCACCACCATTCATCATGAAAATATATCCACTAGTGGAATTTCTACTATCAATGTCCCCTGCCCAATCAGAATCCACATATCCATGAATGCGCATTGAATTCTGAGATCTACTAGAATGACCTTCCTGGATTAGCCATAAACTAAGTACTCCCACTACTTGGGAAATTTCTAGCCTAGTACAGACCATTGCATACATTAAACTACCAACTGCACTTGCATAAGGCACTCTGGTCATGTCCTCCATCTCAGTAGGATATTTTGAACAATCTTCAATAGATAGCTTCGTTCCTTGCAAAACTGGAACAACTAGTTGCTTGCAATTAGTCATACTAAATCTCTCCAGAAAAATGTTAATATACTTACTCTAGCTAAGCCAAATATTTCTGATCTTTTTGTCCCTGATTATTTCCATTCCCAAAATATACCTTGTTGCACCAATATCCTTCATTTCGAACTTTGTAGACAACTGAGATTTTAGTTCAGAAATCATAGACCTACTATTCCCTATGAATAACATATCATCAATAGAGAGTGCAATAATAAGAACCTAATCATTTTTAGTTTTTAAGTACACACAATGATCTAATTTCAATCTTACAAAACCCAATGACAAAAAAAACGTGTCAAATTTAGGGTACCACATTCTAGGCAACTGTTTCAAACCATATAGAGATTTCTTTAACTTGCAAACTAGATTTTCTTTACCTTTTTCCACAAAGTGCTTAGGCTGGGACATATAAATTTCTTCTTTAAGATCACCATGAAGAAATGTTATCTTCACATCCATCTACTCAATCTCCAAGTCATATGGAGTTGCAAGTGACAAAAGAAATCTAATAGATGTCAACTTTGCTACCAGAGAAAAAATTTCCCCATAATCAATTCCCTCTACCTGGGAATATCCCTTTGCAACCAACCTTGGTTTATACTTTTTAAAACAACCATCCAGACCAATTTTCTTTTTAAATACCCATTCTTAGCCCATAGGCTTTCTACCTTTAGGCAATGGAACCAGATCCCAAGTATCATTTTTCTTTAATGATGCCATTTCTTCATTCATGGCTTCCAACTAGGAATCTAAATCAGACATTTTAGTTGCCTCTTTTATAGTCCTAGGCTCATCAGTATTAGTAATCAAAGCATAGGCACAAGTAGAATCTGACATAGAGAATCCATACCTATTAGGTTGCTTCTTCTCATGTGTAGACCTCCTCACAGGCTAAGGCTGAGGTTGGGTTCTTCTTCAAAACTCTCAGAGCTACTCGAACTCTCCTTAGTTTCAGGTACACTATCAATGTGTTGTTCCTTTTTTTCTAGAGTTAGAGGTATTTCAACAACATCATTTTCCTCTTTATTTTCTTTCATCCCTAACTATAGATCCATTGAAGAAATTTTCAGCTCCCAAAAGATTACACTTTTGTTGTATACAACCTTTTTAGTCACAAGATTCCAAAGCTTGTATCCTTTCACACCAGTTTTGTAGCTAATGAAGATACATTTAACAAATTTGTTCTCCAATTTGGATCTCTTCTCATTTGGAACATAAACATATGCTTCATAGCCAAAGACATGAAAATTTCTCAGAGAGGGATTCTTACCAAACCAAGCTTCCATAGGTGTTTTGTCAACAATTGCTACCGAAGGAGACCGATTCAACAAGTAACATGTTGTAGCCATAGCCTCAGACCAAAACATCTGCTCTAGACCAGCATTGCTTAACATACTTCTTGCCTTCTCCATCAACATCTTGTTCAACCTTTCAACAACTCAATTTTTCTATGGTGTGTAAGGTGTTTTTTATGCCTCTTAATTCCATGGTCTTTGCAATACCTTTCAAAATATCTAGAATAGAATTCACCACCGTTATCTATCCTTAAGCATTTAAATTTTTTTCCAGTCTGATTTTCTATCAAGTTCTTAAACTCTTTAAACCAACTGAACACTTCTGATTTATTTTTCAAAAAATATACAAATTCCATCCTAGAATAATCATCAATAAAAGATACATAATATTTTGAATTCGATAATGAAGGAACATTTACTTGACCAAAAACATCAAAGTGAATATATTCCAGAACAACAAAAGATTTGTGAGGACTAGAGTAAAAAGAAATATGATGATGTTTACCATATATACAATGTTCATAGAATTCAAATTCCATATTAAAATCATCAAGCCCCTCAACCAAGCTTTTATTTTTCAAGGCTTTCAAACCTTTTTCACCAATGTGACTAAGCCTTTGATGCCAGAGCATAGTCTTCTCTGCTAAAAGTTTAACTTCCAAAGAATTTTCCCCTATAGAGACTTTAGTCTCCTTCTCTACACGAACAACCTTTTGTGACTTTGCAGAGACACTATTACATTGAACAACAAGTGCATCCAAGTTATACATGGGTGATCCCACAATAGTGTTTTACAATTTTTGGCCAAACTGGACACTGAAATAATTTGTTTTAACTAAATCTTCACTTTCAGGCACCTATAGAAGCTAAACTGTGAGGAAATTGAAGATGATGCAAACTAGAGTTTCGTGAAATTTTGTCTATAGATTCTAAATATATTTTTTTCAATTTTTTTGGAATTAGATTGCACTTATTTTTCCATCTCCCTTGAAAACTAGTTTTTTCAGAAAACAACATTTTTAAAAAGTGATGCTCACTGTTTAATACATAATTTTTTTCCATGAAGGATAAAATTCTAATTATTTTAAATTTAGATTTGTAACTCCGATATCTAGTGCTTCCACTTGGTTAGATAGTTTTTTATTGAGTATTTTTTCTATAATCTAGTTTTGAAGTAAAACCAATTATAAGTTAGGCATAGCTCGACCATATAATGCGTAACTTCTTTTGTATGTATCAAAATTCAATTTTTTTTTTTTTTTGGATCAAGGACTTCAATTTCTAGTGCACTCATATTTTTCAATTTTTTTTTTGTAATCTACTATTTTTCCACATGTACAGAGCAAAGAGCCTGATTTTCAATGAAAAACATACATTCACAAGAAATAAAAAATAAATATAATAATAAAATTGAATTTATTTAAAATTATACTTTTTGGGAAGGTTATAATAAGGACTACATACTTACAAAAAATAAATTTTAAATGAATTCATTTGATCCCCAAAAAGGTAAATCAAATATGGTTTTTTATCAGCATTTTGATAGGTGTAAAGGAGACTTCATTATAGGTGTGGTTTAAAACTAGTGGGGTTCTATCCAAGGGGGTTTGATCGAAGGTTGTTTGATCAAACCCACTTCCATTGGAATGATTTAAAGAGAACTTTTTAAGGCTTAAATCATTATATTTTCTAAAAATATGTGATTTCAGCAAAAAATAGAATCTCCAGAAATTGTAAACTAGCTTTGTAGGATTAGCCACATAGTACTTATTTGGGAACCCCTAGCCAGCACCATCGAGCCTCTTGTCATTTTACAGCCATTTCTGAGAATGATACTTGCACTCCAACATCATTTAGCTTACTTACAGAAATTAAATTTTGAGTCAGACCTGGTATATGCATTACGCCATCAATTCTCTTAATTCTTCCATCGAGAAACTGAATTTTGACTCTTCCACCACCAACAATTTCCAAAGATGAATCGCTTGCTAAATACACCTTTCCACCATCGTATTTTTCATACTTTATGAACCAGTATCTATGAGATGTCATGTGAAAAGATGCTCCAAAATCAATCAGTCAACCATCATCTAATGCCTGAGTTGCCAAGGCTGCAATAAAGGCATCTGCTTCTCTCTAAGAAGAATCATTATTGAAAGAGTTCTTCTTTTTCTCCTCTTTGTAATCCTTTCGGACATGACCAGGCTACGCATAGTTCCAACACTTCACCTTGTAATTTTTTCCACGAGACTTTGATCTCCCTTCTGATTTCAATTTGGACGTTTTATCCTTCTTTCCTTTTTCTTTTGATCTACCATGAACAACTAGAGCCTCCTTTGCCATCTCAAAAGATTTCCTTCTCATTTCTTCTAACAAAAAAGAAGCAACCACATCTTCCATCTTGGAAGTGGTTGTCATGCTCCCAATTTCCATCACTAAATGATCCCAAGAATCAAGCAAATAACACAACAAAAGCATCCTTCGATCTTCATTGAGTCAATTTTCACACTCACAGATGTTAATTAAGAAATCAATGTGTTAAACATATTCAAATGATTAGCCATAGATCCCCCTTCCTCCATATTCAAAGAGTATAACTTCTTCCTTAAGAACAACTTATTCACCAAGGACTTGCCCTGATAAATTTCTCTAATCTTCTTCCACAAAGAAGATGCAGATTTCTCTTCATGAATGTTCAGGAGAACAAAGTCTTATCAACCCTTTTTATTTTCTTTCTGTGAGGTCCCAATCTTCTTGATTCATGCCAGAAGGTTTCGTTTTAGATACAACAAGCCAAAGATCACGATCCACCAATAGGTCTTCCATTTTGAGTTTCCACAACTCAAAATTGCTACCATTAAATTTCTTAATTTTAATCTTTCCTAATGTACTTGCCATCTTAATCTACAATCAAGATTACTAGAATTCTACCAAAAACTCCCATTGAATAGGATTGACACAAAAAACCCAACCTACCCACAAGGATAACACAACTAGTTAGGATTTGATACCTCTTGTAAGGAAAACTTAAGAAAACTCAGAGAAGAATGCAGATATGTCTTTAAAATTTCTAGTTACAGTTCACTAAGATGCACATGAAAGGAATAACAGAATAGTGAAATAAGCAAATACACAATTGAACATCGAATTTATGTGGGAAAACCCTTATGAGAGAAAAAACCACCACACCAAAGAAAAATCTCTTGTATTATAGTAATTGAATTACATACAAGTTACAGACTCTCCTTTCAGATAATTAATCCCATAGAAACAACATTTCCCTGATCAACCTTATACAAAATAAATTATGATCATACTTCGTTATGTCTCACTATTACAATGCATATACAACATACAATGAAGAAAACTCACTGATCATTTCAACCATCAAAATTTTATAACAATTACAATACATTGCAATGTATAGCAACAACCATGATCAAAACATTCTCTATACAAATGGTCCAGTTCAGTTTCCTCTATTGAGAAAATTTCAAACTTACCAATCACCGAACGACCATATCCAAGTCAACATTGTCCTCCACTATTCGACATACACCTCAAAATTCAATCAAGTCTATACTCGTTCAACCATGGTCCACTTCAAAGTCATAGTACAATGGTATGTCTACTGCACAACTATCGTGCTCGACCAAGTGTCACTGCGTGGTGGCAGTATACACCACACTACCACTAGACAGCTAGGAGGCTTCCATGGGATAGCGATATACACCACACCACCACTAGACAACTAGAAGGCTCCCTCGGGATGGCGGTATACACCGCACTACCACTAGACAACTAGAAGGTTCCCGTAGGATGGAAGTATACACCGTACTACTGCTAGATAGCTAGGATGCTTCCATGGGATGGTAGTATATAGTGCATTACCACACCTCTCTCACAATCACCTAGCGGTATAGCAATACAAGCATGAAAGTAACACTTATCCAATTTTGAGCTAATTTGTGACAAAACTAGGGTTATACTAGTGAGTTTGAGACACATTTTCTCAACAAGTATGGATGCTACTATGGAAGGAACATGTTAATGGTATATCACAACAATTTTTTTCATAATATCTAAGCCTTCGTCACATTCAAGCAGGCAATGGATGTTCTCTATTGCAGGAATTGCGGTGGTTGAATTTTTTTCAAGACACACATTATGTTGAAGATGTGTTAAGTCCTCATGAATTTTAATGATTTTGTCTTATGGGATGTGATCATTCGATGTGTCAACTTGCATGTTATTGGAAGGAAAAGAGTTGCTAAAGGTAGGGTCCATGCCTAGTGCACTAGTTTCAATACTAGGAGTGGAAGCTTTAGACAATCCAAGATCCACAACGTGTGTATTATCATGGGATAACATGAGTCTTGAGCTTCTTCTCACTAAGGTATTAGCAATAAGATAGCAAACACTCATGCAAAGGTTTCTAAATGCGGGTGGATGCAAATGCAATGTAAACTAAGAGCAATAAAATGCTAATAACTATAAATATAGAAACTGTAACAGCAATACAATAACAAAGAATAGAAATGCAGAAAATGCTCAGAAAATGATAGGAATTTCTGTGTAAAATGTGTAGAGGGACTAAGTCCCCCAGTGTGGTGAATTAGTCCTAGTATTGATTTTTTTGGGGATTTTTCAGAAATTTGAAATGAAATTTTATTCTTTTTAGGTGTTTAGATGTAGAAACAGTATGAAAATACAAAAAAAAAGGAAATTTTAAGGAAATGTAATGAAAAAATGCAAGCTATATGAGCTTTTCCCCAATGCAATTTTTAAAACCCTAGGATGCAAATTAAACAATGCAATGTTGATGCAAGGTATTCCTAGGATGTAAATGTACTTAAAATTAGAAGTAAGATGTTCAAAAGTTGGGTTCACCAAAATGAACCACAAATTTTTGTAGGGGCTTCTCCCTTACACTTCTAGGGATTTTCACTTGAAAGGAGAAATGTATCCTACAAAAACTTGGAGGTTCACTAAAGATTAATGCTAGTATGATTGAAATATGTCTAAATGTAATGTCCTAAATGCAAATAACTAATAAAAGATAATGAATATTAATGCAATACCTAAGAAATGCAAGTTATTTGAAAACACAGTGATGTATGCAAAATGACCTAAGAATGCAAACAAACAATAACAAAAATGAACAAGATTAGACAGATGCACCTAGAAACTAAAATTTGATGTAGAGAGGCTTTGGAATCTTGCATATTTTTCTATTGAATCCCACTAGGACACTTAAACCAAGTTGGGTGACTTAGTTTTGTTTCAGGGAGATTCTATCAGAACAGGTTTCTGCTAAATGGGTACTCAGAAATGTAAAAATCACTTTTCAGGCATGGTAGTGGGACTAATTCGCCACAAATGGTCACTTAGTCCACTTGGGAATCTCAAGAAATTCGGGACATGAATCTATAGATTTTAGTCTACACTTCCCTTCTTGATAGGTATCTAGTTCAAATTCTAAAGAAAATGGGTTGAAAGAGGTCTCCAAGCTTCAATTAGGGATTTTTTGACTTGAATGACTTTGATGAGTTGACAACACCTTTTTAACACCTTGCTCTTTGGAAAATCTACATATACGACCAAACCCTTGATGTTGAAATCTGAAGATATGCAACAAGATGCTCCAATGGATGCTTGATAATTGCTTGGATGATTAAGTGGATGAATGGGGGTTAAAATGAGAGGAAAACCCTCTTTTTATACTTTATTTTACCATATTTCCCAAAATTAACACATCACATGCTAACCTCAAGGTTAAGAGAATAAAATCCCACTAGAAAATTATTTTTATTTTTATTTTTGTACCAAGTGGGACTAAGTCGCCCCACGTGGCAACTTGGTTCCACTAGGGAAATTTTACTAGGTGTCAGGGATTAAAGTGTATTTATTTATTTTTAATGGGAATATTCTCAAAAATACACTTAAGTAAGGCCGAAAAGTGCATTAAGGGGTCATTTAATCATAAGAAAGGGTTAAATTAGTGATGACAAGTCTAGAAAAGCATGAGAGTTTGTTACAACTCTTTACAACACTTTGAAATAAGACTTGGTAAGTGATAAAAAGGGGTTATTTAAGTGAACTATAATGAAAATTTCCTAGAAAAGTGTGAAAGCGGGTTACAACACTTCACAACACTTTTAGAAGACATCCTAGAATTCTTAATGATTCTCAAGGGTCCAAGACCTAATGTGAATGTGATGGCCATAATACAACATTAAATCTAGGAAAAATCAAGCCAAAGTCCATGAGAGAGACTCAATTAAGCGTAAAAATGTCCAACTATACATTTTTTGGTGACACATCCACCATATGCAGCTTATTGAGCATGGGGTCTATGTGATCAATTTTTAAGTGTTAAACCATGATTAAATAAATCAAACACAACAATATAACATTAACTCAAAGGAAACAAATAAACAAAACAAACTCTTATGCGAATGTCTCCTTCGAAAGCGTCATATTGTCCTCTATCTCTAGCGTTTCGTTGATTCAAGATGCTCTCAGATTTTGTATGCCAAGCTCAACGAAATGGACTACTAAAGAACGATATTTAGAGAAATGTTGGTTGCTCACTTTGGCAGCATAACGATATAGTGAAGGTTCGAAAAAGGAGAATGATGGAAGATTCCAGAATGATTTTGACAGAGTGAGGATACTTAAGAATCAACCCCCTAAATGAATTGTGAGAGGTTGTATTTATAGATTTTTCAAAAGCTTCTGATTGGCTGTCTTGATTAACAGTTGTGATAATTCCTGGCAGATCGAATGGCTGAAGATGGATGAAACTAAAGAGAAAATAGAAGAAACTGAAAAACAAGATTTTTCTATTTTTATGAAAGAGGAAAAGATAAGAAGATAAGAAATCATCTTTCTTTAAAAGAATAAAAGAAAGATTTAAAAGCTGATTAAATAATGAATTAAAAATTCAATTATTTATTTGTGGAGGATATTTAGCTTTTCTTAATTAAATAAAATATTTAATTAAACTTTTAAAGCAGAAGAAAATTTGTGATAAGAAGAAAGCTTTAATCAGGATTTTTGAAGAAAGTAGAAGATCTCATAATTAAATAAAATATTTAATTATGATATGAGAAGATTTCACACTCAAATAAAATATTTAGTTGTGATTTTAGAAAGAAAGCATAAGATATTTAATTAAATAAGATTTATTTAATTAAATCTCTTTTATGAAATTAATTAAATGAAATATTTAATTAATTAGAAGAAGAATTTAAAATAGAAGAAAGAGAAATATTTAAATTTAATTAAATCAAAAGATTTAATTTTAAATTCAAACCGTGATAATTAATTTAAATAAATACAATGTATTTATTTAATTAATTAAGTGGACATATGAAAATAATTAAATAAAATAAATTTATTTAATTATGGAAGAAGAATAAGATGAATGAACAATATAATTAAATTAAATAAATTTAATCATATGTAGAGGACTTTAGAAAAATTAATTAAATAATAAATATTTAATTAATTGTCAAGATTATAGACATGACCATTTTTATGCGTATACATTTTGCCCCTCTTTGAAGTGATGTGTGAAACACATTGCTTCAAAGAAAATAAAAAAAAATTGCCCCTGATATGTTTCTGATTTTTGATGTTGATGATGCCCCCTCGAGAGGATAGGTGGGTTGGACAAACACAGGTATTCTCTCGAAATGAAATGAAATGATAAAGGAGGGATAAGTTGAATGATGCAAGAGAGAATGTGGATGAAGGAGATGAAAGGATGCGCTATGCTGCAATGAAAGTGAGCAACCATGATGTTTGATATAGCACTAGACGTTATGCACCAAGGTATAAGGACCAAGGTGACGATGTGTCTCATACCCCAGTGTAATACAACCTTGTCTAGACGTATGAGGAAAGAGGCTTAGAGCATTAAAGTCCTAATGCACAAAAGGTATAATGTGACCTTCGATGCAAATGATAATGCAAAAAGATATTCCAACACACACAAGATATGAATATTAGCTGGAATGATATGGATCTGATACAAATGCAAGATAAAATGATAACACACACAAGCAAGCAAGCAAGCATGCACAAATGATACAAAAAAAAACAAGACATTGCCCCTATCAAGCTGTAAACCATTGATTGATGATGATAGTGTTGTCATTGCAGGGAGTGACATATCCCTATATCAACACAAAGATGATGGTGTATATTTCTTCCTTGGTCAAGAAATGGAGAAATTTTCTTGCCACCATGTTGATATGGATAGAAATGATAGAAAATCTGATAAATAACTGATAACTTTGCTTCCAAAATAGAAAAAAAAGAGTAGAGAGCCGATAACTTTGTTTCCCAGAATAGAAAAACAAAGAGTAAAATGATTGATTGATTAATCAATTGATTGATTGTCTGATAACTTTGCTTCTTGTGAATGAAAAACAAAGAGTAAATGTTTGATAAATTTGCTTTCTGCGATAGAAACCAAATAGTAGATGATGTGATTAAAACATATTTGCATTCATGACTGAAGTACAAATAGAAAAATGAGTTGATTGTTGATAAATTTGCTTTCCTCAAAAAGAAAACAAATAGTAAATGATGATAGAGTAGACTTATTTGATAGTCAGATAGATTGATTTAGCACTTGATATGGGTCATGATATGGTTCATTGATATGGGTCTGATATGTTTCACTGATATGGGTCATTTGATATGGGTCATTTGATATGGTTCACTTGATATGGTTCACTGATATGGTTCACTTGATATGGATTGCTAATATGGATTGTTGATATGGGTCATTGATATGGGTCACTCGATATGGGTCACTGATATGATGCACTCATATGAGTCATTGATATGATTTGATATGGTTTATGACAAGATTAGGATCAAGACCAAAGGATGTGATTGGATAATTTGACAAGATTGATTGAATTGATTGGTATGGATTCAGGATTGACTTGCATTTGGATTATTGCTTCAATTGATTTGATTGAGTTGATTGGATGAAATGGTTTTGATGAAGATGATTGATTTGGTTGAAATGGTTTTGATGAAGATGATTGATGATAGGATGTGATGAGTTGAATAGAAGAGTTGATGTGCTTGGAATGATTTAGGTTGAAGTGATTTGATTAGATGATTGATTGATTGAATTGAGGAATTGATATGATTGGAATGATTTTGATTGATTGGATTGAGGAATTGATTTGATTGGAATGAGTAAAGATGATTGAGTTGATTTCAAGAAGTGGTTTGGAATGATATGATGATTTGATTGGATGACAGGATGTGATGAATCAAATAGAAGAATTGATTGGAAAAAGCGATGTGGTTTGACTTTATTGCTTGGATTTTTGTTGACTATTTGATTTTTTTGGATTTTTGAAATGTTTTGATTTTTTTTTGGATTTTTGAAATGTTTTGATTTTTTTTTTTGGAGTTTGAAATGTTGATTTTGAAAATGTTTTGATTTTTTGGATTTTGAAATGTTTTGATATTTTGGATTTTGAAATGTTTTGATTTTTGATTTTTGAGAATATTTGGAGGTGTCAAAGGATGAAAATTTGAGTAGCCTTTGTGCTAGATACCAATGACAAGGGGAAAACCAAGTCTAGGTGCAAGGGTGATGGGATTGATGGATGAAAGGGTGGGTGATGGGATAAGGGATAAAAGGCTCATGATATATGGATGGATGGAAAGGATAAGTCATAGTGAATGAAATGGATGTATGCATCATAAGAGAGCAAGGATGTGATTTCCAAAGACTATGTTGCATAGGAATAACATGCCCCATTCTAGGTACAAGACTTAGGATTTTTCATGACAAAGCTTATGGCAATAGGATAATGATAGGCTTGTTTGGAAGGATGAGGTATATCAAAAGATATCCAAAGCATGTTTCAACATTTTGCCCCTATATCTTCATCAAGATCAAAAGAAGAAGGGTGGATGAATGGACTCATATAATAGGTATGTATGATGGCTAAAGATGGTAGGTAGGATGGAAATGATATGACATGAAAATGATAGGTTGGATAGATAAGACATTGTGCCCCCAAGTGTAAGTGACATAGAAGATCAACCTACACATGATGCCTATTTGCTAGGTTTTCATCACGTACTTATCCAAGGCGCCTGTGTTTTCACCATTGGACGAAGGGATTTCTCTTTAATTTTTTTTTTCTTTTTTTTCTTTTTGTTTTATTTTTGACTTTTTTAATTTTTGGATAGGAGAAGGGGAATATGGATGGGAGGGACTCAAGTGTCTAGACCCATGAAAGGTGGTAGTCTCACTAAATATGGATGTCCTTGCATGGACCATGTCAAATGTCATTATGCTCATAGATGTTGGTAAGGAATGACATGAAAGGGATGGATTAGGTAGATGGCGAATTATGAAAGTCTTATGTAAGAATGGATGGGGAATAGTGGATGATGATGTGGATTGAATAGGACTTGTAAAAAAGGATGGATGAAAGGTTTATGCAAAAGCATGGACCATAGGGAGGTGATTGGGAAGATATGTAGGATAGTAGTTGAAGGATGGGGAGGTGGAAGTATGTGGAATTGTTGCGAAATGGAAGGGAACCATGACCAATGGTTGCACACACTATGATAAACGTTGAAGCTTTTGATGTGGATGGGGTGTAGGAAGCAATGAAGATGTTTGCTTAGGAGGTGGAGAGTGTAGTGCTTTTTACCCACATAGATTTAGTATTGTTATGATTTTTATTTTGCTTGTGGGTTTTAGGAATTTGAGACTTTTGAATGGAATGAGAATGTGGGGTGGAAGTGGATGGTTGGGATTTTTGTGATGTGAATGCCTCATTTAACTTGATTTCTTTTTTCTTAGGTACCCAAACCATTTTAGTTTTGGCTTTACTTTTGGAGGTATGGGCTTATATACTTTTTTGGATGTATTTTGATTTGAATTTTTGTATTGATGTCCTAAGGCATGAGAACCCTTAGGATTTTTGACTTTATAGGTAGAGGCATTGAAATTCTTGCTTTTGAATCCCATGGGTATGGTGGAATGGGTGGAAGCTTCATGTTTATACAATGTGTGCATTTGTTGGTCATGATTAGGAATGTTAGGGTATTTATGGATGGAGGGATAAGGGGATTGGATAATGGGGATATTAGGTGTTGGGAGAAGTGGAGGTAGATTAGATGGAGGGATATTAGGAGTTGGAAGCAATGGTGGAACATTTGATGGTGGAAGGTGTATGGTCACATGCTTTTGACATTTGTAGGATGATGGAGGGGGAATGGCAACATACGTTTTAGGGATACGATAGGCTTTATGATGGAAAGTGGAATTAGGATGCATGGAGGAAGTACCAACATCTTTAGGTTGTTGTCCTTGGGGTGTAGGTCCAAGGTCATAAGAGCGTGGAGGGACTTTGACATGGATGGGCTCCAAAACATCTCGTTCATGAAGGTCTAGAACTTTACCTTGGTGGTTCATGTTTTGGAGTGTGCAATGGATAATGGGACTAGGTTTAGGTGGAACACTAGACATGAGTTCCTTATTGGATGGAGACGATGAAGCAAGGGAAGATAATGGTTTTTGTTGTTCTAAGGAGGAACATTCATGAATGAGGGTGGAAAGACCAATAGGATGTGATGGAGGAAGTGCAATGGGATCAATAGTGGGTGATGGAGGATCATTAGGCTCTTGATTAGAATTGTGTTCACTTAGATCCAAGGTGTTTGTTTGATCTTCTATGTTGGCTTGGGAGGCATGTGTCTCATCAAAGGAAGTGGATGTTAATAGATCATGGATAGGACTAGGTAGAGGTGAATTTGGAATATCTTTCTCATGGATGTGTATAGGATCAAGTTGCTCATGGATAGGCTCTTCATCATTATGGATATCATCTTGATCATAAAAATGATATAGATTATGGATAGGTTGGATGAAGATGATTTGATCTTGATTAGGACTAGGGCTTGATGTTTCCACATGCTTGGGAGTAGACTCTTGATATGCCTCTTGGGTTGCTTGAATGGAAGTGGAAGGAGATGACTCTTGAATGGGATCAACATGTTCTAGATGGTCAACAACATGGAGGCATGATGGAGGTTGACTTAGACTTAATGGAGAAGACTCTTGAATGGGATCAAGGGGTTGTGGATGACATGGTTGACTTGAAGGACTTGGCATGATATTTGAGGACTCTTTTGTTTGTTCAAGTATATGTGTTGGAGGACATGGTGATGTTTGATTCCTTGCTTGTAGCCCTTGGGTCACATCCTTTGGAGGTGTAGGGGTGGAAGGTGTTGGCTTAGGTTTTTTATTTTTATTGTATAGTGGTATGATATACTTAGAGAGTACATAACCTAGATCAGTGTTCCCCTTGTGAATGGTTGCATTAGAACTTAAAGGCTCTTGATTTTTTTGCCTAGGTGGACTTAAATTCACATGTGTTTGTCGTGATGTGGTATTGACACACGAAGAAGTGGATGGATTAGATTGGTATGAGGTGGAAGGAGAAGCCCCTCAAAGTCTGATTTTAGGTTTTGGTTTTGTTTCATTATTTGGACTATAGAAAGGGACTCCTTGAATTATGATCTCGGGCTTAGGTTTAGGATTGGGCTTGTTTATGATTATGACCATTTTGACAAGTGGTGATGGTGATGATGTGGAATGATTAGATTCGAAGACTTGGATTGATTAGGGTTGATGATGATTGGATATGAATGTGTTGGAAGAATGTGTAGAGTGACTTTATGTGTTTGGTTTTTAACTTGATTGGACAATGTTTAAATGAATCACACATGTACAACCATAAATCACTCATGCAAGACACATAAGCAAGTTTGAATTTTGAAATTTGAATAATGTAATAATGATTATTAAACAAGCACACATGAAAGACACATCAACAAGCCCTATGACTAGTCAAGTGGGGTATGTCCAATTAAGTCTCAAGCTAGTTTGCACAAGGTTGACTAAGGAATGATTTGAAAGAAAAATTCTGCCAATAAGCCGGGAGAAAGGGGTAACCCACCCTTCACCTTCACTTCCCAAAGGTATAAATTTCTTTGGGGCTTAGCTCAGAGTGACAAGATTTCAACTTCCAAATGAGCGTGTCTTTGGATTCACACTCTATTGAGGTCATCCCTTGGAGGGGTGTGTGCTCCAAGCAGGCCTCCTATGAAGGGTATGACAAAAGAAAACCAAGTGAGGTGTTTTGGACACACACACTTGATTCACACTCGCAAAGATTAATTTCCCTTAGAAATGAAATGTGTGTAAACAGTTCAAGCGATTGTTCTTTTTAGATCCCAAATCAAATGTGTACGAAGACAGTGGTTAATTTTAGACCTGATTTTCGATATGTGATTGAAGACAATATTCATTCTAAGAACCCCAAATCCAAATGTGTTTGCAAACAATGACTGATTTTATGCCCTCAAATTGAAATGTGACAAACAATGATTAATGAGAAATGAAAGCTTAGAATGTATGCACCTGATTATTTTCACTTTCCAAGTTGATGTTGTGACTGATATTGCTGCTAATAGAGCCCCTTATGATCACCTAAAAGATAAAAAACAATATTATAATGCAGCCAAAGAAAAAAAAAAAGAAAAAAAAAAGACAAGTTCATCAGAAAATTTCAATTTCAGATACTTTTGACATAGCCGAATTAGATTTTAGTATTTGATGATTTTTTTGATCTGAAAAATGAAAAATAAAAGAAGAGACCCCTACTAATTTTTTAAGAGCTTTCCAGAAATGTAAAGAAGTAAGAAAAATTCCCTTTTTTTCTCTCAGAAACACGGATTTGTGAAAACCATATAGAAAATGAAGATTGAACTGTTTCGCATTATATTTGACCTTCAAACTAAATCTATAAAACGTAGACCCCCATTAGAATTTTGTGAGCTTTCCAAAAATGTAAAAATTTCTGAAAAATTCATCGATTTGCATCCAGAAAGTCAAATTTATGAAAATAATTAAAATCAAAATAACTTCCACAAAAATGATCATAAACCCTCAATTTTTTTACTGTAGCCTCTTGAAGTGATTTACAAGGTTCTGTAAAAATATTGTAAAAAAATTCTTAGCTGTGTAGAATATATGAAGAACTTTGTAAAACCTATTATTTTGTCCAAAAATTAGCAGATCTGCAAAACAAAGTCAATAAAACCTGCAAAAAAAAACCATTAAAATCCTTGTATGCACTACATAAACCCTTGTATGCACTGCAGAAAACCATTGGATTCTTTAAAACAAGAATTTTTGTCAGAAAGCCGAATTCCAGAACGTGAAATCCTATCAGAAAACCTGCAGATAAATGTTAAAAATGGGGAAGGCCCCACAGTGGGCGCCATTTAATGTGTGATCAATTTGTAAGTGTTAAACCATGATTAAATAAATCAAACACACCAATATAACATTAACTCAAAGGAAACAAATAAACAAAACAAACTCTTATGCGAATGGCTCCTTCGAAAGCGTCATATTGTCCTCTATCTCTAGCGTTTCTTTGATTCAAGATGCTCTCAGATTTTGTATGCCAAGCTCAACAAAATGGACTACTAAAGAATGAGATTTAGAGAAATGTTGGTTGCTCACTTTGGCAGCATAACGATATAGTGAAGGTTCAAAAAAGGAGAATGATGGATGAAAGATGGAAGATTCCAGAATGATTTTGACAGAGTGAGAATACTTAAGAATCAACCCCCTAAATGAATTGTGAGAGGTTGTATTTATAGATTTTTCAAAAGCTTCTGATTGGCTGTCTTGATTAACGGTTGTGATAATTCCTGGCAGATCGAATGGCTAAAGATGGATGAAACTGAAGAGAAAATAGAAGAACCTGAAAACAAGATTTTTCTATTTTTATGAAAGAGGAAAAGATAAGAAGATAAGAAATCATCTTTCTTTAAAAGAATAAAAGAAAGATTTAAAAGCTGATTAAATAATGAATTAAAAATTCAATTATTTATTTGTGGAGGATATTTAACTTTTCTTAATTAAATAAAATATTTAATTAAGCTTTTAAAGTAGAAGAAAATTTGTGATAAGAAGAAAGCTTTAATCAGGATTTTTGAAGAAAACAGAAGATCTCATAATTAAATAAAATATTTAGTTGTGATTTTAGAAAGAAAGCATAAGATATTTAATTAAATAAGATTTATTTAATTGAATCTCTTTTATGAAATTAATTAAATGAAATATTTAATTAATTAGAAGAAGAATTTAAAATAGAAGAAAGAGAAATATTTAAATTTAATTAAATCAAAAGATTTAATTTTAAATTCAAACCGTGATATTTAAATTAAATAAATACAATGTATTTATTTAATTAATTAAGTGGACATATGAAAATAATTAAATAAAATAAATTTATTTAATTATGGAAAAAGAATAAGATGAATGAACAATATAATTAAATTAAATAAATTTAATCATATGTAGAGGACTTTAGAAAAATTAATTAAATAATAAATATTTAATTAATTGCCAAGATTATAGACATGACCATTTTTATGCGTATACAGGGTCCACCAAGACATTCGTCACAAGCTTGCTATCCTACAAAGCTAGACATGGACCCACCAAATCTTCAATGGGATAGCGGGCCAGTGCCATTTTTGGTGTCAGGCCCAAAATTTCTGCTAGAAAAACCCAACAATTTTTTTTTAAAGACAATAATTAAGCTAGTTAACGCTCTGAAGGCTTGAGACATAATGCTAAAAAGAGTATGAGTTGTATACATATGAGAAGTTACTTATGTTCTAAGTGTAATAATTATCTATATAAATTTATTAATTATAATTCACTCAAGATAATAGCATTCTTACTTAATCTTAATTAAATTTTGAACATAGTATTATTATTTTTTTATACTAACCTAATAACCAAATTTAATCAGAGATTTAAGAGTGACATTGTTATTATTATTAACTCAATAAACCCAAGATAAAATAATTATGAAACCACATTTTCAACACTAATGATAATATTATACTTGACCATTAATCCTCAATAAACTTACCATTAATAAACCCACAATTGAGTCCTCATTTATACATTATTATCACTATTCATCTATTGATAATACTATTACCTCTTTATTGATAATACCAACAATTATTCCTTAATGATAATGACATTATTGTCTCATTGATCCTTTATATGTTAATATAATAATAATAATTATTTTTTATATATTTATTTATGTTTAAGTCTAGATAATAATATTATTACTCAAATAAAACCAATAATAAATTTAAACCAGCTTGGTGGGATGACAATGCCTTTTGTGATTATCATAGGACTAAGGGACATAACCTACAAAACTGTCGACAACTGAAGAATATCATACAGGATCTTGTTGAAAGGAGAATTATTGAAGTTAGTGGACAAAAACAAAAGACATCGAACACTGATCATCAAGTCTTTTCAGACCCACTACAGGACCATGGGAAAGGAATTGTCCCCAGTTTGAGTACTAAGACCAATATGTCAGCCAATTATGCAAGTATCAAACATGATTATGATAGTGGAAAAATCATTCATTGCCTTCACGCCGCTGATGAAAACATCAATACCATTACTATCAATGCTAATCCTGAGTGTGCGGTCAATACTCGTCGTACTAAGTTCACCATTCAAGGCCCTCCATTGCAACAAATATCCCAACCTTCCAAGTTACAATATAACCTTCTTGATCAGTTGGGGAAGACTCCAGCCCAAATCTCAATCTTGGAATTGATGTGTATTTCCCCTGAGCATCGATCTATCCTTGATAAGGCTTTACAGAACAGCACGGTCCCTAATGATCTTGATGTCAATCGTTTCCAGGAAATGGTGGACTACTTGACCAATAATCACCATGCCACGTTTTCTGAACAAGACTATGCCACTAAAAAGATGAACCATAATGACCCTTTACATTTAGAAGTCCTTGTTGATGACACCAAGGTTAGACGAGTTTTGGTAGACGGAGGAGCAGGGTTAAATCTATGCACTTTAAAACTGATTAAGGCATTAGGTATCTCAGAAGCATGCATAGACACGACCAAAAGTATTATCATAAAATATTATGATGATGAGGAACGAAAATCCAAGGGGGTGGTAACACTTCCTATTAGAATTGGTCCTGCGGTGATGGAGACAAAATTCCAGGTCTTGGATCTCACCCTTCCTTATAACCTTCTACTCGGTAGACCATGGATTCATGCCATGAAGGCAGACCCTTCCACGTATCATCAGTGTCTTAAATTCCCTTACAATGGCACATAAATAACTATAGATGGTGATCCTGATCCTTTCCAGTATTGCACCAATCTAAAGGAGATCCCTCAACATCAAGTACCAGTGAACCAAGAGGCTTCATCATCTAATCCATCTTCCTATGTTGACCCATCCACACTCACTCGGACATCTATTTCACCCTCAGTTCCTACCACTCCTAAGGTCGAGATCCAAGACAAGGGTTGTGGAGAATATTACATGAAGACTTCTTATTGTGCTAGCCATTTGATTCCTCCTAAGTCATATGGTTTACCTACATTGGATAAGAGACAATCCATGGTTACTATACACGTTCCTCCCACAACAACTTTTTCTAAATGGGGTGAATTAAGCAAAGAGGCTGTAGAGGCGGAGGATGTCACTTCCTGGCTGTATAAGGAAGATGATGAGGAACCCCTATTACTTGCTCATATTCCTACAAGTCTATATGGAAAGGGTTTCAAAATCATGCAAAGCAAAGGATATGATGGACAAAGTGGTTTAGGCTTAAACCAAGATGGCAGAACTGAACCAATATTTGTTTCTCAGTAGCCAAAAGGAGTAGGGCTAGGGTTTCAACCGATTCAGATTGGTGTTCCTAGTACTCCATTACCCTTACTTGAGGAAGTATGTGCTTTAGAAGATATTAAGACATCTCACAAACCAGTGGACCAATATCATTGTGACTCCCCTAACTCTAACGATTATGAGTGGGCTTCCCTATCCTCTACTTCTTCCATGGACCTCGACAAGTTATTTGGAGAACTTTACTTGATGTTAAGTTCCTCACCCAATCCCTTAAATTCCTGTCTGCCAAAGAAAATGACAAAAGAAGAGTGGTTTAAACACTACTATTGGGAATCACTTGATCCTACCTCTTGGCAACCTAAGCCACCTGTTTCCAATAGTCAAACCTTGGCATTAGGCCCACCTATCCATCCACCTAGACCTAAACTTAAGAGCAAAAAGGACTTGGTACAAGACTTTTGTAACCACATGAATAATTCAATCTTTACCTTAACTCCATTAAACTTTGATAACTTCGACAATGACATGCCCTTAGTCTACCCTCAACTCATTGATTGGGACCAACAAGACACACCCGTCTTAGATATGTTTGAGAACGACGAAGCAATTGCTGAGTTCTTGGGGTTACGAGAAGGCATACTAAACGGTGATCATAAGGCTGGTTTTACCATTGACTTGGACAACAAAGCATACTTTGGAGAATCTGTTCAACCCTTCAGTCACAAAAATGAGAAAAAGAATAAACAAGATAAAAAGGATGAGTCTCTAGGTGAAAACCGAAAGGCACCTTTAGACAATGAAAAAGTAAAAAGAAAGGACACATCCGAAGGTGAAAATATCTTTGAGGCGCCTAAGGATGAAGGTTTGAATATTCTCCCTATTGCATAGGAAAAGTCACCCATGCTCATGGAAGAATCAGTAGAAGTCAATATAGGTACTAAGGACAACCCTCGACTGGTTTATTTTGCAGCATCATTGACAACAGAAGAGTAGCTTGAGTTTCATAAGTTCTTTGCACAAAGATAGATAAATTTTGCTTGGTCATATGTGGATATGCTAGGGTTGGATCCTGAACTTGTTCTGCATCATTTACCCTTACAACCAGGTGCCAAACCAGTGAAACAAAAGTTGAGAAAAATGCACCCACAAATTGCTTTATTAGTCAAGGCGAAACTCAAGAAGCTCTTAGATGTTGGTTTCATCAGATCTTTCGACTATGCCAATTGGATTTCCAATCTTGTACCAGTTACTAAACCAGCTGGGGGCATCCGCATCTGCACTGACTTTAGAGACATCAATAAAGCCTATCCTAAGGATGACTTTCCTTTTCCTAACATAGACATGATAGTTGACATGATAGAAGGATATGAGATTTTGTCCCTTATGGATGGATTCTCAGGATATAACCAGATCAAAATTACAACTGAAGACCAACATAAGACAACTTTCACATGTCCTTGGGGAACTTATTGCTGGAATGTTATGCCCTTTGGACTCAAAAATGCTGGAGCAACTTATCAACGTGCCATGACTACTATCTTTCATGATCTAGTACACACTCTTATGGAGGATTATGTCGATGACCTTATTGCAAAATCTAAGACAAGGGCAGAACATTTACAGGTTTTAGACAAGATATTTTAGAGGCTAGAGAAGTATAAAGTGAGACTTAATCCAAAGAAATGTGTGTTTTGAGTCAAGTCAGGAAAGCTATTAGGATATATTATTTCTAGACGAGGCATTGAAGTGGATCCTGCTAAGGTGAAAGCAATCATGGACATTCCACCACCCACAAATCTCAGTCAACTAAGGACATTACAGGGAAGGTTGCAATCCATCAGAAGATTTATAGTGCAACTAGCAGACAAGACACACCCTTTTCAACATCTACTTAAGAAAGGCGTACCCTTCGCATGGACAGCTAAGTGTGAAGAGGCTTTTCAACTGATTAAAGAATATTTACTTACACCACCTATCTTAGTGCCAGCTGTTGAAGGAAGACCATTGATTCTTTATATTACAGCAACCCATTCATCACTCAGAGCATTGCTTGCACAAAATGATGATGAAGGTCATGAAAGGGCAGTCTATTATATCAGTCGGACTTTGGTCGGTTATGAGCTCAACTATAGTACCATTGAACGTGCCTGTCTTGCAGTAGTATTTGCTACCCAAAAATTGAGACACTACATGCTAAACCATCAAACAATGTTGATTTCTAAAATAGACCCTCTGAAATATCTTCTCAGCAAGGTATCATTAACAGGGCGACTGGCCCAATGGGTTATGATATTTAGTGAGTATGATATCCAGTATGTAGAAAGAAAGGCTATTAAAGGACAGGTCATTGCTGATCAGTTAGCTGACGCACCCATACAGGCAGATCATCCCTTAGTTGTAGACTTTCCTGATGAGTTCATATTCACAATTGACACAAACATAACATGGAAGCTATACTTTGATCACTCACATACAAATCATGGTTCAGGGGATAGGATACTATTTATCACACCACATGGCGATTCCATCCCTAAGTCATTCAGGATTGCATTCCCATGCACTAATAACATAGCAGAGTATGAAGCTCTAGTCACAGGGTTACGCATGGCAGTCAAGTGGAAAATTAATATTTTACAAGTATGTGGGGATTCTCAACTAGTAATCAGATAGGTAAATGATGATTATGAGACTAAGGATGAGAAACTTGCTCCATACAAGCGTATGGCTGATAGCTTTAAGGAGTACTTTGACAAAGTCAAATTTCATCAAGTGCCTTGTGTTTTAAACTGGGCAGCTCACGCTATGGCCACAATTGCATCACTTCTTGACATTCCTAACAACGTGCCTAAGTTTGAGTTCTTGGTAGAACAACTTTTGGTCCTAGCCTACGATATCCCAGATTCTAAAATGGTGTGTCACATTGTTGGTCTTGATTCCCCATGGTACAAAGAAATCTATGATTACCTTCATGCCGAAGTCATACCCAGTGGCCTATCAAATAACCAACGTAGGACATTCCTCTGCAAGTCAGCCAAATACACCATCATCGGAGACACCCTATATAGACGCGCCTTAGATAATACCCTACTAAGATGCCTTGATTCTACTGAAGCACAAGCAACCTTGCATGGGGTCCATGAGGGTATATGTGGTTCCCATTCTAGCATTCCTACCTTAGCCAAAAAGATTATGAGACTAGGTTATTACTAGCCTACTATGGAAAAAGACTCATATGTCTTTGTAATGAAATGCCGCCAATTCCAAATTCATGGAGACTTGATACATGCCCCAACACAAGAGCTTCGTCCTATCACGTCACCATGGCCCTTTTCCCAATGGGGACTCGACCTCATAGGAAAGATCCACCCCACATCATCTAATGGACACAATTTCATTATCACTGCCACTGAGTACTTTACGAAGTGGATTGAAGCCATTCCAATGACATACATTACCGGCACACAGATTTCTAGATTTATCCTGAACTATATCATCTGTCGATATGGTGTCCCTCAGTCCATAATCATTGATAATGGCTGCCCATTTAAGAACCAAGAAGTTCGTCATCTGTGTGAAGAATTTCATATCCAACATCACTTCTCTACTCCATACTATCCACAAGGTAACGGCCAAGCATAGGCATCTAATAAGACCATCACTAGAATCCTCAAGAAGACTGTCAATGATGCTGGTCGTGACTGGCATTTACAGCTTAACCCTACCTTATGGGCTTATCGTACCAGTATCTATACTCCCACTGGTGCTACCCCATATTCACTTGTATTTGGTTTTGAAGCTATTCTGCCTATTGAGGTCGAGATTCCTTCCCTAAGGGTATCCCTAAAAGGCCACATTAATGATGAAGAGTATTGAGTGTCGAGACTCCATGAGCTAGAATTCCTGGATGAGCGAAGATAGAAGGCATTAGACCATCTCCAAGCATATCAGAATCGCCTTTGTCGTAGCTATAACAGGAAAGTTTTGAATAGAAACTTTGACATTGGTGACCTGGTTTTAATGGAGAACCCAAAGAATCAAGTAGAAAGAGAAAAACCAGGAAAGTTTGAACCTAACTGGTTAGGACCTTATGTTGTTACAGAAGCTTTTGGATCAGGAGCGTATCAACTCTCTACTCCTGAAGGGGAACCATTGTCCTCACCAATCAATAGTATTCATTTGAAGAAGTTCTACGCATAACTTCTGGGAGCCTTTTGTCTTAATTAGCAAAAATACAAAAAAAATAGAAAATCAAAAAAATCATTATCAAGGTGAAAACCTGGCAAACAGGCATCTTGGTAACACCAAAAAAATTAGATAATCTCAAAAATAGTAAAGAAAAATCATTCATCCAATAGTGAAAACCACTTCGGTGGCACGTTGGATAGGTACCATGGTGAGAACCTCGCAAACAGGCACCATGTGTACTCAACTTTGCTCCTTTGTCTACTATTATTCTAATCTACCCTGTACATAGTCCACTACCCTGTACATACACCACTATCCCTGTACATACTACTTATCCCTATACATATCCCTTATCTTTCGTGTACATCGCTTGTATATACCATTCATAATAAGTGGTATTCCTTCCCATAACTTGGAATGATTGACATCAAGTGCATTTTCATATCCCCCATTTTACCCTATTCATAGTCAATTGGTCTTATACTTGACTGGGGGAAAACACTTGACAGGTGTCATATTGGTTCTTACATTGGTTGTGTTGAAGACGTAAAACCATGAAAAATCCATGAACATTACAAAATGACCTAAGAAAACACAAAAACATCAGAAAACTTCAAAAAGACAAAAAAAATCAAAACATTTCAAAAATCCAAAAAAAATAGTCAGAGTCAGTCGCACTTGTCAGTCTTTGTCATTTGTCGAATTACGTTGCCTCTGCAACTGGACATAGGCAAGACCATCTATTGATGTGCCCCCGAGGCATTAGGTCAGTCCATTTAGGTTTGTCTATATAAATTCATGATTTAATCCATATGTCTATATGACAAGGTCATTGGTTGTGTCGAACTATGAGGTCTTTGCATGTATAACGTAGGCAAGGCCGTCAATCGATGAGCCCCCGAGGCCACACTAGGTCAGTCCATTAGGGTTCATCGCATTCAATTTCACACACATCTTTTATTTGTAGTCAGTCTTGTCGGTCAAGTCAAGTCAAACTACGAGGTCTCTACATGTATAATGTAGGCAAGGCTATTAATCGATGAGCCCCCGAGGCTGCACTAGGTCAATTCTTTAGGGTTTGTCGTCACACACAGTCAATTGTCCACACATCATATCAAGTCATGCATTAATCTAGTGAACAAGTCAGCAATGTCTCTAAGTCAAATCAAACAACTTGCCAAACAAAAACAACCAAAACAGATCAACTAATGTCTGCTACAGGATGTGTCCTTCCTCGAAACAAACACTATCAAAACAATCAACCTGTATCTTGTTCAGGATGAGTCCTTGTTGAATACTGATATCATCAAAATAACCTATGTCTCATTCAGGACGAGTCCTTCCTGCATAATCGGCAAGGTCAAACAATCAAATATAGCCTTATACAAGTTATCACATCAATGGCATCTGACTCAATGTCTTATATGATATATGTCTTTCTGAAACTAGGCTTTGTCATGCCTTATACAAATAGTCATAACTTCGAAACCAGACTCAGTCTTATTTGGTATGTGTATCTCCTAACATCAGGCTCTATCAATCAATCCTTCTATCAATCAACAAATCAAACAAACAAATCATGTTTTGGCAAATATTTTATTGGCTTTTTGACTTTCTGACTTATTTATCTTATCATTTATCTTGAATTGATGACTGGGATTCATGTTACTAGCTTTCTCAAGGATGTTCCATGAAGGATTTAGAGAAGAAATGATGTATCATAATTCTATTTTCTTTGACTGTTGTTTGTCAACTATCTTTTAACTTTGATTTTGAGTCATGTTACTAGTTTCCTCAAGGATGTCCCATGAAGGATTTAGAGGAGCAATGACGTTTCATGACCCGTCTTTTACTTTGTTTGTTGTCTGTGGTTTGTCCTGACAAAAAGACAGGGGCAACTTGTGCTCTTAGTATGATTTAATGACAATCCTTGTCTGCGACTGTCTGTTATTAGCAAGTGGATGACCTTGCACACCTTGATCTATGTCATATCATGGTGTTTTTCTCCATTTGTATTAGTCCCGCCCAATGATGATAAAGTGCAATACCTTTTGTGATATAGCAAAATATCGAAGATTACTAATACTCACATCTATCTTCTGTCTTTCATTCTTTGTCAATATTTCTTTCCACACTAACAGTTCTTCTTTCTTGCATTATGACGGAGTCCTATGACACGAAACATTATATATCATTCTGCATCAACATACATGTTAGAAACATACATACATATAGGCATATTTCATATCTAGATCATCATGGCATAATAGATAATCATAAAAAAAAATACATATTTTAAGCATTCCATGTACAAAGCAACTGTAAATACGTACATCACATTACACCTGCATTAACATACATGTAGTATCCATCATACATATTCACATCATATTGCATCTCATAATTATAAATTGCATACATCATATAGGATCATATATCACATAGAATCAACATTATCTCATTAGCTGTATAAACATCATAAAATACATATACTCATCCATCACATAGGCATATCATATAAACATCATATGTATACATAAAGACTGCATAATCAATACATAGAAATGCATATCATGAGAATCGCCACCAAAATCATATATATATCTCACTCAAATGTGTCACATCACAATGTCATAATGTATCAATAATACATGGAAGCCCGCAGGCTATAAGATCAAAATATAGTGTCTCAACATACAGTACCCCTATCCTGAACTGCCACTGCCATCATGCCGGGAGTGTGTGGGAGAATGATGCTAGGAACCTGCTGATCTCTGAGCTGTGGGAGGTCTTTCATATGGCCCTACTCTACGTGGCTGATCCACCCCTTTGTGCTAACTATTCGAGTGTGGGTCCTAGTCTGGGACCTGCTACTGTGTGCCGCTGAAAAACTGGGAACCCGTCTCTCTAGGGGAACCTTTGCCTCATATAGGTCCTGATAGTATCTCTCCCTCTCTCTAGCTCTGACTAGCTCTCTGGCAAATGTAGTTGATGGTCCTGTGCACAATGCCCTGAGCTCTATGAATCTCTGCTCAGTCTCCTGCCACTGGGCTATAGCCTGATCCCTGTCCATCAAGGCTCTGTCCCTCTCCATCTGATAGGCATCCCTCTTGACCATCAACACTCTCATCTGCTCCTCCAAGGAGACAACCTGGGCTCGCAATATATCCGTGTCAGACTCCTCTGCCTCTATCTCATCCTGTCGGGCCCTGTCTCTCCCATCCTCCTCCTCATCCAGTTCCTCCAAGATCTGATCTCGAATCTCCCTCTTGTGATCATCATCCTCTTCATCGTACTTCTGGTAGGAACCTAATAGCCCCAGAGCATCAATCTCTACCTCCTCTCTGCCTGCCTCCTCGGCACCGGCCTCCGTCTCTGCTGGGATATCTAGTATGACTGCCTCTACTGGTTGTGCCTCCTCACCACCTCTGGCTACATCCTCCTCTCCACCTCTGGCCACATCTAGCATGGCTACATCCTCCTTTCCTCCTCCCTCCTCCCAGATCGGTGACAAGGCTGGCCCTCGTCCCCTCTGACCACGCCTCCCTCTCTTGCCTCCATGCTGTCCACCTCTGCCATCATCCCCTCCATCACCACGGCCTCCTCGGCCTCTCCCTCTACCTTGTCTTCCTTGTGGACCTATCCCACGTCGCTCTATCAGTGCTGACTGCTTTGGGTCTGTCAAGGGGATCGGCCTGTGTGCTGCCCACCACTGATCATACGCTAGAGTGGTCCCTGGGTCTACTGGTCTGCCCCTCCATCCCCATGGAAGTGCTTGTAGTCCATCAATATCTGCCTCTACCGTGGCCACTGGAATCTCTGGCCCCCATAGCGGAACCTCCTGTGAGGATCTGGAAAACTCTGCTCTCCCTTGAGGTACATCCTGTACCTCTCCAAACTGTCTCAAAACCCGGTCTAGAAACTGTCGCTCTATAATATGTACATGAGACACTGTCCGTCCCACCAAGTACTGTGCCTATCTACAAAATGGAAAGTTCTCATCCTCATCTGACCACACCTCACAACCTAGGTATGGCCTCCATGTGAACTGCTCCATTGTGTTTATAGCATGTTTGAAGTAACCTATGTCTCCAATATGATGTTGTGTGGTTGCCCTCGCGTAACGAAAGGCGTATGAAGCTCCATGAGGTAGGTCTACTATAACAGGTGGTTTGAATATAGCGATATGCTCCCATGCCCATATCATCAGGAGCGTGGTACCGCAGCTCATCGACTGTGCCTCTCTATAGGAAATATCATGTAGATGGAAGTACAACATCCCAAGCACACACGAACCCCAGACATATACAACTTGTCGCTCGAGCATGCCCACTAACATCTCCCCCCATCCCACAGGAAATTCATGACCTCGGCGGTCAGGCAGTACTATACCGCCTATCAATGTTGCTACTAGATAGTCCAACTGTCTATATCTCTGGGCCAACACCCACCACCTAATCTCATAGTCATCAAACCCTAGCTATCTAATGTCGGCATGGGAGTAATATCTACACATCTCTGCAACCCCTCTCTGAGTATCATAGACCACCCGTGTGCCTCTAATAGGCAGTCTAAGAATTCTATATAGATCCTCTAATGTCACTGTGGCCTCTCCAGTTGGTAGGTGGAAGGATGATGTCTCTGAGTGCCACCGCTCACATAATGGTGTTAGTAGTCCCTAATTTGCCCAAATCTGGGGCATATCGGTCACATGCAACAAACCCAAATGTCATAGAGTCCATCGCTCAGCCGGCCGCAAACTGTCTCTTAATCGAAATGTCATGGGTCTCGACTCCCGTGTATAAATTGGGTCTAATACAACCTGCAACAACATTATACCTGCCTCATGTCATCCTCAATCATCTATTCTAGTGCAAACTGACTATACTACATAAAATGCAAATGTGTCGTTATTTTGCACATGCGTCATTATTTTTCACATGCGTCACTTTTTCACATATGCGGTTCATGAATTTCATATGCGTCATTTTTAAGCAAATGTAGCTAACAATAATCAAATGCGTCATAAAACAATCATTTGCATTGTAAAATATCAAATGCGTCTCTAAATATACATATGCGGCTATAAATATGCAAATGCGTTTCACAAAGTCAAATGCATATCAGAAATACACACATGCGTTGAACTGCTAAACCCTATTCCAAATGACTGACGTAAAAATTCAAATGCGGTTTTCCGCAGTCAAATGCGTCGTTCGCGCATGCATATGCTGTTCAAAATTAAAATGACACATACATAAAATCTACAATAAATGCATTAAAATGTGCACAAATGAAAAATTTTCAAAAGGAAAGTTTTAGGTCCATACCGGGGGGTCCGTGCCAGCTGGTCTCTGGTATGTCCGGATCCTGTATGCATGATGATGAGTGGCTGGAACTGGAGACATCCTCGCTAGAAAGTCAGAGGAGAATCTCAATTTCTCAACTAGGTGGGTGAAAATGAATAGGTTTTTACCCCTCTTTCCTATATAAACCTAGGGCTTAGGTGGCAATTCTGTACTATTGGTCATGTTAACCCCCATTTTTGATCATCCCATACCCGTCCCTCCCATTTCCAAACTTCATTCCGTCAACTCCACTGCATTTCTGCCTATCCTATGGACTAATCGGGAGCATTTCCAAATTTTTCTGCACCTTTTGAAAATTTGTCAATTTTCTCGAGGGGGCATACCTTCACCTATTCTAATCTGGACCATGACTTGGGCATATTTTTTCGATTTTCTTTGACACAATGCTGAAACGACATTGTATCAAAGAGGGGCAAATGTAGACACCGAAATTTTGTTTAGGCCTGCGACTTCCATATTCTTCGTAATTTGTATTCTTCACGGTCATAATTAAATAATCTTAATTATTTAATTAATTCATCTTAACATTAATTCTTCTATTAATTAAATAATCTTAATTATTTAATTAATTCACACTTTTCTTTATTCTATTTGATTAATTAAATAAACGTTTTTTATTTAATTATGTTACTAATTAACCTTATCTTTCTTGTCAAATTAAATAAATTCTTATTTAATTTACTCTTTATCATATTTCAACTATAATTAAATAAATTCTTTATTTAATTATTCATTTAAATCCCTTCATCATTTAATTAAATAACTCTTATTTATTTAATTATTCTTCAAATATCGAGTCTTGAATTAAATGAATTATTTAATTCATTAATTCTATTTTAATGCATTCCTCTATATTTTAGATAATTATGTGAGTTATCTAAGTATTCACTTTTACTCGACTCGACATCTATTTTAATCGCTCAGTTAACTCTTCATTTAATCTCTGAGTGGCTGTCTCGAGTAATCTCTTCGTCAGATCATTCAATCGTCCAGTTCTAACTCAATTGTGTGTACATGTGTATTAATTAAATATTATTATTTAATCAATTAAATGTTGTGCGTGTATTCGAACAGAGAATCGTTATAATCAATCTTCATCTTTGTCATGCAAAGATATTTCTTATTTTTTTGAATGCCGAACTGAAGATTAAATCATTTATTTAATTTTTAATTTGTATCACTCATGTCACCTCTGACAGTTATCAGAATGCATGTCTAATCTATCAATCTCAACTGTCCGTTGATCTTTCAATCTTGACCTGTCGTTCGAATAATCAATTTTCTATAAATTGATTTTTCATTCTTCATTCCAATCTCTCTCGCGAATTCTTATGAATTTTGAGAGCACTTTGTCTTGAATCTTCTATATTTTGCTAATCACTATCTTAGGCTATACTTGCACGAACTTATGAAAATCTGAGGGCAATTATACTACACAAGAAAAATGGAGAAGGGAAATCGAGACGAATCACATAAATACATTCGAAATTGGTGAGATTGTTCTAGTTTTGTTTACATTTTTGACTTTCCTATGTACTTTGTTGCTTAACGAATGAATTTTCATTTTAGATTTAGTATTGTATGCATGTTTGCTCCTAATGATCTTTTGTTTTCTATTGTGCAAACCTTTATTTGGCATTACACAAGATGATGTTGTTCCTCCCAAGACATTGAATAACATTGAGAAGAAGAAGAAGAAGAAGAAGAAGGGGAATATACGGTTTAAAGTTTCCTCATGCCCTCACAAGAAGAAATGAGAAGAAACAATAATTTGGAAATATTCTATTTAATGTTTGTTTTGATTATTTCAATAAATTTGTTGCATGCATCTGAATTTGATGTGACATTTCAATTCCTACTATTGCAGGGAAATAATGAACAATGGAGTCCTTCCTTTGAACAAGATACTCTTGATTTGGAAGATGAAGCAGAGGACATGGAAGAACAAGACGATGTTGTTCCTCCAAACCCATCATCTAACAATGTTGAGAAGAAGAAGAAGGACCATATATGGTTTAAAGTTTCCTCTAGCCCTCACAAGAAGAAACAAGAAGAAAAGATGATTTTGAAATCTTCTATTTAACCTTTGTTTTGAATATTTCAATGAATTTGTCACATGCATCTGAATTTGATGCGATGTTTCAATTCCTACTATTATAAGGCAACAATAAACAACAAAGTCCTGCTTGGAATAGGATACTCTTGATTTGGAAGATGAAGCAGAGGCCATGGAAGAACAAGATGATGTTGTTCCTCCCAACTCATTGTCTAACAGTGTTGAGAAAAAGAAGAAGAAGGAGCGTATACAGTCAAAAGTGTCAAGGTTCCTTGACATGGATAAACTAGAAGAAATGGTGAATTCCAATTCTTTTATTTAATATTTGTTGTAGCTAAATTTGAAGTGATGTTTGAATTCCTGCTATTACAGGGCAAGGAAGAAGAATGGAGTCCTAGCCTTGACCTAATTTTCCATGTCATTGCAATATAAATGGGTGAGGCTAATAGAGATTTACATGTAGATGGGGAGAGCACTGACCTGCAAGTGGGGCAGGGAAATAGAGATGGACATGGGGATGGGTAGAGCTCTGGCCTCCAAGTGGGATAGGTTAATAGAGATGGACATTGGGATGGGGAGAGCACTGGCCTGTATGTGGAACTGGGTAACAGAGATGGACATGGGGATAGGGAGAGAACTAGGTCACAAGTGGGAGGGGGTAGTAAAGATGGGCATGGGGATGAGGAGAGTGTTGGCCTGCAAGGGGGAGATGGAAATAAAGATGGACATGGGGATGGGGAGAGTAGTGGCTTGCAAGTAGGAGAGGGTAATAAAGATGGACATAGGGAGGGGGAGAGCATTGGCTTGCAAGTGGGAGATGGTAATAAAGATGGACATGGGGATGGGGAGAGCATTGGCTTGTAAGTGGGAGAGGGTAATAAAGATGGACATGGGGATGAGGAGAGTGCTAGCCTACAAGGGGGAGATGACAATAAAGATGGACATGGGGACTGAGAGAGCAGTCGTGTACCATCTATATTGGTAATAGACCCAACACACTTCCATGTTTTTGTTCTCATTTCTTTATGAATCTTTTAACGTTCCTTGAATTATGCTTCACATGAATGTCATTTCCATTGCAGCCAAATCCAGTGGATGAAAAAATGATAGAGTTCAATGGCATCACTTTTAAGGTTAGTGATCACATTGATCTTTGGAGGAAACATAAATGGGTTGGAAAAGGCATTGTACATGTTGTCAACCCAAATTCTCAAACCCATTGGTTTAACCACCCAAAAATTGTGTGAGAGTCAACATTGTTTAGGCCATTGCTGGTGAATGCTATGTGCCTTTTCCACGTCCTAGTACAGAGACTGTCGAAGAGTGCATGGGAAAATTCATGGTATGGAAGCTCTTTGAGATGAAGCATTTTGTTCTAGAGGTACACATAAATGATATTTTGTTGTATATATATCATACTACCTATATTGTTTCCATGCATACATTAATTGTGATTAATCGTTTGCTAGAGGGCGAAGGTGTTAAACTTGCCAAGGACAAAGAACAACCTATGAAGAAATCTATTGTTTCATGTTCATCATCCATGAGGGTTTGTGGAATTGGAATCACCCCTCCCAAAATACACAAGGACCCTAAGAAACGTGCCATATATTATGCAGGTATGAATTCAATTGCAAAGAATGGGCAACACAAAAATTGATGAGATAGGCTCAAAATACGTATTCTGCATTGTGGGTTTCATTATTTCATTATTGACTAATTGTGGTGTAGAGATATACCATTTTCATATGTTTCAACACTATGTTGTTATACATTTGATACTAGACTTTTCATGGGCCTCTCTAATTATTTGATTATTGAACAATTATGCTGAACATATATACTATTTTCATGTCATTGGAACACATTATTGTTATCCATTTCATATCATACATTTCATAGCCCTGTAATTGTTTTGTTACGATCAAGAATGTAATGAAGTCCACTTTCAATTTTTAGAACAAGTATTTCATTGACTATATATGGCATATTTCCTTTTTCCATGTGATTGGAACAAATAAAATGCTAGTAGTGTTTGTAGTCTTGGAAAACACATTGTCCCCTATCATTTATTTTTTTATGATAATTATTTCTTTCGTTACGACCAATAATGCAATGAATTCCACTTTGAAATTTTAGAGCAAGTCTTTGCTAGAGTGGAGATGGAAATTTTCCCTTTTCCATGTGATCGGAACAAATAAAATGTAGTTTTGGAAAACACACTATCCACTGTTAGTTATTTCCTTATGATAAGTAATTATTTCTAATTCTCCATAAATGCATTTAAGTCCACTTTCATATTTCATGAATTTTTTTTTATTTTATATGCTCCAAAAATGTAATCGAGTCCACTTTCAAATTTGATAACTACTTTGGTTGAGTAAAAATGGAATTTCCTTTTTCCATGTGACGGGAACAAATAAAATGCTTGCATTTCTTCCAGTGTTGGAAAACGTACCATCCTATATTAGTTACTTTGTTATGAAAACTTACTTATGTATGTCATCTTACTTTACAAATATAAGCTCATTTTAATATCTTTGATCATGTAATTATTGAACAATTAAGGTGTGGAATTACATTATATTTGATGATGTAATTATTGAACAATTATGGTGTGGAATTACATTATCTGTGATCCTATAATTTTTCATCAATTATTGCGTGGAATTACAGTACTCTTGGTATGTTTGAAGACTACAGTCTTCTGCCAAGAGTGCCATTGTGTGATTGTTAAGTTGTATTGTTAATCTTGCCATCAAGGCTCCAATCCCTTTGGGGTTTACTTTTTGAAAATTTATATTGGGGATGAGGTCCCCCATTTGTGACCACACCAGTTCATAGCTCTGAGTCAAAAGCATTTATTGCTCTTAATTAAATAAAATATAATACTATGTTCTTGCAGATTTCATGACACTTTTTGTTGCCATGTAAAATTTCATTACAAAAAATGTCAAATGCCATCAAATAATGGTAGGAAATGCCACCTCAAGTCTTATTATTTATGTCAAACTTACTTACAATTGTAAGCACATGCAACTACCACTTTCTATTATGCAAACTATAAGAAAACAATGTATTGAAGTTGAGCTTCAAAATTTTTAACAACCCTTACTTTCAACAAATATTTCATTTTAATATTTGTTCATATGTTTCCAACAGAAAATGCACATAATAGTTGCATGATGGAAAACACACTAGGTTGTGACTCCATTCTAAATTCTTGTTGAATGATTGCTTTCTTTTATGCAAACTTTAACAAAACAATTTTTTGAAGTTCACCTTATTTTTTTATGACAACCCTTGCTTTCACCAAACATTCCATTTCAATATATGATCATATGTTTGGAACAAAAAATGCACACATTAGTTGCATGATGGAAAAAACAGTGGGTTGTGACTCACTTCTTATTTGATGCAAACTATAATAAAAAAATGGTTTGAAGTTCACCTTCTTGTTTTTTGACAACCCTTACTTTTAGCAAAACACTCTTGTTCAATATCTACTCATATGTTTCCAACACATTATTTACATAACAGTTGCATCATGGAGAACATAGTGGGTTGTGGCTCACTTCTTATTTTATGTAGGCTATAAGAAATGAATGTTTTGAAGTTCACCTTCTTGTTTGTTGACAACCCTTACTTTGAGAAAAACCCTCTTGTTCAATATCTGCTCATATGTTTCCAACACAAAATTTACATAGCTATTGCATCATGGAAAACACAGTGGGTTGTGGCTCACTTCTTATTTTATGTAGGTTGTAAGAAATGAATGTTTTGAAGTTCACCTTCATATTTTATAATTTCCCTTTCTTACATCAAAAGTTCCACACAAAAAAAAAGTTGCAAGATGGAAAACATAGAGGGTTGTCTCTCACTTCCCAATTCTTCTAGAAAGACAAAACTTTCTATTATGAAAACTGTAAGAACATAGTGTATTGAGGTTCACCTTCATATTTTATAACAACCCTTACTTGCAGCAAACATTCCCTTTCAATATCGTTATACATTTGGAGCACAAGATGCACAAAAAAAAAGTTGCAGGATGGAAAACACACAGGGTTGTCCTACACTTTTGAAATCTTGTTCAAAGACAATAGTTAGTGCTATGCACACAATAAGAACACAATGTATTTAATTTCACCTTCATATTTTATGACTGCCCTTGCTTGCAACAAAAGTTCCACACAAAAAAAAAGTTGCAAGATGGAAAATACAGAGGGTTGTTCCTCACTTCTCAATTCTTATTCAAAGACAACACTTTTTATTATTCAGACTATAAGAACACAGTGTATTTAAGTTCACCTTCATATTTTATAACCACCCTTACTTGTAGCAAACATTCCATTTCAATAGCGTTATACATTTAAAACACAAGATGAACAAAAAAAGTTGGAGGACAGAAAATGCACAGGGTTGTCCCTCACTTTTCAAATCTTGTTGAAAGAAAACAGTTAGTGTTATGCACACCATAAGAACACAATTTATTGAATTTCACCTTCATATTTTTATAACTTCCCTTGCTTGTAGGAAACATTTGATGACAATGCAGGGGTCAAACAACTCATCTTGCTATGCTCTTGCAAACAACTAAGATCACTAAACTAGAAAACTTCACCTTTCAGGAAACTTTCCTTTAGAAAACCATTGTTTCAAAATACCCAAACTGAGAACCAATCCCAGAAACCTCTTATATATTCCTCAAAACACTTTAACCAACAACAAATGACTGACAAAAATCAATCCCCAACTTGAACACCTCGATATGTGAACTTTCAAAGTAGACTGTCCTTAACTGACCTAATTAGGCTTCCTTTAATCATTCAATTTGAAAAACAACAAAAAAGACTCTCTTACACTCTTAAATTAGTTCCATGGAATGTAAAATACTCTATTTGAATGAATCTTCAATGTCTTTTTAGCCTTTCAAGGAAGGAAATTCCAAACACTTCAAATACTGTTCAATCTAGGCCTTTTGACAACTCTGTCCTAACAAGACAGTCAATAAATGGTCTCCAAATACTCATAAATTCACCAATCCATATCTTTTAATGGATTAACCTATGCCCAAAAACCTTTTCAAAATAAAATTGCACAACAACGACTCATATTCCACAAACAAAACTCATCAAGTCACCAATGTACAGAGTCATTTACATATTTTATGCATTTTCCAAACCATGGGCTTCATGATAACTACCCAAAACCACCTTACCATGCTCTTCAACCTTCACATAATTTAGAATACTCATCAAAAATTCCTCTCACCAATTTTGAGGAGATTCCAATGGTGCAAATTTGATAAACACATTTTTTATTGTACACTGTTTACCCTAACTCAAGGTTTTAGCTGCCTAGAAAAAAATTCAATATCTTTGAGAATTGTAAATGGATTTATATGAAACCAAATGAATCATAAAGTAGAATCATATGGATATCATTTAAAATGGATGAGGAGACAATTTATCCCCAGAATATGGTCATACAATGGCCTCAAACATAGAAAATGCGGGAAAATAACTTAAAAACAGAGTATGTCATTGATTTTTTCACTCTTACATCAAAGACAACTCTTTCTATTATGTAGAGTGTAAAAAAATAGTGTATTTAATTCCACCTTCATATTTTATTACAACCCTTACTTGCAGCAAACATTCCATTTCAATTTCCTCATATGTTTGGAACACACTATGCACAAAAAAAAGTTGTAGAATGGAAAGCATGTAGGGTTGTCCCTCACCTCTAAAATCTTATTCCAAGAGAATATTTTATGTTATGTAGACTGTAACAAAATAGTGTATGAAAGTTCACCTTCATATTTTATAACCCATTACTTGCAGAAAACATTCCATTTCAATATCCTTATACGTTTCTAAGAGAAGATGCAAAAGAAAAGTTGCATAATGGGAAACACAGAGGGTTGTCTCTCTCTTCTCAATTCTTCTTGAAAGAAAATAGTGTCTGTTATGCAGACTACAACAAAAAAGTGTATTCAAGTTCACCTTCAAACTTTATAACAACAATTTGCTTCACACAATGAAATTTAAAACATTTCGAGTCAATATTATAGAATCTGAAGAAAATTATAATCCACCTTGAATACTGCTAACACTGAGAACTATGCCAACCATTTATGAACATGTATAATCTCTACATTCTTAGCATCTGAAAGGATTTTCCATAGTCTAATTTTCAAGGTGGAATTGATAGCATACATTGTTGGTACCCTGTAATTTGCATGTAGCAACCTGAATGAGGGTTGGACATGGTGGATCTCAAACTTGACAATGTGGTTGAATTTGAACAAGGCCAAAAACCATTCCTCCAAAGGACCTATGTGATTACTAATTAGAGATTCCCCCTTGAGGAATCTCATAAACCTCATGCTCAGCTATTCCATAAGATTTTGCTTGTGTATGATAAGTATTGGTTTAATGCACGCCTTCCAGATGCATCCAACTAGGAAAAGGTCTTGAATTCCTATGTAAAGAGACATTGGCCAATCGCATAAATTTACAATCTCTATTTGTAGATTGTAATATTGAATGTCCATGCCCATATGTGCCCATACACCAAAGAAAATGTTGAAGAAGTGAGCATAATTATCATAGTGCAAATCTATGCGGTTTGGCCCTTTTCTATTAATTCTCTTTAACATCTTTTCCTGCAACCTATATGGGAGGCTCAATTCCTCAATTTGAGAAAGAATATTGCATGGAAGATATGGGTGGTAGTTGTTCAACCAACTTGCCACCCATGCTCGTGAACTATGGGACATCTTCTATAGAACTACAATAGCATGTACTAAAATTCCTGAAATGAAAGACTAAACAACTTTTTTCAGAAGGCACACCTGCATTCTCTATTTAGAAAGACATTGCAATGCAATGGAAATAGTGAAAAAGAAGTGAGAAAAGTGGAAGATATACATAATGTTAGCACTGAAGAGATTGTACCTATTGTTTGGAACTTAACAAGGCAACAGGTGTATTATCTCCAATGGGCATATGGGAACGTATGAGTCGAACAGTAGGAAGAACAATACCTGAAAGGGAAGACAACCAAAATTTTAGGACATAGAAAAACATTATCTAATTAGAAACACATGAAAGAGTTGCTAAAAAAATTCAAAGCGAAACAAAAATTTTCATAACGAACTAACTGTGTACGGATAGTGTCTTTTCCAACATGGAAAATAATGTGAGCATTCTATTTGTTGCAATAAGATGAGTTGAACTAATGAATTGTAGAAAATATATTTTTGTAGTTTATGTTCATATCACTAATTATATTCATTGCACTTATGTATCTTTCTTACTCAAAGCATTACTTCTCATTTCATAACAAAAAAAAGTATGTTGATACATGACAACCCTTACTTTCACCAAACATTCCATTTCACTATATGTTCATATGTTTCCAAAAGAAAATGCACATAACAGTTGCATGATGGAAATACAATGGGTTATGACTCACTTCCTATTTTATGTAGACCATAACAAAACAATGTTTTGAAGTTCACCTTCTTGTTTTGTGGCAACCCTTACTTTCACCAAACATTCCATTTCAAGATGTCTTCATATGTTTCAAACAGAAAATGCACATAACAGTTGCATGATGGAAAACACACTAGGTTGTGACACTTCTTATTTTAAGTAGACTATAATAGAATAATGTTTTGAAGTTCACCTTCTTTTTTTATGAAAACCCTTACCTTCAACAAAACACTCCATTTCAATATTTTTTCATATGCTACAAACACAAAATGTACATCACAGTTACACGATGGAAAATAGAGTGGGTTGTGTCTCACTTCTTATTTTATGCAAGTTGTAAGGAAAGAATGTTTTTCATTGTAGGTCAATAGACTCAAATTTGTCAACTTAACTATCTCAAACTCTTAACAACCCCTGGAAATAATCATTATTGTAGAGACCCATTTCAATCCCCCTCAACAAACTTCAAACCCACATATGACTCTTTCGGAACAACTTGCACAAAAACAAGAAATAACGTTGTCCACAAGGCCAATTAGGCAAAATTTACAAAGAGACACCACTCTAATCATACAACCAACCCAGGAAACCAATGGGGCAGCTCTCACTATCCCTCAAAACCACCAAATCCACCCTTGGTTTGTAGAGACTATCTTTCCCAAATGCCTATTCATGAAACCCTTATTTCAAGCCATTGACATGAGGGTAACTTGGAAAACTATATTCCACTCTTTATCAAACCTTCAAACCAGCTCAAACACCTTTATTCAAGCTTGTAGATGCTTAAAACAACAAGGGATATCACTGTCCTCACCTTTTTGATGAAACCCTAACCTTAAACCTCACTTTTCATGCTCTTTTCCACTCACAATCTACACGCACAAAAACTCAAACCACCTAATTCATTTCTCCCTTAAGAAAAACATCATCCAAATAACAAAACCTAACCTATTAGAATCATTTCTTGAGCCATAGAGATCACATCGCTAATTACATCCATTGCATTGCACATCTTTCATAAGGCAACTTTTAGTTTCAGTCTCAGTAGAATTAAATCCTCACAACCAAACATTCAAACAACACCCTTTTAGTTCTACTCACCATGATCTAATGACCTTTCCAAATGTGTTTTGTGAGTTTACAAGAGCTCGAAGGTGTTGTAGGTGATTTTGCATGTTGCCATGCATGGCAAGAATGAGTAGTTCTAGGTGAAATATGGTGGTTTTAGTAAGTGAATGTCTATCAAACTTGGGGGCAGAAAATTTTAAGCTAATATTAAGTTTTTCTAGGCTTAATTAGTCATGTTTGAAGAGTGTTTAGATAGTGGGAAGCTTGGGAACATTGACTTCCATAAAAGCCTCATGAAAAATGGCTCAAAATGAGGCTTTAGTGAAATAGAGTCTTGGGAAGCGTATCTTCCAAAAGTAATTGTGGATTTTCTAGTTTTGGTCATTGGTTAATGCTACCCCATCAAAATTTCAGGTTTGGGAAGAGTTAAAATATGAGTCTCTTTGTAAAATAGGCCTATTTTGGGGTCTATGACAGCAAAGAAGAGCTTGTTTGAAGTGTTTGTTCCAAAATAACCTATTGAAGTTTTGTAGTAGGTTTGAGTTGGGAATAATGATTGTTTCAAAGTGTGAAGATTTGGGTGATTGAGTAATTTATTGGCGTGTAAAGTTGAGAAAATAGTTCTGCAGACCCAAACAACAACTGAGAAGATAAACCAACAAACTTACCAATCACTAATTCTTACTTGGAAACCATTACGAAGCCTTAAAATAGGTTTAACCAAGCTTTATGTGATAGGAATAATCCAAATATTCTCTCTCCCAACTTTATTTTACCATATTCACAATTTCATGCATTGAAGACTCTAACCCTAGTAGCATTATAACTTGGAAAAAGCGGACATCCATCGAAACTACATTGAAACCCCATAAGCTATTTATTGTTCTAGAAACCAATTTTTGCCAATTTTAACATATCACAAATTCAAATGCTATTTTTTTGAAAAGAATGCTTGAAAACATGACAATACCACTTGAAATGCACTTAATTAGCCCAAATTTACAAAGGAGGTCTTAAATCATCATCAAAACACCTAACGACTTCAAACAGTCCTTTAACAAGTCTCAAAACTTAGGAATCGTCTACTTTTAGGAATAGAAAGGCTCAAGCAAACGCTGATCTACTAAACCCTTACTTTATGCACAAAAAATGCTCTAACAAATGAGGGTTTAATAGAATAATGTATTCCAAACCTTACCATGTTCTGCCACCATATGAAACATGTTTAGAAATGTCTACCCATGCTTTAGGAACAAAATTTCAGCCCCATTGAATGCACTTTCCTCAATTACGAACTTGTACGCATCCTTTTTTATTGGAAAACTTTTGTATTTTCTAAAGATTAGCAACCAAACATTGAATGCTTTGCTTCCCCTACATGATTCAATAGGAACACTTCTTAAATCATCCTAATTAAACCCATTACAATCCATCCCACCATTCCTCTAAACCGACATTAGTTGGATGGAGGTCTAAAACCTCACAAGACTCTCAAAACCCCTTGTTAAGGGTTCATAGAAATATTTTGAATTTCTTGCTCTTTACACTTCTAAATTTCATTCAACCTCTTCTAAATACCTTGAATGGATTTTCCACCCACTGAACTAAGTAAAAAAAACAAAAATCTTACCTAAAGATGAAGGTTCATTGAACTATGCTTGTGCAATCCTTAGTAAGACTTGAAGAAGCAGTAGAGTGAAAGCACGTTGGCCGACATCAGCCTGTCACCATAGCCAAATTTTTATAAGGAAGCATGGTATTGCATAACATCATACTAAAAAATTGGACTTATGTAAGCATAGTTATTAAATTTGAACCATACCTTCCATTTGGTTTACACTTGTGAAAGACAGTCATCAATGAGGACTCCTTCCCTCGAGTTGGAATGTTGAAGGGAACAAAAAAAACCAAAAAAGAAATCAGAAATTTTATGACATGGTACAAGCACATACTGTAAAAAAGAAATTTGCAATACCATTTCCTATTACAATATATAAATTGAAATGGGTTTTCTCATAGTCACCCGTATTAGATGTTGTATCCTCTGCCACATCCATAACAGTTGTGCCTGAAGTCTCACATTGCATATTGACATTTAGATTCAATCTATTGTTTGTGGAGAAGGGAAAGGAGTCATCCAGAGGGTCCAATGATCTGACTATTGTATGAAGTGCTTCATACATTGGGTTGGACATCGACGACAATCCCTGCTTGCACTAAACCATGGATGCATGCAAATGGTGCTAGTTGTAGCTTGATCAGGATAAAAAATGAATTCAAATGACAATGCATTTGATTTCCATAGGTCCTCTAGAAACCTATCCACACATTCTGCGTATGATTGCACCTATTGTAGAGATTGTGGTGGTGTACACATCACTTTGTTCAAGAGTTCATTTATATCATTCCAAAGAGACATTGTGACCACATGTTCATCATATACATGAGTCATAGAAGAAGCTTGTGTAAGGGTGAGAACATTAGGATTGTTTTCTTCTATGCCCCCCTATGACAATGTCTCATTCAAATCTATCCCTCTATCAATTGGTTGACCTCCCCCATCTAAATAACCACACAAAAGAAATTTGTATTAGGAAATAGAAAATGAAAAACACAATTGACTCCCATAAAGTAATGTAATTCAAATTGAAATTCACTTATTGTGGACCACCCCTTCAACATCAAATAATATTTTAATCAAGTTAGCAACCTTGAGGACATGTTTGCAAGTGTTCCCCTACAAACTCCAAGGGCAGTCACAAAAAAAGGTGCTCCAGAAATTTCTAAACAAGGTAGTGCATTGACCTAATTTGACTTTACTCCTAGTACCATCCAGGATCTGTTTCATTGGGAATACAATCATCATCAGGAATTGCCTTGGCCTGCTCCAAACTAGATCGCATATTTAAACACTTTTGGTTTGTCAAAAAACCATAATGCTGAAACTTTTTCTTTTTCCTATAAAATGGTTCCATTTTATACACAAGTGTGTAATACAAATAGTCCATTCTCCTAGTGCATTTTTTTGAACGATCACATAAGTACTGAGTTTTGAGTGCGTAATGGTACAACTCAATGGCTGCATTCATATCCTGGTTGCCATGTGGGAATAGTCTATAATTTTTCACCCACATGGATGCAAAAAAATTTGTAATAATCAAGTAAATCACAATGTATTAGAGGTAACATCAAAGAATTTGAATTGTGTGAATCCTGCGAGGTGATGAAAATTGTCAACTCACCAATTTGACCTTCTCCTTTGCACCAAGTCTTGTTGAAGTACTCTAAGAATCAGGGTTGATCATTGAACCCCTAAAAGAAAGAGTTCAATAACTAAGTGACACTATCTTTGGTGTCACTGATTGCCATCATGATCGCACCAAGACTACGAAATATGTCCATTGGTCTTTCCTTGGCTACGTACTTATATACATTCTTTAGCCAAGCCCTTTTGGCATGCCAAAGGAATAGAAGCACAAGACATTGAAATATAGCCCTAATAGACAATACAAATGATATTGCTTACCACTCAACTATATGAGAAGTGGCATTGAAAATAAATAGCAAATGAGAAAGGTACACAAATGAAGAAAGGGATACACATATTGTATGTCTTGGATTTTTGTAGTCGCATCATTGGTAATAAATGCATTGATTCTCTAGTTAGGTTTGGCTCTTCTTCCATGGTCATGCAATACATGTAGCCACACAGAGATGTCCTCAATTTTGTTTTGTGAGGAGACTACCCATGCAACTAACACACCACTTTGTTGCTCGTCGCAAACGAGGAGAGTATACAATGGATATTGTAGATAGAACAACTCACTATGAGCATTGTTAGGTTTATAGGTAGCAAGATCATTGAAAACATGAAGAACTATTTGTCAACGTTTGTATGGCCTCAACCCATATTTGTTAGTTGGAAACATGGAATCCATCGAGAAGACTGAATTTTGTGAGTGGCTAACCATCCTATCTAGAATCCATGGAGTCTAAACCCCAATAATAAAACATGTATTGCTCCCATTGGGTTGTTGAAAGTAGAATTTGTCAGAGTCATGTCCACTCCGTAGTAGGATACTTGTTGAATCAACTTTCTATTTTAGTGTGTGAGTAAAACACTTCTTTTGCTAGGCATTCATTACATCGTTTCTTGTAAGGAATTGATCTCTCTTGGACATCATGCCACATAAGATAGGATCACTGATGTGTCTATCCATTATTGCATTGAAACTGACGTCCATGAGAAAAAGGCTGTCAATATAGCTTTTGTACTTCGTAGATAGATTAGCAGTAAACATAGAATGCTTCTCTCCACTTGTGTCATGAATGCCATGGAAAAATTGACCATTTTTATCAACGTGGAACATTTCTATGTGGATAATATAAGAAGCATTAGGTTTTCCATTCATAACCTTTACCATGAAGTGGTATTGAAAACCTCACATTTGTATAAACGTTTTATGTGGTTTCTTCTCTGGTGGAGGTTGGTCTCTATTGTCTTGAGGACAGTATTGACATCAGTAGCTGCAAAAAAGGAATCATCTCATCATGTTGAACCAAGAGAGAGTAAAATATCATTCGACCATAGAAATGAATGTTGAAAGATACAAACCTCTAATACAAAATTGTTTTTCCATAAGTTTTATCGTTGAGGGGACATGAGGTGGTAGGTTATCTTGTTTTCTTGTACACAAATTTAGTTTCAAAACCTTCAACGAACATTTCACCGCGAATGAAATGATCAAGTCTCATAAGAGGAATTGTTGCAGGAAGGTCAGGGACCTTATCCTTGTTGACAGAAATAGTAGCCCATTCCAAATCAAAAGAGGAAAAAGGAGAGCGTCCATTTTTTACATCTTGCACTTGCAATTTGTCTTGCTTCTTTCATTTCAAACTTCTCCCCATTCTAGGAAATGACAGAATTAAAGGAATATTTAAAATTAGTGTGGATTGTGTCAAGAAAAAGAAAGAAATCATTAATTAAACATAGATAAAATGTGCTTGAATTGTTGTCACCCACGTGAAACCAATAGGAGGTTGTCGGCTTCAACCAAGGAAAATTAAAGGTGATAGATTCAATCAAGCTAAGCATAAAATATAACAAAAATGAAGGATGGAAATCAGACAGTCCATCTCAACGTACACGTGGACATAGACAACGACAACAAAAACTGACAAGCAAAACCTTTGATGAAATCCTTATATGCAAAAAAAATAAACAAAAAGTACATACATTGCTGTGAGCAATGCCAAAATGATAACATGTTTGTTGCATTTGTTGAAAAAAAATGATTTAGTAATGGAGAGTATGAGGAAAGGTATAAAGCTGCAAAATTTTCTATCAACCATGATGAAAACAAATGAAGGTTGGAAAACACAACATATAAATGAGCCTCCATGCTAACATAAAGACTACAACCCTGCATGTAAATATAACAAATATTTCAGAGAATATGGGGTGTAAAAACCTTGTTTACCTAAGTAGGCATGTTGTGATATTCATCCTTCCATTTCGTGTGACTTAACATGAGGAGCAAACACATATCTAGCAATTAACGAAATAAACAAGTGAAGTATGAACCACACGATCAATGGTTCAACCTAGAACTTTGTATGTGGTGTAGGAGTGTAACATGCATCACAATATGTGTATATGCATAAAAATGGTCATGTCTAATTAATCCTGGCCTTTAATTAAATATTTATTATTTAATTAATTTCTTTCTTAAATTCCTCTACATATAAATAAATTTAATTATTTATTTATATTGTTCACCTACTTTATTCTTCCACTTTAATTAAATAAATTCATTTTATTTAATTACCACTTTCTTAAGTCCACTTAATTAATTAAATAAATATCATTGTTTATTTAAATTAATTATCACATTTAAGTTTAATTAAAATATTTGATTTTAATTGAATTTAATTTCCTTTCTCCTAAATCAAATATTAATTAAATATTATTATTTGATTAATTCCACATGTCACTTTCCAAATCTTAATTAAATATTTTATTTAATTAAGAAAATCTCCATGTCACCCATAAATAAATAATTGAATTTATAATTCATTATTTATCTTCTTAAATTTTTCCAAAATCCTCTAAAAGGATGATTTTTATCATCTCATCTTATCTCTTCCTTGAAAAAGGAAACAATTTTATCTTCTTAAATCTTTCCAAAATCTTCTAAAAAGATGATTTTTATTATCTCATCTTATCTTTTACATCAAAGAAGAAACAAATCTTGCTTTCTGTTTTTCTTCTATTTTTCTCTCCAGTCTTCTCCATCTTTGACCATTCAATCTACCAAAATTATCACAGTCGTTGATCACATCAACCAATCAAAAGCTTTTGAAAACTCTATAAATACCACTATGAATCCAAGCATTGGTTACACTCAGATAGACATACAAAGATAGATACATATATGCATTAGAGACAAAAGATTAACATTTTAGAATTATCAGCATAACATTCGTAATTTTACATTCTAGCAATCATATTTAGCATTCATAACATTTTAATCATATCTTAGCATAGCATGCATTCATTTTTAATCTCATTCTCTAGGAAGACTATTTGTTGAGCCTAACATACAATTTAAGAGCAAGCCGGAATCAACAAAAACATTGGAGATAGAGGATGATAGGACGACATCAAGGACAAAAGACTGAGTTTGCATTTCTTTTTATTTGATTTTTTGTTTTGATATAATGTCTTATTGGTGTGTTTGATTTTTTTTTTTTACATATTGATACACTTAAAAATTGATCACACATTTTTGGCACCTACCATGGGGCCCTTGCCCCATTTTTAACGTATACTTGTAGAGTTTTCTGATAGGTTTTCGAGTTCTGAAGTTCAGATTTTCAAAAAAAATCACATTTTAGCGCATACGTGGGTTTCTTTAGCACATCCAGGTCTTCTTTCAATGCTTTTATAGGTCTTTTGGTGCATTTAGGAAATTTTTTAGTGCATCTAGGAACTATTTCAGGGCATCTAGGGAACAAAATGACACATCCAGGGAATGTAATGGCGCATAAATTTAGCTCACTTTATCAAAATCTTGTTAAAAAAAATATAGCATTCTTAGATTAGTGCATTTAGGATTTTCTGCAACGCTTATGGGTTCTATTTTAGTGCATTGACTCTTTGTTTTAGCGCATATGTCTAACATTTTAGTGCATATAAGTTGTAACTAAACATAGTTCTGAGTCTAACACCTTCCACAGACAGAGTTTATTTTTTTTGGTTAAAAAGAAGCAACCCTCGGGTAGACACGTCAATTTAAAAGGAACCAATCATCGAATAGACATGAAATTTAAAAAGAAGCAATCATAGGATAGTCACCACACATTGATTTTGTGGTTAAAATGAATCCCATTCTTGTTGTGAAGCAATACATTCACATAGATTAAATCATTGTCATTTGGGCTCTAAAAAGAACACTGTCTACTTTTTCTGTGGAAATAGGTTTATGTTTTCCCCTTAATTGAGTGATCAAAATACTAGACTTTCCTTTTTAATTTCTGCAATTTTAATGCTTTATTACATCTTGTAGAGGGCCTGCTCTTCTAGAAAAAAGTACTCACCCAAGAGGAACGACCCAAGTGGGTTCAAGCCAAAGCCAGGCTATTCCACCTCATTATAAAATTTAAAGAAAATTTGGGGAAAACCACTTTTTTCGGTAGTGTGCAAGATAACCATCCCCAAAGCCTGTGTTCTAAAGGTTGGAAGGTCTCCTGAGTGAGTTAATTATTTCTGCACCTAGTGAAAACCCTTACTATGAACCTAGTGTAGTAGCCAACTATGTTAGTTTTCAAACATCCTAATAATCACAGTGCAAGGGGAGGGAAGAATCTACCCCCAAGACACTCACCATATAATTTCCAAGGACCGTTTGCTTAGGGGATCTAGTATCCACTTCTGTCACTCTGAGTACGCACCTAGAAAAAACAAAAACAAGAGTGCCCCTTCAAGGGTGACACGGCTCTATGAGTTGATGCAATTCTAAGATGTGGGTTGTGGTTATTATGATGACCTACTTGAGTACTAAGAGTGAGTCTTCCTGAATTGTCTTTTATGTGAAAAACATGTGAAAACACTTTTTGAAAAAAAAATTGAACATACACTTGATGTTTAGTATAGGGCTTAAAAATAATTGTTTTCAGAGTGTTTGTTGTGTTTTCAATCACTTTAATTTAGATAAAAGATCATCTGAAATGAATGTGCAAAAGTGTTCGAAAAACTACTTTGGAAAACTGTTTTAGTGCATCTAAGGTATATCTTAATGCATATAAGGTTTGTTCTAGCACATTCACTGGTTAGTTCAGTGCATATAGAGTCTTTTTTCGTGCATTGAATGTTTTAGCACATAGGCTGAATATTCTGTAAACATGTTTTGGTCACTATCAAAACATTTTTGTGTAGCGCATCTAAGACATATTGTAGCTAATCTGAGGTTTGTTGCAATGCATATGCCTATTTCTACAGTGCATATAGGGTATAGAGTAGAGCATATGTCACTTTCTAGAATTGTTACTTTTGACATATCTGAGTTTGTACCATCTTTGGTCCAGTAGCATTTTGACATTTCTCTCATGCTTAGAGAGTGGAAATCAACCAAATTTGTCAGGAAATCAATTACCAATAGGATCAAGAAACCCAAGAAAAATTTAGGTTACAAGAAAACCTTGCAATGAAGAAATTTTTTGTATAAAATTTGAAACATCTTGCTCCATTATCATAAGTTTCTCCATAGGTACCAAGATTTTGCTAGGGGTTTACCAACAAGTATGCTATAGAGCCTTTAAATTCACGAGCCTATTTCCAGAGAAGAGCTCTATCACAATGACACAATCAAAATCAACCTCTCAAATTTCATTATCTACCACAACCTTCCATTGAATATCCAACACATCCCATTCAAATCCTTCAGTGAATTTAATTAGGCTATCATTCTTCAAAAACAAGGATCAAATCTTAAAAGTGCACCTTTCAAGAAAATTTCTGATTATTGATTCAACTTCCCCAACAAGATTCTGATATCCTTTATCATTGGAAGCCACAATAAAGAATTAGGAATGTCTTTTGATCATATCATAAGATTTTCATCTTATCAGATCAAAACATCATCATTTTTCCACTTATCAAATTGTGATCTAAGTCTAGAAGAACATTTCAAAATCATATGCCTATTTTTACAAGATCTCAATACAATAAACTAAAAGAGAATATTCAACAAGATACCCGAAGAACTCAAGAAGAAGGTGAGGGTAGCAATCCCCTTTTTAATGACATGGGAAAAAGAGAAAAAAATATGTTCCCTTTCAACAAAGAAATGAGAAGAACTCCTATAGATAGTGATTATGAATGAGATGAAGAACATCACCTTAGAGAGGCTGAGCAAGATCCCAAATTTCACAAAGCCTTAGAAAAGATCTTAGAGTGAAACAAAGGGAAATATTTCCTATATTTGGCTGAAAAAGGAGCTAAATTGCCTCATGATTTTGATACTGAGAACTTAAAGAAAAGTCTTGATGAAACACCCTTGTCTGATATTAGTGCCTTATCTCAACAGGTTAAGGCACTTCAAGGAAAAATTAAAGACATGCAAGGGGGAACCACAATGAATACATATGCTCTTGATGACATCTGTCCTTATCCTTTTGACCGACGTCTCAACATGATCCCATTTCCCAAACATTGTGAAATCCCAATGTTTGATCATTACAATGGGAAATCAGATCCAATCAATCATATTAGGGACTCCCAAAATATGACTTTAGATTTTTCCCATGAGGATACATACTTGATGTGTTTGTTTCCTAGGATTTTTGGATGCCAATCTATGGAATGGCTATCAAAAATCACACCGCCTATCAAGAAATTTGGGGAATTAATTAATGAGTACATATCACAATATTCCTACAACATACAACATCAAATAACCATGATTGATCTCTGCAAGGCTAAATAGAAACCCGGTGAACCATTCATTACATTTCTTCAAAGATGGAGAAGATTATTTTCTAGATACCCATGTCATGTTCCTGAAAAGGAAAAGATCACCACTTTCATAAACAACTTAGATCAAGAGGTAAGCTATCATCTTAATCTTCATTGTCCTCCCTCTTTCTAGAAATTGATTGAAAATTCCATCACCATTGAAAGTGATTTAATCTAGAGAGGGATAACAAAACTTGACAAGGAAAATCCTAGCTCTTCAAATCACCACAACAAGTCTAATTTTTGAACTCATAACAAAAATGTGGTGAATGATGGTGTTGTAGATGAAAATCATGTCTTGACTAAGCCATTTTTTCTTAGTACTCCAAGTACTCCTTGCAACAATAAATAGAACAATGTCAACTCAGTCACAAATCAAGGAAACAATCCTCCTGCTTTGAGGAATAACACGAATCAAACTTTTTCTCCCAATCAAGGGAATGCCAACAATCAAGGTTACCATGGAAATAATAACAAAAATGACTTAGGAAATACATCAATCATGAATCCCCAATGATCTTCATTCTTCTCTAGCAGAAGAACTTTTACTCCATTGGGTCAATCCTTAGAATCTACATTCAAAGAATTGATGGCTAAAAATATTCTTACTTTGTTGCCTCAACGCAACTTTGAACCAAGTGTGAAGAATCCATCATGGAATGATGCATAATATTGTGATTATCATTGGTGCAAGGGCCATCACACAAATAATTGTCAAGCCTTGAAAAATAAAGTCCAAGACTTAATCGAAAATGGCACTGTCACAATAGAAGGACACCAACAATCAAATGAAGACCACCAAGAATTTTGTAACCCTTTTACCAACTATCAAAAGGGTGAGTCTTCTGGAAAAAGCATGAATCATATCAATGATCATATAATCAATCATATCTACACTGATGACAAACGATTCAATGTTATAGAAGTTACAAAAAAGTTGGAATATAGACAAGTCAACGCAACAACAAGGGCACAAGCTAATTTTTTCTTAAAGGGTGCTTCTTCAAAATCCAATGTGCCCCTACCTCAACATCAATATGACTTAGTCAATCAACTTGGAAAAAATCCTTCTCAGATTTCTATCTTAGAACTCCTAAAGATTTTCGTGGTATACAAGGAAATTCTAGAAAAGGCCCTCATTGAAACAACTATATCCACTGGTCTAGATGTGGACTAATTTCAAGCCATGGTGGAACACTTATCCTCACCCACATGCCTCTCATTCTTTGAAAAATATGATGTTTCCATGACTCATCCCCATAACTCATTGCTATACTTAGAAGTCATGATCCACAAGTTTCATGTCAGACATGTACTAATAGATGGAGGTGCTAGTTTGAACATATGTACTATGAAGTTAGTTCGAGATTTAAGATTTTCTAAGGACTCCATTGATCCCAGAAGAAAGATTACTATTAAAGCCTAAGATTATGAGGAAAGAGTGTCCAAGGGTTTAATCATGTTTCCAGTCAAAGTGGGACCTATTATCAAGAATACTTTCTGTCAAGTATTAGACCGTGATCTTGCATGCAACATCTTATTGGGTTGTCCTTGGATCCACAAAATGCAAGTTGTTTTGTCCACATATCATCAATGTCCTAAGTTTCCTTATGACGGACAAGAAATCACAATATCAGCTAATAATTCAAATAGTTAGACTTGTGCCAACATCAAAGCTAGTCAAGATACTTTTGTTCCCAACAATCAAGAAGCTCCTCTTAGTACTTCTCCCAAATTTGATACACAAATCAGTTAGTTAACCAAAAGCTTTGACAATCAACTAAAATTCAAGGAAAACAGAGTTGGGGAGTACTCTCTATGTCTTATTGATCTTCCTACATTACCTCGGTCACATTGGCAACCTTCTATCACACAACATCAAATATTTGTAGCATCAACATTAACGCATCCACCAATAGAGACAAGTAAAAAGTTTGATGGATGATTTGTCAAAGAAAAATTCCCCATGGAAGATCCTGAGGATAGACAAGTTCTAAAGTGGCATTATAAAGATGAAGACAAAATAGTTCTCAATGTCAAGATACCAATCAACCAATATGGTAAAGGGTATTCAATCATGCAAAAGATGGGCTATGATGGCAATGGTCCTATCAGGAAAAGAAAAGGAGTAGTTGAGCCTATTCACCTTCCAAGACTTTCTGCCAAAGATAAAACAAGACTAGGCTATGATACTAACTCAAAAAAAAGATCATCCAAGTAGTTGCATGATTTTGTCCTCAAATTACAAGAAGGTTTTGATACAAGAGGAGCATGTTTGATAATTTCATGGATATTATCTATGACACAGATTCTAGTGAATACGAATGAGACACCATCTACAATGATGAGTTTTGGAGGGATAAAAAGGTCGATGTGGTACAAAATTACACCCCAACTCTAATCGAAGGTGAAGGGTAGGGGTCCCAATTGCAAGGATCCAAACTACAAGGTAAGTATGATTCTAGTGATACCGCGTCGGATTTAATTGAACAAGACTATTGTGAGAACAATATCATCATTGATCTACCCCATACCTTAGATCCTACAGACAACTTCGTTATGACCATAACTATAGCCAATTTCACGTATCCTGATGACCCACTACCACTTATCCATCTCAATCTCATTGAATGGGATCTATTTGAACCTATTGATATACCTATGTTTCCAAGTGATGAATCTATCATGAACTTCCTTTCTACAGACAACACAAATGATTTTTCCACTAGAAATTTTTAGCATAGAGTCTTTAATTAGAAGAGTGCCAAGTCTCCTAGCTGCAAAAATAAAAATAAAAAAGAAAGATCTAATGGTGAAAACCAGAATCTGGTAGTGTTAGATCAAACAAAAGATAAAACAAAGAGCCTATCAGATGGTGAAAACCTTTTTAAGGCATTGGATGATGGGATACTTGACACTCTCTTGGAGCATTATCATGAGTGATCACCTATCTTGATTGAGCCTACAAAAGTAGTTAATCTTGAAACTACATAAAAACCAAGGATTCTACAATTAGCTACATCAATGATGAATAAAGAAGTACCTAAGTTCATGTAATTTCTCAAAGCAAATCAAGTCAACTTTTCCTGGTCTTATGTAGACATGCCAGGTCTTGACCGAGATCTTATAATGCATCACTTTTCCATCAAACTAGGAGTTAAACTGGTGAAACAAAAACTCAAAAAGATGCATCCTCATGTTGCATTACTATTTAAGGAAGAACTCAGAAAACTCCTTGATGTGGGATTTATAAGATCAATCGACTATGCATAATGGATCTCCAACATTGTTCCTATGTCTAAGCCCGACAAAAGTATTAAAGTGTGCACAGATTTCAGAGATCTTAATAAAGCATGTCCAAAGGATGACTTCCCACTTCCAAACATCAATACTATAGTTGATTTGATAGCTGGTCATGTCATGTATTCACTAATGGATGCTTCTTCTGGTTACAACCAAATCAAGATTGCACTTGAAGACCAGGAAAAAATAACTTTCACATGTCCATGGGGAACTTATTGTTGGAACATCATGTCTTTCGGTCTAAAGAAAGCTGGGGCTACATATCAAAGGGCTATGACTACAATTTTGCATGACATGATGCATTCATTCATGGAATATTATGTAGACGATATATTGGAAAATTCATACACAAGAGGACATCTTGAAGTATTATCCAAAATATTTGCAAGGTTAGGAAAGTTCAAAGTTCACCTCAACCCTAAGAAATGTGTTTTTGGAGTCACATTTGGAAAAATCTTGGGATACATAGTGTCCGAAAAGGGAATTGAAGTAGATCCTGCCAAGGTACAAGCAATCATGGAAATGCCTCCACCAAGGAATATTAGTTAGTTAAGATCATTACAGGGATGGCTTCAATCTATATGAAGGTTCATCACACAACTGGAAGATAAAATCCTACCTTTCACACATCTATTACATAAAAATGTCCCTTTCAAATGGGATGACAAGTGTGACATGACTTTCAAAAAATCAAGCAATACCTAATGAACCTACCAGTTCTAGTACCACCAAATCCAGACAAACCACTAATCTTATATATTTCTGCAATAGAGACATCTTTGGGGGCATTATTAGCACAAGACTCTATAGGAAAGGAATAGACAATTTATTACATCAACCAAACACTAACATGTCATGAAATAAACTACACTTTCATTGAGAAAGCTAGTATAGTAGTAGTATTTTCCTTATAGAAGTTTCAACACTACATGTTAACTCATACTATGAATCTTGTTGCAAAGATTGATCCACTTAAATATCTGCTAAGCAAGGCTACATTGACAGGAAGGTTGGAAAAATGGGTTATGATCCTAAGCGAGTTTTACACCCATTATATTGATTGCAAAGCAATCAAAGGACAAGTTATCACTGATCAACTAGTTAACACACCACTACAAGCAGAACATCCCATGCATATCAAATTTCTAGATGCTGACATCTTCACTGCAGAATCAAAATAGCCATGGTCTTTATATTTTGACAGTTTTTTCATTCAACATGGATCGGGGGCAGGCATACTCTTTGTCACCCCTCAAGGACATACCATTCCTCAGTCATATAGGCTAATGTTTCCATGCACCAAAAACATAGCCAAATATGAAGCTTTAATCATTGGACTCAAGATAGCATTAGAATGGAGAATCACATAACTACAAGTCTATGGTGAGTCACTGTTAGTCATTAATTAGATCAATGATGATTATCAAACCAAAGATGACAAACTATTGCCATATAAGAAGATGGTTGATGATTTCAAGAAATACTCCATAGATATCAAGTTCATATAGATTCCAAGACTTGATAACAAGTCAGCTAACGCCATGGCCATGATCACATCATTGTTGCAGCTCCTAGAAAATCAGGCTCACTATGAATTTTTGGTGGAACAATCATTTACACCTACCTATGACACACCTGAAATTCAATCTGATTCACCTTGGTATGGCAAGATTTATTCCTACCTAAAAGATGACATCTTACCACCTGACTTATCCTGTAACCAAAAGTGCAAGTTTATCCACCAATCCTCTCGCTATACTCTTATCACTGACACCCTCTATCACCGTGGTCTTGATGGTACTTTACTTCTATGTCTTGAATGTGATGAATCTAACAAGGCTTTACAAGAATTTCATGGTGACATTTGTGCTACTCATTCAAGTGGACTAACCTTATCCAAGAAATTGATTAGGATGGGATATTGTTGGCCCACAATGGAAAGAGAATCACTCACATTTGTGAAGAAGTGCTCAAAATTTCAGATTCATGGGAATCTCATTCATGCTCCTACATAAGAACTACAACTGTTCACGCTCACCTAGCCATTCTCTCAATGGGGTCTATATCTAGTTGGCAAGATTCATCCTTCATCATCGAACAAACACAATTTTATCATCACAACGATAGAGTACTTTACCAAATGGATTGAGGCAATACCTCTTACTAAGGTTACCAACAAACAAATCTCCTCATTCATACTCAACTATATTATTTGTTGGTATGGCATTCCTAACTCCATTATCATAGATAATGGATGACCATTCAAGAATCAAGAAGTTGATTAACTTTGTGAGAGATTTCATATTCAACACAGATATTCAACACTGTACTATCCACAAGGGAATGTCCAAGCAGAGGCCTCAAGAAAGACTATATTAATTTTTTTGAAGAAGACTGTGAATGATGCAGGGAAAGATTGGAACATTCAACTCAATCTCACATTATGAGCCTATATAACTAGCATCAAAATGCCAACAGGAGCAACACCTTATGCTCTTGTCTATGGAGCAAAAGCCATATTACCTTTAGAGGTTGAGATTCCATCACTCAGGGTATCATTGAAGGGTCTTACAAGAGCTGATGAAAACAGAGTTTCCTGACTACAAGAATTGGAACTCCTTGATGAGAAGATACAACAAGCAACTAATCATTTGAAAGCATATCAACAGATGATGTCTCGCAGCTATAATCACAAATTCAAACCATGTACCTTTCAGATTGTGGATCTTTTTTCAAAAGAGAACCCACGAAATCAACAATACAAAGATAATAAAGGAAAGATTGAACCAAATTGGTTGGGTCCATACATGGTCATAGAAGTAAATGGTTTAGGAGCATATAAACTATCAATGTTAGAAGGGGACCTATTTGACGAACCCATCAATAGTATACACCTGAAGAAGTATTATGTCTAAAGAAGTTATCATCACCCAAAAAAAGTCCTGAAAAAATAACAAAAACAATAGAAAAAGTCATGAAAAAATAACAAAAAAAAAGAAAAAATCCTTAAAAAAATAACAAAAATAGTAGAAAAAGTCCTAAAAAAATAACAAAAACAGTAGAAAAAGTCCTAAAAAAATAACAAAAATAGTAGAAAAATTCTTGAAAAAATCAATAAGAAAAAAAAATCATCATAGGGTGAAAACTTGGCAACAGGCAATCTATTGACAAGAAAAATACAAAAAAATAAAATAAATAAATCAGAAAAATGCAATAAATACAAATAGTGAAAATCTGGTAAAGAGACGCTATTTGTAGCCCTCCATCTATTAGCTGATGTTTTGCACTTAGTTTCTCAACATTCCTTTCATGCATCATTCTAGGACCATAATAGCATCATAATGCCATCATTTTCCTAGAGCCATAATGTCTTACCATGGCTTGATCGTTGTACATATTCATTTTAGCAAATTGTGCCAATATTAGGGGCAAATGTTGACATACTAGGGACAATCAACTTTCAGAGTTTACTAAAACAGTTAGACAATGACGTAACATCCGATCATGCAAACAAACAATCAAGTCACATGAACAACTACCCAATCATTGATCCATATCATAATTTTCAGCAAATTTCATCTCATGACTCATATCTAGATGCTCTAAAATCTGAATAATGTTGGAATAGCAGTATTATATTTTGAATAATGGTTGTTTTATTTTCACTATCATTCCTCTGGAGCACACTCAATGATGTACTAAACTATAGTGGCGAGGAAAGAGAATGGTTTTTCTTTATCTGTTGTCTTGAGATTAACTATCAATCTAGTGCAAATATGTCGCGAGACATGATTTTCAAAGCATATCATTAATGGCAGTTCCAAATTTACATTAGAAAGTGGTTAATCTTTGTTTTTTTATGCAAGAAATGCTCAGGTCATCTCAATTCAATTATACCTCAATGCTTGTGTTGACTTGCTATATCAAAAATCATGAAAGTTGTACTCAGGTTATCATTGGTGCTAATTTCCCCTTTGATGCTTGTACATACTTCCAACATTTTAAAATGCTCTATGATGATTCAAGAATGCTAACAAAGGGCTCAACAAATAGTTGGTTTTGTTTCATTGCATTTCATTTAGATCACTGTACATATCTACATACTGGATTTGCATCAGAGTTTTGAAAGGCTAGACAAAAACATCAACGACTGTCATGTCTCTTTGGACTATTTGTTGAGGGCATTCAGACATTTGTTTCATTATCATATTTTATCTTCATCATCATTTCCTTAATCATTATAATTTCATCTAGGTACTCTACATATCATATAGTTTATCCTTTATCATTCATTTTCATATCATTTAGATCCTTTATCATTTATTTATCCATCATTATGCATTATCATTTCATTGCATATCATTAATCATTCTCATTTTATGTCATCTTTGTTTTGTTGCATATAATTGAGATCCTTTATCATTTATTTATCCATCATTATCCATTATCATTACATTTATCATAACATATCATCATCATTACATTTATCATAACATTTCATCATCATTATCATTACATTTATCATAACATCTCATCATCATTTCATTACATTTATCATAACATTTCATCATCATTATCATTACATTTATCATAACATCTCATCATCATTTCATTACATTTATCATAACATTTCATCATCATTTCATTACATTTATCATCTCATTTTATCATCATTTCATTACATCTCATCTCATTATCATTTTATCGTTATCATTATCATTTCATCATCATTTCATTACATCTCATATTATTATCATTTTAACATTATCATTATCATTTCATCATCATTTCATCTCATTATTATTATCATTTTATCATCATTTCATTACATCATACATCTCATAATTATTAATTATGATCATTTCATCCCATTATTTATCATTTGTCACAAATTACATTCATATCATATCTTTAATCATCTATCCTTTTCATATCATTTATATATCATGTCATTTTTCACATATCATTTCATATCATTTCCTTAATCGTTTACATAGTACAAGTTCATGATGCATCTCATAAACATCCATTTTACATCACATCTATTTCTTGCATTTGAAAAACCAAAAAACAAACATTCCATGCATACATTACATTTCCACGTCATTTTTCATAAACATATCATATGTCCCATGGCATATTTTCATAATAACATCCTAGGTCATCCACCTACATGACATCATTAGTACACATCACAAATCATCATCATAGCATGAATCATCTTGCATATCGTGTTAATAATCAAATCAATAAAATGAATATCAAAATCCATACTACATCATACAGAAATACATGTATATCACATCATCACAACTCATCGCCACTGCAAATTATCGCTCATCAAAATTACATAAAAATGTCCAAAGTCCAATGAAACTAAACAGTATAGAGAGATACATGAGATATGATAAAAAACAATGTACATGCTCCAAAAATGATATACATCAATAATACTGCATCAATAAATCAAGGATAGCTAGTGGAGCCCCTTGATGGAGCTGGTCTAGAGGATGATGGCCTACCACTACCCCCTACATCAGGATCCTGTCATGACCCTATGACCCCTCTGCTATGTGTCACCTTCCATGATCTACTCCTAGTCCTACTATGGGAGGAGGGTAAGGCTCTTTGTGGTCAGGAGGGCACAAATCCTCATATCTGATCCAATAATGCTCAACCTCCCTGGCAATCTTGAAACCCTCTACAATAGCCTCTCACAAAGATGCACTCTCAACCATGCTCATGAGTCTCTGCACCACACCCTCTCCCTCTACTACCCTCCATCTAAAAGAATCCCTCTCTACTATCAACAGGGCTACCTATGGGTCTGAGGTAGGCAAAGGTTCATGTGACTGTTCCTATGTCTGCGTAAGCTATGCCTATAACTATACTGCCAAACTCTGAGCCTGAGCCAACTAGCTTTGCAGCTACACCTATTTCCCCTGAAGTGTTTGTACCTAGGCCTATAGAGTATCTATCTATACCTAATGAGTTGTGGAGGAGACCCTGATCACTGTCCATCATCCGGTACCACTCCTCGGCCTTTGCATGACCTGAGCACTACCCAAGATATATGTCCTTTGCCTCACTAGCCTCTGCTCCTCCCCTCTACCATCTATGTCGTTGTCCCCATCACCATCATCTGATCTCTCCTCATCTCCACTCTCCTCCTCCTCATCCCCTCCATCCACCACCTACTCTCCCCCTACTACATCCTCCTCTCTCCTATCCCCTTGTTGTTATGCCACCAAAATGGGTGTTGACTCATCTGGACATGTCAAATGAGGGAATGGGTGTGTGTGAAAATAAGTAGCATACTCATCTAACATCCCTACATCTGTAATATCTAGCATGTAAGGCCATGCCTCAAGATATAAAATGGTGTACTTTGTATATGATACCTAATACAAAATTTATGGCCCCCATCCAAGATCATCCTTGTGTCGCCCATAGTGCGCAACGCCCTGTGGCATCCCCTGTGTATAGCCATATTGTCTTTGTACTCGCAATGCCAAAAATCTCTCTATAATAAAAGGGGTCTGCCCTATTAGATACTATGGCATACATACAAATGGAATCTCTAGATGATCGATATCCCACCCCTCACAATCCATATATGGTCTCCATATCACTGCTTCAACATCGGCTAGAGTCTGTCACCAATACTCCAACTTTCCTAGCTTAGGTTGGATGAGTGCAATAGAATATGCATACACATATGGCATGCCTGGTGGCCTCACTCTTGAAAAAAGTGGTCTCGTAATTAAAATATGTTCCCATTCCTAGACCTAGAGTAGGGTAACACCACAGGACAAACTCGATGATCCATTGTATACTACCTGATGCAAATCATGGTATAAATGAGCTAACATGCTTCTCCCCTAAGCATATCTCCACTCCTGACCTATCATTAGCTCAGTGATCCTCCCCCAACCAATTGATAATCCATTTGATCGGTGGTTTGGACAAAGGAAGCCTCCAATAAATGCACCCAAAATGGCAGGTAAGGTCAAATATCCCCTAAAATCTGCCCATGGCACCCAGTACCTTGCTATTTGTACATCCCCAAACACCCTCCTAAGTGCATCTATCACACATAGCTCCTTGTGGTCATAAACCACAAGAGAACCTACCACTAGAATCCCCAAAATCCTATATACATCCTTAGGGGTCACGGTCATCTCACCCATCAAAAAATGAAAGGTATTATGCTCAGAATGCCACCTCTTTGCTAGTGCGGTCAACAGTCCCCTATTGACCTGAATCGATGGCATAGATAATAATGGTCCCAACCCACATCCCACTATCAATTGTACATCTGTAGGTGTCAAATCTCTTATCTAATCCCACCCTACCAGGAAACGCTCTTTGATCTAGAGGTTTTTGAAACCCTCCTATTTTTGGTCATCATAAGGATAATTAATCAGGGTCATATCATCGACCCATATAAACATGATCTATCTACTTCCCATCATACAAATCAATCAAACTCATATCTATCTATTAGTGAACCATATCAGTGAACCATATCAAGTGACTCATATCATGTGAATCATATCAAGTGTTCTATCTAAGTGACTCATATCATGAAATCATTGCTATCTCAATATCAAATCAATTTACTCTATCATCTATTATTTGTTTTCTATCACATAATGGAAATTTATCAAAAGTCATATCAAGCATCTACTCTTTGTTTTCTATTTTGGGAAACAAAGTTATCAATTCATTTATCATATTTTCTATCATTTCTATTCATATCAACATGATGACAAGACAATTTATCTATCTATTGACCAAAGAAGCAATCTACGTCATCATTTTCATCAAACAGTGCATTCTACCTAAATCACCATATACACCATTATGTGCCCCAAATGCACTAAAATTTTCCTCCTATGCACTACTTCCCTGTATGCGCTAAAACCCTACGTGTATGCGTCATTTCATCCCCTCAATGCATTGAAAAACTATATGCGCTATTCTATTTCCTATATGCACTATAGTACCAATTTGCTCCAGGCATCCTGTATGCACTATTTCACCTACCAAATGTGCTAATCTGTCTAAACCCTCAAAGTGTTAAATTATGCCCTATATGCATTAAAATAATTTTTGAAAGCACTAAAACTATTACTCTATACACTAAAATGGACTATTAAATCCTAAATCTGCGTTAAAATGCATCAAAATTCCATTCAAAATGCAAATTCTCAATACAAAGGGGGTTGAATCCACTCACCGGTGGTCCACACATGGCTGGTCTCTGGTATCGGCAGGCCCGTTCGAATCTATGCCTATGATAAGGAATCTCCATCTCGCCAAGTCACCATCAGAGCACAAAATCACTTAAGTCAAAAGGTCAAAATGACTTTCCCTTTTTACCATTCTTACCTTTTAAAGGTCAACCAAGGTGGGTTTTGTGGCATTTTATTTTATTTTAATCTTTTTCTTGGGATTTGACTTTAATTTTCCAATTGGGGCATCTTTTAATCAATTATCGAGACCTAAATCACTGCATCCCTCTCATCATCTAAATTTCATCATCAATTCAACATTTTTCTCATCATTAGTGATTTACCTCCCGAGGGAGCATCATTAATATCATCAATATATTTCAATTAGAAACATATCAAAGTCAAATGAAAAGGCATATCAAGCACTTTTTTTAACAAGGGGCAAAAATTAAACACATCAAATTTCAAAAGCAAGAATATTTTCTTTGAAGCAATGCATTTCACACATCACTTCAAAGAGGGGAAAAATGTATATGCATAAAAATGGTCATGTCTAATTAATCATCGCATTTAATTAAATATTTATGATTTAATTTCTTTCTTTCTTAAATTCCTCTACATATAAATAAATTTAATTATTTATATATATTGTTCACCTACTTTATTCTTCCACTTTAATTAAACAAATTCATTTTATTTAATTACCACTTTCTTAAGTCCACTTAATTAATTAAATAAATATCATTGTTTGTTTAAATTAATTATCACATTTAAGTTGAATTAAAATCTTTGATTTTAATTGAATTTAATTTCCTTTCTCCTAAATCAAATATTAATTAAATATTCTTATTTGATTAATTCCACATGTCACTTTCCAAATCTTATTTAATTAAGAATCTTCAATTTTCTCCAAATCTTAATTAAATATTATTTAATTAAGAAAATTTCCATGTCACGCATAAATAAATAATTGAATTTATAATTCATTATTTATCTTCTTAAATCTTTCCAAAATCCTCTAAAAAGATAATTTTTATCATCTCATCTTATCTATTCCTTGAAAAAGGAAACAATTTTATCTTCTTAAATCTTTTCAAAATATTTTAAAAAGATGATTTTTATCATCTTATCTTATTTTTTACATGAAAGAAGAAATAAATCCTACTTTATGTTTTTCTTCTATTTTTCTCTCTAGTGTTCTCCATCTTCGATTGTTTGATCTGCCAGAATTATCACAGCCGTTGATCACATCAGCCAATCAAAAGCTTTTGAAAACTCTATAAATACTACTATGAATCCAAGCATTGGTTACACTCGGTTAGACATACAAAGATAGATACATATATGTGATGTAGGAGCATCTAGTGGTGTAAGGGCAATCTTGCATCACCCAAAAATAGTTAAATTTCAAGTTTCTTGGTTTTTAGATGTTTTTACAGTTTTGGATACCCTTTTCATCATAATGAAATTCTCAATTTATGGTTTTTATTTTCTATCCCCGGGTTGAAAGATATTGTAGTTTTAGTTTCCCAAATTTGCACCTGAAAATCTTCCAAGTTAGATTTGAGGCACTTAGATTTCCTGGATTAGCCTCAAAACTTGCCACAATTAGCATGGCATATTTTGAGTGTGTTATTGACTTCGAGACCTTTCCAACGGTTCAAACGGTTCGCGAATCGGAGTCCCGGATCAAAAGTTATGGCCCCGAGAATTTGGCGCACTTTCTAGAAGATACAATTGCAAATGTTTTTTTGAAATTTGAACTTCAATTTGTAATTTTTTGGCACCAAACCGCCTAAACTCAAATTTGAATGTTTTTTTGGCTCCAAACTAAAGAGGAGCTCTATTTATGGGCGGGTTTCTAATTTTTGGGTAGCTTTTGGGGGACAAGCTCGCATATTGCGAAAGGGTGATTCTGTAGCTTTCTGTAACTCACATGTGTTGTAGAACTTGGGGATTTGAGATCCTCTGCATGTAAGAAGCTCAATTTTCTGAATAATAAAATTATTCTCTTATTTGTAGGTTATTTTCTAAGTCTCGGGTTGTGCCCTCATCAAGTGGTATCAGAGCGGGTTTTCTTGAGCGTGTGGACAGATCACCGATTGTGAGGCAGTTCTCACTAGGACCGTGGTTGTGGGTCCAAGTCAAGAAAGATGCCTCCAAGAGTGATGCCTGGTAGGCATGGTGGTGCCAGAGGTGGTCGAGGCAGCATAAATACTGGTGGAAGAGATGCACTGGCAGCCCTCCAGAGACAGATTGACACATTACAAGAGTAGTTGAGAAGAGGGTTAAACCCGAGGGAGGAAAGTGAGGATGAAGGAGAGGAAGAAGAAGCAATTGATCAAGACCAAATGTGGCTAATAAGGGCCATTTCGAAGATCGAGAAAAGACCCAAAGTAGAAGTCCCTAGTTATTCCGAAAGTCTAAACCCGAAAGAGTTGATCGACTGGATCAACAAGCTAGAAGAATATTTTGAGTATGAGGAAATAGATGACCCAGATCGAGTTAAGTTTGCGAAAATGAAGCTGAAGGGCTATGCCAGTATTTGGTGGAAAGAGGTCCAGTTGGAAAGAAATTGAAGAGGAAAAGGAAAGATCACCAGATGGGATCGCATGGTAGAGAAACTAAAGAAGCAGTTCATACCAGTGGACTACGAGTTAGATCTATTGAAGAAATTGCAAAGGTTGAAGCAAGGAAGTAGATCTGTGAAAGAATATACTGAAGATTTTCACAAGATAATCATCAAAATGGGTCACATAGAGGCCAATAAGGAGAAGGTAGCCTAATATCTTAATGGGTTACAACCAAGCATTCAAGAGGAGTTAAGCCTAGTCAGAATGACCACCATTGAGGATGTGTATCAGTTTGCTTTGAAGGTGGAAGAGAAGTTGAACAAAAGATTTGATGGCAAGCAAAAAGGACGAGGAGGTCAAAGTGGAAGGGGCAGTGGAAGACCTTTAGGAAGCTAAAATTATGATGAAAAGAAAAGTGAAGATGTGGGTACCAGCCGAAGCCAAAGGAATGACAACTTCTACCGCCCTCATGATCAAAACAGTGGTGATCAAAGAGGTAGAGGACGAGGGAGATATCAACAAGGATCTGGAAGAGGTGGTTTCAAAGGAATGTGTTTCCAGTGTGGTGAAGAAGGGCATCGAGCCTATGAATTTCCACAACACCAAGGAAGGGCAGAAAAAAGGAAAGAAGGTCGTGGAAGGGTTGTGCATGCAGATGAGGAGGCCCAATTTGAACATTTAGATGATGCTAAAAAGGGAGAAGCCCTAATGATTAGAAGAGCCCTGGTGACTGAGGAAAAGGAACCATAACAGAGGAAGAATCTATTTCGCACAAGGTGCAAGTGTGAAGGAAAATTTTGTGATGTCATTATTGACAGTGGGAGCACTGATAATCTGGTGTCAGAAGAGATGGTCACAAAGTTGAAGCTAAAGAGGGAAAGGCACTCGCATCCATATTAGATTGCTTGGTTGCAGAAAAAACACAAAGTTTTGGTCAATGAGCAGTGCCTAGTAAAGTTCAAGATCGGGAGCTACCATGACGAGGTACTCTATGATATCATCCCCATGGATGCATGTCACATGTTGTTGGGAGGCCATGGCAGTTCGATAGGTGAGCTATACATGATGGCCATACAAACACTTATTCCTTGACAAAGGATGGGGTTCATCACAAGTTGAAACCCCTAAAGGAGACCGAAAAAAAGGTATGTAGTAGTGCTAGAATTTTTTATGTAGATGGAAGAAAATTTTTAGAAGGTATGAAGTATGAGCGTGTGTGTTATGCATTGATTCTTAGAGTGAGTAAGGAGGATAGTGAGAATGTTCCAGAAGAAGTTTCTAGGATGTTGGATGAGTTTCAGGATATTGTTTCTGATAATGTACCTGAGGGTTTACCACCAATAAAGAAGATTAGTCATCAGATTGACTTGATTCCTGGAGCCAGTTTGTCAAATAAGGCAGCTCATGGAATGACTCTAGTAGAAAATGAGGAGTTGAACAAACAAGTTCAAGAGTTGTTGAGAAAGGGTTTGATACAGGAGAGTTTGAGTCCATGTGCAGTACCTGCAGTACTAGCACCAAAGAAGGATGGGGAGTGGAGGATGTGTACAAATTCTCGAGCCATAAACAAGATAACAATCAAGTGCAAATTTCCCCTGCCAAGGATGGATGACCTGACGGACTGTTTGAGTGGAGCTCAGTACTTCACAAAGATTGATCTGAAGAGTGGATATCACTAGATCCTAATTCGAGAGGGAGATGAATGGAAGACTGTCTTCAAGACCAAAGAGGTCCTGTATGAGTGGTTAGTCATGCCTTTTGGGCTAACCAATGCACTGAGCTCATGCGGCTCATGAATGAGGTACTAAAAGAATTTCTAGGAAGTTTTGTTATTGTGTATTTAGATGATATTTTGATTTTCAAGAAGATATGGATGAGCATCTGATGCATATTCGGAGAGCCTTTGAGAAGTTAAGAGAAGAGAAACTAATGATTAATCTGAAGAAGTGTAGTTTTGTGAAGAGGGAGTTAGTGTACTTGGGGTTTGTTGTCTCAGCAGAAGGTCTCAAGATGGACCCAGAGAAGGTGAAGGTTATTCTGGAATGGCCTACCCCAAGAACTGCTACCGAGGTGAGATCTTTCCATGGTTTGGCTAGTTTTTATAGAAAGTTCATTAGAAACTTCAGTAGTATTTGTGGACCCCTGACTGAAACAATGAGAGGGGATAGAAAAGAATTCAAGTGGAGCAATGGAGCAGCAAAAAGTTTTGAACTGTTGAAGCAGAAGGTGATAGAGAACCTGTTCTAGCCCTCCTAGATTTCAACAAGGTGTTTCTGGATTGTGATGCTAGTGGTTGTGCCATTGGAGCAATGTTGAGCCAAGAAGGTATGCCCATTTCCTATTTCAGTGAAAAGTTAAATGATGCCAAGAGAAAGTATTCTATATATGATCAAGAATTTTATGCAATAGTTCAAGCATTAAAGAAATTGAAACATTATTTGTTGCCAAAGGAATTTGTTCTATATATTGATCACCTTCCTTGCAATACCTAAATAGTCAAGGAAAATTAAATCAAAGGCATATGAAATGGGTAGAGTTTTGGCAAAGTTATACCTTTTTTGAAACATAGGAGTGGGAAGTCAAATAGGGTTGCAAATGCCTTAAGTAGGAGGCATACATTGATGACAAAGATGCGATTGAAGTGGTTGGGTTCAATGAACTTAAGAGACTATACACAAAGATCCTGATTTCACAGAGGCTTGCAAAGCTTGCAAGGAACCTGTTATAGTGGACAGGACAAGGTGGCTGGATTTCATAATCTAGGATGGCATGTTATTTAAGGGAATTCAATGGTGTATCCCGAGGAGTTCCATGAGAGAGAACCTGGAGCAAAGGAGAAGACAGTGGAGGAATGGCAGGACATTTTGGTCGAGATGACCATAACGGCCATCAGGAGCATTATTATTGGCCTCTTATCACGGTGTGAGGTTGTGCCGCATGGTATGTCAGATGGCTAGGAGGAGCGAGAATATAGGCTTATATCAGCCTCTTACCTGTATTCGAGAGGCCATGGGAGGATATAAGTATGGACTTTGTTCTTGGCCGGACACACAATGAGGGAATGATTCAATTTGTGGTGGTTGATAGGTTTTCAAGATGGCACATTTCATTCCATGTCAAGACCCATGATGCAGTCCACATTGCTGATTTGTTCTTCAAAGAGGTGGTGAGGCTACATGGTCCGCCAAAGAGTATTGTTTCAGATTGTGACACCAAATTTGTGGGGTACTTTTGGAGGACCTTGTGGAAGAAGTTGAAGATAGAGTTGAAGTTCAGTTCTGCACACCATCCACAAACAGATGGGCAGACGAAGGTTGTTAACAGGAGTCTGAGTAACCTACTGAAATGTTTGGTAGGAGATAAACCCAAGGGATGGGACTTGATCTTACCCCAGGCAGGATTTTCTTACAACATTTCTGTCAACAGAAGCACTGGTAGATCACCATTCTAGATTGTGTATGGAGGTAGCCCCAGAACAACTCCAGAATTGAGGAAGATGGACCAAGAGAAGAAAATAAGTGTTGAAGCCGAAAATTTTGCAGAACAAATCAAGGATATACATGAGAAGGTAAGAGAACATATTAACAAGATGAATATGTAGTATAAGGCTAAGGCAGATCAGAAGAGGAGGTATAAGGAGTTTCAGATTGGTGATGAATTGATGGTCCACTTGAGGAAAGAAAGGTTTCCAGTGGGAACATATAATAAATTGAAGATGAAGAAGTTCGGTTCTTGTAAAATTTTGAAGAGGCATGATTCAAGGAATGCATATGAAGTAGAGTTGTCAAATGGATTCAACATTTCCCCTGTGTTCAACATTTCAGATTTGATAGAGTATCATGAAGGTGGCGCAGAGGAAGTACCAATGATGGAACAGTGTGGGATTCCAACACCTACTTCAGAAAAAGGAGGAGATTGAAGAAATCCTGGATAGTCGTGTGGTAAGGAGTACTAGGAACACATAGTATGAAGAATATCTGGTGAAATGGAAAGGAAGGCCTGTTGAAGATTCATCATGGTTGCCTAAGGCAGAGGTCGACCATTTGGGTTTTCCTCCACCATCTAAGATGTGACGGGGTCACTTCTCAAATTACTCTGGTTGTCTGATGCAGGAGCATCCAGTGGTGTAAGGGCAATATTGCATCACCCAAAAATAGTTACATTTCAATTTTCTTGGGTTTTGGATACCCTTTTCATCATAATGAAATTTCTAATTTACGGTTTTTATTTTCTATCCCTGGGTTGAAAGACATTGCAATTTTAGTTTCCTAGATTTACACCTGAAAATATTTCGAGTTAGATTTGAGGAACTTAGAGTTCTTGGATTGGCCACAAAACTTTCCAAAATCAGCGTAGTGGATTTCAAACGCGTTATTGACTTCGAGACCTTTCCAACGGTTCAAACGGTTCATGAATCGGAGTCCTGAATCAAAAGTTATGGCCCCAGGAAGTTGGCACACTTTCTAGAAGATACAATTGCAAATGTTCTTTTGAAATTTGAACTTCAAGTTGTAATTTTTTTGTGCCAAACCACCTAAACTCAAATTTGAATGTTTTTTTGGCTCCAAACTAAAAAGGAGCTCTATTTATGGGAAGGTTTCTAATTTTTGGGTAACTTTTGGGAGACAAGCTCGCATATTGCGAAAGGGTGATTCTGTAGCTTTCTGTAACTCGCATGTGTTGTAGAACTTGGGGATTTGAGATCCTCTACATGTAAGAAGCTCCATTTTCTAAATAATAAAATTATTCTCTTGTTTGTGGGTTATTTTCTAAGTCTCGAGTTGCGCCCTCATAAATATGCATTAGAGATAGAAGATTAGCATTTTAGCATTATCAGCTTAGCATTCATAATTTTACATTCTAGCAATCATGTTTAGCATTCATAGGATTTTAATCATATCTTAGCATAGCATGCATTCATCTTTAATCTTTTTCTCTAGGAAGACTATTTGTTGAGCCTAGCATACAATCTGAGAGAAAGCTCGAATTGATAAAAACACTAGAGATAGAGGACGATAGGATGACATCAAGGACAAAAGACTAAGTTTTCATTTCTTTTTATTTGATTTTCTATTTTGATATAATGTTTTATTGGTGTGTTTGATTTTTTTTTGTTACATATTGATACACTTAAAAATTGATCACACAATATGTAATTAATTATACAATAGCAACAATAGATGTATTATCATGGGAAGATATGTTGGTTGTGATGTGTGTGTAATTGTTAAAGGAGAGGAAGGGCTAGAGGGCAAGCAAAACCTTTGATGACAACCTTGTATGTAAAAAGAATAAGTTCATCCATTGCTATGAGCAATGCCAAAATGATAACATGTTTGTTGTATCTGTTGAAAAAAAGATGAATCAATAATGGAGAGAATTAGGAAAGGTATAAAGGTGTAAAATTTTCTATTAACCATGATGTAAGTGAATGCAGGTTGGAAAACACATTGTGTAGATGAACCTCCATGCTAACATAAAGACTGCAAACATGTAAATATAACAAATATTTCAAAGAACATGGGGTGTACAAACCTCTTTTACCTGAGGAGGCATGTTGTGATATTCGGCCTTCCATTTCACATGACTTAACATGAGGAGTAAAAGAACATCTAGTAATTAATGGAATAAACAAGTGAAGGTTGAACCACACAATCAGTGGCTCAACCTAGAACTTTGTATGTGGCGTAGAATTGTAACATGCATCATAGTATGTAATTACTTATACAATAGAAACAAAAAATGTATTATCATGGGAAGATATGTTGGTTATGTTGCGTGTGTAAGTGTTAAAGGAGAGGAAGGGTTAGAGGGAAAGCAAAACCTTTGATGACAACCTTGTATGTAAAAAGAATAAGTGCATCCGTTACTGCGAGAAATGCTAAAATGATAACATGTTTGTTGCATCTATTGAAAAAAAGACGAATCAATAATGGAGAGAATTAGGAAAGGTATAAAGGTGTAAACTTTTCTAACAACCATGATGTAAGTGAATGTAGGTTGGAAAACATAGTGTGTAGATGAACCTTCAAACTGACATAAAGACCACAACCCCGCATGTAAATATAACAAATATTTTAGAGAATATGTGGTGTACAAACCTCTTTTACCTAAGGAAGCATGTTGAGGTATTGAGTCTTCCATTTCATGTGACTTAACATGAGGACAAAAATCACATCTATAAATTAATGAAATAAACAAGTGAAGATTGAACCACACTATTAGTGGTTCAACCTAGAACTTTGTATGTGGTGTAGGAGTGTAACATGCATCACAGTATGTAATTACTTATACAATAGGAACAACAAATGTGTTATAATGGGAAGATACATTTGTTGTGCTGCATGTGTAAGTGTTAAAGGAGACGAAGGGTTAGAGGGAAATAAAAACCATTAATGACAACCTTGTATGTAAAAATAATAAGTGCATCCATTGTTGTGAGAAATGCCAAAATGATAGCATGTTTTTTGTATCTATTGAAAAAAAGATGAATTAGTAATGGAGAGTATGAGGAAAGGTATAAAGGTGTAAAATTTTCTATCAACCATGATGTAAGTGAATGCAGGTTGGAAACCATAGTGTGTAGATGAACCTCCACATGACATAAAGACTGCAACCCCACATGTAAATATAACAAATATCTCAGAGAATATGGGGTGTACAAACCTCTTTTACTTGAGGAGTCATGTTGTGATATTCATCCTTCCATTTAGGGTTATTTAACATGTGCAACAAAGGTGCATCTAGAAATTCATGAAAAAAGGAGGTGAAGGTTGAACCACATGATGAGTGGTTCAACTTGCAACTTTGTATGTGGTGTATGAGTGTAATGTGCATAACACTATGTAATTAATTGTATAGTTGCAAGAACGGATGTATTAGGGAAGATACCTTGGTTGTGGTGCATGTGTATGTGTTAATGGAGAGGAAAGGTTAGAGGGCAACCAAAACCTTTTAGAACTTTCTATGTAAATAAATGTGCATCGATTGCTGCCAGCAATGCCAAAAGAATTAAAAAAAAATTGCATCTGTTGAAAAAATCATTAATTAGTAATGGAGTGAATCAAGAAAGTCATACATGTGTAAATTTTCCTATCAACCATGATGTAAACCAATGCATGTTGGAAAAAATAGTGTCTACTGGAACCTCAAAGTGGACATAAAGACCACATGTAAAATCACTCACGTGAAAGAAGAATAAGATGTCACAATATATGGGGAGTACAAACCTATTTTACCTGAGCAAGAATGTTGTGATATTGATCCTTCCATTTGGGGTGAGTTAACATGACCAAAAAAAGCGTATATGACAATTCATGAACTAAAAAAGTGTAGGTTGAACAATAGGATGGGAAGTCCAACCTGCAACTTTTTATGTAGCCTATAAGTCTAACGTGACTAATAACATGTAATTACTTCTATGGCTACCAGTAATGTGAAAAGAAAAAAATAGAATATTTGCATCTGGTGATAAAAAAATGAGTCAATGAAGTCAAACACTTGTGAACATAAAACTAAACATTACCAACAAAAGAACATCAAGCACAAAAGCAAAAAATTCCACCCTTTAGCTTACAAGAAGAAAACATATATCTAAACTACAACCCATAGTGTTTTCCAACATGCCTATAGTTTATTAATTAGAGAAGGCTCAAATGCAATTTCTAGTCTAGCTGTGACTTGTTTTATATTTTGAAGATGTTCCTTTCATTACATTCATATTGTGTAAACAAGAAAAGGTTTTCATTCCAAAAAAAGAGAAACAGTTGGCTGGAGACATGAAAGCCATATGTGAAAAGGTAGACAAGTTTTGTAAATAACTTATCAAACAGAAAAGCTTTGCATTCTCTAATGAGAAAGACACTCTCAAAGCTAAGCAAAGAGCGGTTGCAAAGCTACAGACAAGTATTGAAGACACTAAAAAATCTATCCAAAAAATTGACATTGTTGTCCTAAGGGCTGATAAGGAAGCAACTGCTCCAAAGCTACAAATGAAATATACTTATAACTAAAACCCAACAATGTGTTTTATGAATTACAAATATTTTGTGCACTTTTTTTTCAATCATGCAAAAATTTAAACACAACAATAGAATGTGTGATTTTGAAGACATTCATAATGTTTTGTAAAACTCCATGTTGCAAAACCATGGGTGTTAAGAAGCAAGCAACCCACCATGACAAACCATTTACATTTAAAAAAGGAGATTCAAATAACTGAAACCCAACATTGTGTTTTCCAAATTACAATTATTTTGTGTACTTTTCTTTCAATCATGTGAAATTTAAACACAACAATGGAATGTGTGATTTTGACAACATTCATACTGTTTTGTAAGATTCCATGTTACAAAATTGTGGGTGTTAAGAAGCAAGAAACCCAGCATCACACAACCCTTCACATTTAAACAAGGAGATTCAAATAACTGCAACCCAACATTGTGTTTTCCAAATCACAATTATTTTGTGCACTTTTCTTTCAATCATGTGAAATTCAAACACAACAATGGAATGTGTGATTTTGAAAACATTCATATGGTTTTGTATCATTCCATGTTCCAAAACCGTAGGTGTTAAGAAGTAAGCAACCCACCATGAGACAACCCTTCACATTTAAACAAAGACATTGAAATAACTTAAACCCAACACTGTGTTTTCCAAATCACATAAATCTTTTTTGCACTTGATTTTTTCAATCATGAGAAAATTAAAAACGACAATGGAATGTGTGATTTTGAAGACATTCATACGGTTTTGTAACATTCCATGTTGTAAAACCATAGGTGTTAAGAAGCAACCAACCCACCATGACACGACCCTTGACATTTCAACAAGGAGATTCAAATAACTGAAACCCAATGTTGTGTTTTTTGAATTACAATTATTTTATGCACTTTTTTTTCAATCATGCAAAAATTTAAATACAACAATGGAATGTGTGATTTTGAAGACATTCATATTGTCTTGTAACATTCTATGTCGCAAAACTATGGGTGTTAAGAAGCAAGCAACCCACTATGAGACAATCATTTACATTTAAACAAGGAGATTCAAATAACTGACACCCAACACTTTGTTTTCCCTTATAGAATTATTTTGTGCACTTTTCTTTCAATCATGTGAAATTTAAACACAAAAACGAAATGTGTGATTTTGAAGGCATTCATATTGTTTTGTAACATTCCATGTTGCAAAACCATGGGTGTTAAGAAGAAAGTGACCCACCATGAGACAACCCTTCACATTGAAATAAGGAGATTCAAAAAATTGAAACCCGACACTATTATTTCCCAATTGTAATTATTATGCACACTTTTTTTTTCAATCGTCCGAAATTTAAACACAACAATGGATTGTGTGATTTTAAAGACATTCATACTATTTTGTAACATTCCATGTTGCAAAACCATGGGTTTTAAGAAGAAAGAAACCCACCATGAGACAACCCTTTACATTTAAACATGGAAATTCAAATAACAAAAACCCAACACTGTGTTTCCCATTTACAATTATTTTGTGCACTTTTTTTTCAATCAAGTGAAATTTAAACACAACAATGGAATACATGATTTTAAAGACATTCATATCATTTTGTAACATTCAATATTGCAAAATCGTAGGTGTTAAGAAGAAATAAACCCACCATGACACAACCCTTGACATTTAAACAATGAGATTCAAATAACTAAAACCCAACATTGTGTTTTCTAAATCACAATTATTTTTTGCACTTGATTTTTTCAATCATGTAAAAGTTCAACACAACAATGGAATGTGTGATTTTGAAGACATTCATAGTGTCTTGTAACATTCCATGTTGCAAAACCATGGGTGTTAAGAATCAAGCAACCCACCATGAGACAACCCTTTACATTTGAACAGGGAGATTCAAATAACTAAAACCCAACATAGTGCTTTCCCAATTGCAATTACTTTTTGCACTTTTTTTTTCAATAGTACAAAATTTAAACACAAAAATGTCATGTGTTTGGAAGACATTCATAGTGTCTTGGAATGTTCCATGTTGTAAAACTGTGGGTATTAAGAATCAAGCACCCACCATGAGACAACCCTTTACATTTGAACAAGGAGATTCAAATAACTAAAACCCAACACTGTTTTTTCCCAATTGCAATTATTTTGTGCACTTTTTTTTTCAATGGTGCAAAATTTAAACACAAAAATGGAATGTGTGATTTAGAAGACATTCATACTGTTTTGTAACATTCCATGTTGCAAAACCCTGGGTGTTAAGAAGTAAGCAACCCACCATTAGACAACCCTTTACATTTAAACAAAGAGATTCAAATAACTGAAACCCAACATTGTGTTTTCCCATTTATAATTATTTTTTGCACTTATATTTTTTTCAATTGAGCGAAATTTAAACACAAAAATGGAATGTGTGATTTTGAAGACATTCATACTATTTTGTAACATTCCATGTTGCAAAACTGTGGGTGTTAAGAAGAAAGCAACCCACCTTTAGAAAACCCTTTACATTTACACAAGGAGCTTCAAATAACTGAAAACCAACACTATGCTTCCCATTTACAATTATTTTGTGCACATTTTTTTTCAATCGATTGAAATTTAAACACAACAATGGATTGTGTGATTTGGAAGAGATTCATACTATTTTGTAATATTCCATGTTGCAAAACCGTGGGTGTTAAGAAGTAAGCAACCCACCATGAGACAACCCTTTACATTTAAACATGGAGCTTCAAATAACTGAAACCTAACACTGTGTTTCCCATTTACAATTATTTTCTGCACTTTTTTTTCAATCGATTGAAATTAAAACACAACAATGGAATTTGTGATTTTCAATACATTCATACTGTTTTGTAACATTCCATGTTGCAAAATAGTGGGTGTGAAGAATCAATCAACCCACCATGAGACAACCCTTTACATTTAAATAGGAAGATTTAAATAACTAAAATCCAACACTATGTTTCCCATTTACAATTATTTTGCACACTTTTTTTTCAATCGATTGAAATTAAAACACAACAATGAAAGGTGTGATTTGGAAGACTTTCATACCTTTTTGTAACATTCCATGTTGCAAAACCGTGGGTGTTAAGAAGCAACCAACCCACCATGAAACAATCCTTTAGATTAAAAAGGGAGATTCAAATAACTGAAATCCAACTTTGTCTTTTCCCAATTACAATTATTTTCTTGACTTTTTTTCAATCATGCAAAATTTAAAAATAACAATGGAATATGTGATGTTGAACACATTTATACTATTTTGTAACATTCCATGTTGCAAAACCATGGGTTTTAAGAAGCAAGTAACCCACCATGATACAACCCTTTACATTTGATTAGGGAGATTCAAATAATTGAAACTCAACACTGTGTTTTCTCAATTACAATTATTTGGTGCTCTTTTTTTTCAACCGAGTGAAATTTAAACACAACAATGGAATGTGTAATTTCAAAGACATTCATACTATCTTGTAACATTCCATGTTGCAAAACCATGGGTGTTAAGAAGCAAGCAACCCAGCATGCGACAACCCTTTAAATTTAAACAGGGAGATTCAAATAACTGAAACCCAACACTGTGTTTCCCTTTTATACTTATTTTGTGCACTTTTTTTTTTCAATCGAGTGAAATTTAAACACAACAATGGAATGTGTGATTTGGAAGACATTCACAGTATTTTGCAACATTCCATGTTGCAAAATCGTGGGTGTTAAGAAGAAAGCTACCCAACATGAGACAACCCTTTGCATTTAAACAGGGAGATTGAAATAATTGAAACCCAACACTGTGTTTCCCATTTACAATTATTTTGTGCACCTTTTTTTCAATTGAGTGAAATTTAAACACAACAATAGAATGTACAATTTGGAAGACATTCATACTATCTTGTAACATTTCATGTTGCAAAACCATGGGTGTTAAGAAGCAAGCAACCCACCATTAGACAAACCTTTACATTTAAATAGGGAGATTCAAATAACTGAAACCCAACATTGTGTTTTCCCAATTACAATTATTTTTTGCACTTTTTTTCACTCATGCAAAATTTAAACACAACATTGAAATATGTGATATTGAACACATTTATAGTGTTTTGTAACATGCCATGTTGCAAAACCGTGTGTGTTAAGAAGCAAGCAACCAACCATGAGACAAACCTTTACATTTGAACTGGAAGATTCATATAATTGAAACCCAACACTATGTTTTCTCAATTGCAATTATTTTGTGAACTTTTTTCTTTCAATGATGCAAAATTTAAACACAACAATGGAATGTGTCATTTCGAAGACATTCATAATGTCTTGTAACATTCCATATTGTAAAACCGTGGGTGTTAAGAATCAAGTAACCCACCATGAGACAACCCTTTATATAAAAATAGGGAGATTCAAGTAACTGAAACCCAACATTGTGTTTTCCCAATTATAATTATTTTCTGCACTTTTTTTTCAATCATGCAAAATTTAAACACAACAATGGAATATGTGATTTTGAACACATTTATACTATTTTGTAACATGCCATGTTACAAAACTGTGGGTGTTAAGAAGCAAGCAATCAACCATGAGACAACCCTTTACATTTGAATAGGGAGATTCAAATAACTAAAACCCAACACTATGTTTTCCCAATTGCAATTATTTTGTACACTTTTTTCTCTTAATGGTGCAAAATTTAAACACAACAGTGGAATGTGTGATTTTGAAGACATTCACACTATCTTGTAACATTCCATGTTGCAAAACCATGGGTGTTAAGAATCAAACAACCCACCATGAGACAACCCTTTACATTTAAACAGGGAAATTCAAATAACTGAAACCCAACACTGTGTTTCCCATTTACAATTATTTTGTGCACTTTTTTTTTCAATGGTGCAAAATTTAAACACAACAATGGAATGTGTGATTTCAAAGACATTCATATTGTCTTGTAACATTCCATGTTTGAAAACCATGGGTGTTAAGAATCAAACAACCCACCATGAGACAACCCTTTGCATTTAAACAAGGAGATTCAAATAACTGAAACCCAACATCGTGTTTTCCCAATTATAATTTTTTGTTGCACTTTTTTTTCAATCATGCAAAATTTAAACACAACAATGGAATATATGATTTTGAACACATTTATAGTGTTTTTTAACGTGCCATGTTGCAAAATCGTGGGTTTTAAGAAGCAAGCAACCCACCATGAGACAACCCTTTACATTTAAATAGGGAGATTCAAATAACGGAAACCCAACACTATGTTTCCCATTTACAATTATTTTGTGCACTTTTTTTCAATTGATTGAAATTTAAACACAACAATAGAATGTGTAATTTGAAGACATTCATAATGTTTTTTAGCATTCCATGTTGCAAAACCATGGGTGTTAAGAAGCAAGAAACCTACCATGAGACAACCCTTTTCATTTAAATAGGGAGATTCAAATAATTGAAATGCAACACTGTGTTTCCCATTTACAATTATTTTGTGCATTTTTTAAAACACAACAATGGAATATGTGATTTTGACAACATTCATACTATTTTGTAACATTCCATGTTGCAAAACTGTGGGTGTTAAGAAGCAAGAAACCCACCATGAGACAACCCTTTACATTTAAACAAGGAGATTCAAATAACTAAAACCTAGTGTTGTGTTTCCCATAATTCACAATTATTTTGTGCACTTATTTTTTCAATCGACTAAAATTTAAACACAACAATGGAATGTGTGATTTTGAAGACATTCATACATTTAAACAAGGACACTCAAGTAACTGAAATACTCCACATTGTGGTTCCAAAATTACAAATTAAAAGATCTTGTAAAACTCTTTTCCTACAACTAAATTACCCCTCACCTTGATTTGGTTGGTATTCTCCTCCAACTCCTCCATGTGCACTTCAAACTTTAGCTTACAACATTGATTTGCTTGCTTTTCTCTAAGCCAACTCATCCACATGCACTCAGACCTTTAACTTTCCCTTTCAATGTGTAGACTGGAAACAAATAGTATTTTCTCCTTTCTTTCTTGAAATAGAAAAGGCTCTGAAAAGGCCCACGTCATTCCCTTCCACCTTTCCCAGGCTAGAAAAAAGAAACTTGTTGACAAAGCTAAGCTACCCTCCTTTCTTGCCTGGCAACAAGCGGGAAAACCCACCTAACAGCACTGTTAACTCCTACCTAACCATCATTGGACGTTTGCTCCCGTTTTCCACTTTACTTAGTGATCCCCCATTTGGCAGGCCCCACACTATGATGTCTCGTCATGTTATGTATGTTTTTATGTATGTTTTTCATGCATTTTTGTATGTACATAGGTGTTTTTTGTCTAGTAGTTAGCCGAATCCATATCAAGTTGTAAAATTTTCCTTAAATATTAAACTACAACTCATGTTTCTCCATTTATTAAAAAAAGCTTTCATTAATTTAATTTAAATAATTTTTATTTGTTTTAATTATTTAAACAAAAAACGAGTTGGTGAGCATTCAATCTCATCCATTGGATGAGATTAAATCTCCACCTTTAGATCTTAGGGTTATAGATGGAAGCCCTAATCCATAAGGACAATTGACCTATTCACTTTTCTTCTTATTTTCATTTTGATTTTGTTTTGTGTTATAGATATGAAAAGAGGAATTAAGCATTTCATTTTTGTATTGTGGGTTTCCATGAATTTTATTCCTATTTTTTTTCATTGTGATTACATAAATTGCTTTTCTCTTCCATTGAAACTCATTATCTAATTTTTTTTCTTCTTTTATTGTCCTAAAATTTTAAAAATCCTTCATGGTTGTCTATTTTGCAGTCATGAAATTTATAATATTTGCAGCACATTCCGGTTAAAAAAACAACATGGTTGTTCAACAGCAGATCTGTAACTTTAGATCTAAAGGATTTATTATTATCACTTTTTAATTTTCTCAGGGTTTAAATTTCTTCGAGGAAATTTTGATTCTTTTATTTTATTCAAAGACTCTACAGATCACACATGACAGTTCTCATTTTATGTGACTGTTTGAATGTATATATAAATATATACATCTTCTCCACTCGAGTAATTTTTTTTATGCTTTAAAAATATCCCAACATTTACTGCACATTAAATTTCCTCTGATTTTAAATGGCATAGGGGTTTTTAAAATGGCACATTTCTTTTACTGTTGCATAATTTTTATATAGGGCATGACATCAATATATGTATGGGGAAGAGGCTAGAAAAGGCTGCACCACTCCATGGGAGGTCAGTGGGAGCTGAACTCCCAAGAGAGGGAGTTTCTCTTTTTTTTTCCATTTAAAATTTATTAAATTGCTTTTTTATTAATATTGTTAATTTTAATATATTTATCATGTAATATATATATATATATATATATTATTATTTTCTAATATGAATTCATTATTTAATATATAAACATTTGTATGGATACATGCATAAATATTAAAATTTATTTTTATATATACATAAAATATAAATTATATCATGTTTATAAAAAAAACACAATTATATTTAATAATGTATATAATAGTATATATCAAAGATTTGTCTTGCAAGAAAATGATTTCTTTCTTTCTTTCTTTTTATTTAAAAAAAAATTTAATAAATTATAGGTAGAAATGTAGTTTACAGCTCTTTCTCTTCTTTTTTTCTAAGGTATTGTAATGAGCATGTCATTTTGTTTCATCTACTTAAAAGGGAGTTTAACAATATAGCTACACTTATGAACAATGCCACATTTAGTTTGCAAAATAAACACCCTATATCCATACACTAAACTGAATTTTCCATTATTTTGCAAACCATCATATTGCTTCAATCCCCAATAGAAGAAAGTTAAATACTCTTTCATTTATAACTTGAATTAACATCTTTACAAAAACCCACTTTTAGAAGACCCATCACATTTCCCACTATGTCACACACTTCAACAATTTCCTTTTAAAGTTAACATACAAAAGCCTCATCATTTTTAATACAAATAGACACCATAATGCTTTTATTCTATCTGTATACATCTAAAAATGGTCACAGTTAATCAAGCTTGTTAATTAATTAATTATGAATTATTTAATTAATCTTCTAAAGTCATCTACATATAAATAAATTTAATTATTTATTTATATCATTCACTTTCTAATTCTTCTAATTTAACTTAATTTAATTATTACCATCTTCCATATTCATCTTAATTAATTAAATAGATTTTATAATTTATTTATATTAATTATCATAAGTTTGAATTTTAAATTCAAATGATATTCTTTTAAATTCCTTATTCATATTTAATTAAATATTTTGAATATTTAATTAAACACTTTCTAATTCTTCACTCTACATTTAATTAAATATTCTAAATATTTAATTAGAAACTTTCTTCACTTCATATTTAATAAAATATTTTATATATTTAATTAAACGTTTTTCTATCATCTTCTCACACATAATTAAATATTAAATATTTAATTATGGAAACTTCTAAATTCATTGTCACATGTAATTAAATAAATTTATTTATTTAATTGTGGGATTTATCTTCAACTACAAAACCAACTCATAACTAAATATGACAAACGACAACTTGCCTCTATTTGGGAGTGAAAGGTTTTGTGGGAAGGAAACATCTTCCATTATTCTCTCAACCTTCCATCTTTTTCTCAACTTCTAGAATCTTTCACTGTTCATCTTGATAGGTTTATTTTTGACCATTGATCTTTGCCAACTAGATTCTTGCCTTCAAAAACCTATAAATACAACCTCTTTGTCAGTTGAAAACGATCCTAGATTTTGTGAATTTACTATAGTTGCATTCTAATCAGCATTTAACAATCTTTCAAGGAATTTTTATTTCAAGTTCATAGCATCTTAGTTTTCACATCATAGCTTAAATCATTTAGCAAATAGACATGCATTTTGCATAAGCTCATTCTCTAAAGTTGTCATTCTAACTAGCTGCTGCTTACACCGACTAAGCGCCAGTACTTGTAACGAATCCTTGGAGATAGAGCACAATAAGACGCTTTTGAAGGAACTATTGTTTTAAGAGTTTTCTTTACTTTTCAATTAGTTTCCTTTGATTTAATGTCTTATTGGTGTGCTTTTTTATATTTCTTTAGTTAGCTCACATATTCACAACACACATTTTATAGCGCCCACCATGGGGCATTTGCCTCGGTTTTGACATCTACTTGCAGGTTTTTTGATAGGATTTCGCATTCTAGAGTTTGGCTTTCTAGAAAATTCCGCATTTTAGCGCATCCATGGGTTATTTTAGCACATCTAGGAACTATTTTAGTGCATCCGACAATTTCTTTAGCGCATCTAGAGAACAAAATAATGCATCCATTTAGCTCACTTCATTTAAAATTGTCTTAAAAAAAATACATTCTTAGATTAGCGTATTTAGGATTTCTTTTAGCGCATTTAAAGTTTTATGCAACGCTTATGAGGTTTGTTTTAGTGCATTGACTATTTGTTTTAGCACATATGTGTGATCTTTTAGTGCATGTAGGTTGTAACTAAACAAGGTTTTGAGTCTGACGCCTTCCACAAACAAGACCTTTTATGGTTTAAAAAGAAGCAACCCTAGGGTAGACACAACAATTTAAAATGAACCAATCCTAGGGTAGTCACCACACATTTATTTTGCAGTTAAAATGAATCCCATGCTTTTTTGTGAAGCAATATCTTCACATAGATTTATTCATTATCGTTTGGGCTCTAAAAAGAACATAGTTTGCTTTGTTTGTGGTAATAGGTCTATGCTCTCCCCTTAACTGGGTGATCAGAATACCAGACTTGTCTTTTCAAATTCTGTAATTTTAATGCTTTATTACATCCTTTAGAGGGCCTACTCTTGTGGGAAAAAGTACTCACCCAAGAGGAACGACCTAAGTGGGAACAATTAAAGCCAAGTTTTCCAACCCACTATAATCAAAAGTGAATTCAAGGAAAGTCCGCAATTCAACAGTAGTGTGCAAGATAACCATCTCCAAAGCCTTTGTTCTAAAGGTTGGGAGGTCTCTTGAGGGAGTTTATTATTGTTGCACCGAACAAAAACCCTTACTAAGAACCTAGTGCAGTAGTCAACTATGTCTGTCTCTGAACATCCTAATAATCATAGTGCAAGGGGAGGGAAGAATCTTCCCCCAAGACACTCACCATATAACTACCAAGGACCGTTTGCTCAGGGGATCTGGTATCCACTTTTTTCACTTTGAGTATGTGTCTAGAAAAGATAAAAACATGGGTTCCCCTTCGCGGGTGACATGATTGTGTGAGTCGATGCAGTTCTAAGATGTGGGTTGTGGTTATTATGATGACCTACTTGAGCACTAAGAGTGACTGCTTGAATTATTTTTTTTGTGCAAAAACCTATGAAAACATTTTTTTTGGAAACATTTTGAACATACACTCATTGTTTAGAGTCTAGAACTTTAAGAACAATTATCTTCCTATTGCATGCTTTGTTTTCAAAACATTAATTCAAATGAGATTATCCAAAAAACACAAGAAGTTGACAAATCAAACTATGACATTTATGTTAAGGAATTGGAAATCAACAATAGAGAAAAACTTGGAAACATTAGGCTTTTGCAAATTCCTTATTTTCTCAAACTAAGATCAAAACATCACAAAGTACATCATCACATCCATTTCCAATTTCTAGTTTAATTCTCATAATAGGATCATCATCCTCCAATCCTGGGAATCACAATCTAAAAATTAGAAATTCCTTAGTCATATGAATAGAATCCATCATTCTATTCTCATTAAGGTATCCAACAAATTGTACTCTCCCATTTGTGATCAAAGTTAGTAAAAATTTGGTATAAGCATATTCCTATTGTCACAAGGTCCCAAAAACACAAAGAAGAAGACGAAATAAGAGATCCACTTTACAACATGGGTGATAGAGAAGAAAATCCTTTTCATAGGTTTCATACTAGGAATAGTTCAAATGATGAAATGATTCAAGAAGTTGAACAAGATCCATAGTTTCACACAATTTTGGACAAGATCTTAGAGCAAAATAAAGAAGGCTACTTTCTTTTATTGGCAAACCAAGGTGCCAAATTGCCCTTTGACTATGATATGGAGAAAATTAAGGAAGATCCTAAAAAGACTGAAACTCCCTTAAATGATCTTAGTACTCTTACCCAACAAATAAGAGCACTCCAAAGGAAAATCAAGGGAATACAATGGGGCACAACTAAGAAGTCCTTTGACGGAAATATGAATGTAACCTCTTCTCCTCCAAAAACATCATCCAAATTCAATGTTTTTGAATTTTTTCAAAGGTTAAATGAGAAGCCCAAATCTAAGCCATCAAATGAAATTGACCAATCATATCATGTCATGCATTTATCTTCATCCCCCATAATTCAAAATGAACCTCACGATTCTTTCACCCAAGATAATGATTCCATTCAATCACCTTCTTCTATAATATCCTCTACATCCAATGATTCATTTCAATCTACACATCTCAATCAAAAAATTCTTTCCACTCCTTCCCATGATACCAGAATTCTACAAACTCTTCATATCTTTGATCAAGATCCCATCTCTCAAGAACCATATGATGATCCCCTCCTTTCATTATTCATCCATGATAATCCTCTTCCATCTCAAGAACAAAATGTTCTTCCAAGTTCTCCGTCCACCCCATTCAATGAATCCATACTCTCGTATGATTCCATCGCATCCTAGGAGAAGAACAATTCTTCCATCCTATCCAAAAATTCTCTTCCATCTGATGATCAAACTAATCCATCTCCTTCATCTAACGATTCTTTTCCTAGTCAAGATCAAAGTATCCCATCATCCCCATGTCAAGAGCCTCTCACACCTCTTCAAGCTATCCATGAACCCCACACCTATAAATTGGGATCCTCCACCTTTATCCCTCCAGTTTACTTTCAACACCTATCCTTTCATCCATATCATATCCTCCTCAAAATGGACTCGCATCTTGTTTCACAAGCAATGCATATCCCACGGGTAAACAAATGTGTGAAATTATGAATTACAAAGGAAAAGGCTTAGGCCTTCATGAGCAAGGTATCCTAGAACCCCTTTCTGTCCAAGAACATCCATATTCTCATGGCCTTGGCCTTAGTTATACACCTCATGCTCAATCTAGGTATCCTAGTCCATCAAACTCTCCATCCATCCTAGGTCCTTATCCTAGTCCATCAAACACTCCATCTATCCTAGGTCCTTATCCTATTTCATCAAACCTTCCATCTATCATTTGTCCTTATCATCCCAACCCTAACTCATCAACCCTTCCATCCATATTAGGGTCCCACATTTCTCCATCTCCTATTCTTCAAGAAAAACAAAGGCATACATCCTTGATTCACTTTCAAAATTCTTCCTACATACCTCCATATCGGCCATCTCAATACACTCCTCCCATTGCTTTTGGAATCAATTTGGGTGCCAAATGTCAAAAGCTTCAATATAAAAATCCACATGTATCAAAGGTTCAACATGTCTCTTCAAAGAGTCATACAAAAATAAAAGAAAATTTGATCCAAAAATCAAAAGAAAAATTCAAAAGGCCACAAAGGCCCATCAAAGCAAAAGAAAAATTCAAAAGGCCACAAAGGCCCATCAATTCAAAAGAAAAATTTCAAAGACTACAAAGGTCCATAAATTAAAGACAAAAATCTCAAAGGCCACAAAGGCCCATAAAGCAAATATCAAAATCAAAAGTCATGTGGATTCCTAAAAGTCTCATAGAAGCAATAAAATAAAAATTGGCATCCAAATTTTCTAGTTTGAAAGCTTCTCCCCATCTCCCATCTAAAAAAAATATCACCTTCCAAATCCATTTTTCCTCCATCACTCCATCGCCCTTCAAGGTGTGTGCCAATGTTAATCTTGCCATCCTTTCCATCTATCCATCACCAAGCCTTCCAACATCCAATCCCCATTCTCCTCCTTTAATTCAAAGCTTTGAATAAGGCCTTATCCTCTACTATGATGCCAACATTTATAATTCTAATTCTCATTCCCATTCTCTATTAGAACACATATTCGAGGGATATTAGTCTTGAAACTTGATGCTTAAACCCTTCCTCCATCCCCCTATCATGCAAATATTATCTTTCATATCCATATCCCTATCCATATACTATCTTCCATTTTCCTCTTATCATTCATGGTCATTATCCTCATTTTCATCTTTGATCTTGACAAAGTTAAGGATCTTCTTGAAAATCATGCATCTTATCCTATTCACTTCATCCAAATCTTCCATACCATATCCTTCATCATGCATCTTCTCTTATATTGTGGGACATTTTTTTTCTTCAATTGGTCATCCAATTCCATCTTAAATGTCCTTGAAAAATTAAAAAAAATCAAAATGACATCAAAATCCAAAAAAAAATCAAAAAACATCAAAATAAAAATCAAAAAACATCAAAATCCAAAAAAAAAACAAAAAACATCAAAATCCAAAAAAGTCAAAATATTTCCAAAATCCAAAACAAATTCAATAAATCGTATGTTTTCATCAATAAAATGGTCATGTCTCGTCCTAGATTGAGGGAAAAATCTTGAACTCACTAGGGGCAACTTGTTTTGAGCTTAAATCAACAGACAAGCAATAGCAAGACAACCTAGTGAAGACATCAATCATCCTAAACATCAAGCTGAACATAAATCATAATCAATCAAACAACTGACCATCCAAATCAACATCAAAAACAAAACAAATTAACTCTCATTGGATGATCTCTTTTGAATCATGGTTTGATCAGTTTAACACTTATGTTCAATTTTTTTATCTTGATTGTTATGATTTCTCTGGAGTATCTCGATGGTGTCTAGAACTAGAAGGGCTAGGAAGGAGAATGATATTCTTTTTTTTCTCTTTGTGAGTTAATCAATATTACTATGCAAATTGTCACAAGACATGCTCTATAAAGTATTATTGATGACATTTCAAATTTTCATAGGAAAATGATTAATTCTTGCTTGTTTACACAAGTGATACTCAGGTCATCTCTGTCTCATTATACCTAGATGCTTGTGCTATCGTTCACTATCAAATTTCAACATAAGTTGTATGGAAGTTGTACTCAGGTCATCATGGTCTACATTACACCATTGATTCTTGTACTAACTTTCAACATATCAAAAGGCTCAATGATGATAAATAAGCATAAAGTTGGCTCACAGAATGACAATGGTGTGTAGTTCATTTTGCATAGTTAAAATCTACATGGTTAATATAGATGACATCCATATTAGTTTGTGCATGAGAATTATCATATCCATCACATCTCATCTGCATTATCTCAATCAATTCATCTAATCCTTTCTTCCAATCTCATCTAATCAATCCATTCAATCTAGCAAAAATCATTTAATCATACCTTTGATCTTGTTCCTAACTTTACTGCAAGCCTTGATCATTACCATCATCATCAGGATGTATCCTTCCCTATCCTTGTGTTGTTTCAGGATGTATCCTTCCCTCCTCAAAAACACTCTCATCATCATCATTGGGATGTATCCTTCCCTATCCTTGTGTTGTTTTGGGATGTATCCTTCCCTTATCAACAACACTCTCATCATCATCATCATTGGGATGCATCCTTCCCTCATCAACAACACTATCATCATCATCATCATCAATCCATCTTGGCTTGTAGTTTGACTAGGGCAACATCATATTTATTTTTGAATCCATTTATGCTTTCTTTCTTCTCAATTTATCTTCACAATCTCCTATCGCTTATCATTCTCTCTTGTCCATCATTTTGCATCATCTTCCTCATCTTTCCTTTCATCTAATTGATCCATCATCTATCAACCTATCATTGATCCTCACCTATCATGAGGCAAATCATCATCATCCTATCACTGACTCTCACATATCATGAGATCAATTATCAAAATTGCCATCATCATCATTTCATATCAATCTTTCAATAGCGGTTTTTATCAAATCATCTTTATCGGCTGATGAATCAGACATCAAATCAATGTAAATTTTTAAAAATCATCAAAAATTTCCAAAAAAAAAAAATTTAAAAAATTCAAAATTTTATCCGATTCATCACCTGAGGGGGCATATAGGATCATCAATCAATTTTTCAAAGTCAGGGGAAATTTTTCGTTATCTGAATTTTTCTTTGAAGCAATGCATAAAACACATCACTTCAAAAGGGGGCAAAATTTATACATCTAAAAATGGTCACAGTTAATCAAGCTTGTTAATTAATTAAATATGAATTATTTAATTAATCTTCTAAAGTCATCTACATATAAATAAATTTAATTATTTATTTATATCGTTCACTTTCTAATTCTTCTAATTTAATTAAATAAATAATTATTAACATCTTTCATATTCCTCTTAATTAATTAAATATATTTTATAATTTATTTATATTAATTATCATAAGTTTGAATTTTAAATTCAAATGATATTCTTTTAAATTCCTTATTCACATCTAATTAAATATTCTAAATATTTAATTAGAAACTTTCTTCACTTCATATTTAATTAAATATTTTATATATTTAATTGAACGCTTTTCTATCATCTTCTCACACATAATTAAATATTAAATATTTAATTATGGAAACTTCTAAATTCATTGTCACATGTAATTAAATAAATTCATTTATTTTATTGTGGGATTTATCTTCAACTACAAAACCAACTCATAACTAAAGATGACAAACGGCAAGTTGCCTCTATTTGTGAGTGAAAGGTTTTGTGGGAAGGAAACATCTTCCATTATTCTCTCAACCTTCCATCTTTTTCTCAACTTCCAGAATCTCTCACCGTTCATCTTGATAGGCTTATTTTCAACCTTTGATCTTTGCCAACTAGATTCTTTCCTCCAAAAACCTATAAATATAGCCTCTTTGTGAGTTGAAAATGATCCTATATTTTGTGAATTTACTATAGTTGCATTCTAATCAGCATTTAGCAATCTTTTCAGGCATTTTTTTTTCAAGTTCATAGCATCTTAGTTTTCACATCATAGCTTAAATCATTTAGCAAATAGACATGCATTTTGCATAATCTCATTCTCTGAAGTTGTCATTCTAACAAGCTATTGCTTACACCAAGTGAGGGTCAGTACTTGCAATGAATTCTTGGAGATAGAGCACAATAAGACGCTTTCAAAGAAGCTATTGTTTTAAGAGTTTGATTTACTTTTCAATTAGTTTCCTTTGATTTAATGTCTTATTGGTGTGTTTTTTTATATTTATTTAGTTAGGTCACATATTCATGACACACACTATCAATAACTTGAAGCCAAACAAGAGATGAACTCCACATTTTAGCTTCAAAATTTGTAGAGAATGCTAAGAGAATAAGAGTTACCCTATTACAATTAAGATTAGGAAAACTACTAATTTACATGCCCATGAGATAAACCTTGCTCTCCACCCAACTGTAATGGCATCATGAAGCCTCATGGGCTCTAGCCATACCCTTGAGCAAGCACTAAAAGATTACCAAATTATCTTGGTAAGGAAGCTACAACTAACTTATTCAATAATACAAATACATCAATTTTCAAAGAACCATTTTAATTCAAGAACTTGTGCATCACTTATTTTATCAACTAAAAGAAATAGAGGAAATAGGACTTAGCTTTCTCCATGTTGCTCTATTTGAATCCTTCACTCTTCCCTTTTTCTCCATAGCTCTCAAGATTTCCTCTCCAATTCCAAGTATGAAAACAACCCCCCAAAAAAATGCACTCTTCAAACTCTCATAAAATGACTAAGTTCTCCAAAGGGAGAAGTTGGTAACACCTCACTCATTTTTCCTCTCCAAAATATATAGAAGTTTCAACTTGTAAATTTTAGGTGGGGAGGTATGAAGTGTACCTACCTCCATCAATGAGAGTCTTTTCCTTATTAAAGAGAAAACATGCACTTGGACAACTCCTCCATCTTTTCATCTCATCCTCTCCTCAAAACTCATCACTCTCCATTATGAATAGTTTTTAGAGGTCAAATCATGTCCTTGGGGAACTATTATATGCCCACTTGACCCCTACCACTATGGTATAGACCCTAGGGGGTTTCCTTTTGCATCCCAACCAAGGAAATTGACCAATAACCCTCTTTAAAGACCCACTTAAAGTTCCCTCCGAATTTCATACTTGGGTAAAAGGGTTTCTAAACCTAAACCCCAACTTACATCTCTCATGACACACAATTAAATTCCCTTTCAACCCAAAATAATAAATACAATAACTCTATTTCCTTCTAAGCTCCCAAAATAAGGAAAACAAATGCATAACCACAAGAGGATTCCTTTCAATTTTTCCGCATTGGCTTTCCCTTCTCGTATTGGCACCCTTTCTTTCCTGCACATTACCAATGAAATCATAAGCATCAATCACATATCACATAAATTTGGTAGTTTAAATAAGGTTTAATTCTACAACAATTTCATTAAAATTCCAATTCGTATTCATATTTTACAAGTGCCTAATACCTTCATGGAAATGATAATAAAACATGTCAAAATGAAATACAAGCACATTGTCACACTATGCATCATATGAAATGTATCTAAGCATCAATTTAGGATAATATACAACAAAAATTAAGATTCTATTATCCACATGTGAAGCGAGGTCTTACATTTGGCTTTTGTTAATGCCATGCAATTCACAATGAAGATGTGAATTTCCATATCAATCAATTATTTGCTAGCACCTGTCTACATGTCAGATAGGGTAGAGTTGGATGGAACACTCACTGTCCCATGCTCTGGGTCTCACCTTGGAAAAACCCTTAGTGTCACTCTCCACCTTCTTAACTTATAGGCCCTAATGCTTGTTAGGCACCCCTCATTCTCCTGGCCAACCCTACTATCATCTCTATTTCCCTAACCAAGCCAATCTTGGTACTCTCTTTGTCATTCTCTCCTTAGACCTTAATCTTCCTAAAGGCTAGCTAAACCTCCAACCTTCACTAATTTGTTGCAGGGGTGTGTGATGTCTTCCATTACTTCAAGACCATCCCTCTAGGGTTCTTGATCAACCACCAATCACCATTTCTCCATCGCTCTTACCAAACCCTCTTCTAGGGTTTAAAAAGGGATACTAGCCCTTGAGCCCCAATTAGGCCTCCTAACCCGAGAAAAGTGGAAATCACTCCAAAACCCTCCAAATGACCTGGGTTATTTTCTTGGGGTTTGTGTTTCCTATGGCCACACCTTGAATATTTTTGGGGTTTGGAGCCTGTACTGTCCATACTCTGCCCTTACCATGATCTTAACACTTTTAGGCTTATTTTAAGCCAAATTCTAACCTTTTGTTTGAACAGTCAGTTCATTCTTCCTCCATGTGGTCTGCAAAGGCTCCATCCTTCTTTCCAAGCCTCTGCAAGGCTTCCTACATCCACCACACACCTAGGTTTGCCAGGGAATTGACACCCCTGCAACTTTATTGCTTTGCACTCTTTGACTATCCTAACCGGGCACTGCCAAGCTTGCCTAGGAACAGTCTTTTGCCTTAGTTCTCTGACTCCTAAGGACTCCTAGACCTATACTATTTATAGGCATGGAGCTTAGCCTCAACTCCCACAAACTATACAATAGGTATAGTGGAAGACAGAGGTCTAAGACTCCATGATTGTCAATTTGCCAGACTAATCAGAAATGAAAAGAAACAAAACTAACTAAGTACAAAGCTAGAAAACAATGAAACAATCTAACTACTGACCACACAAAGCTTGTAAAGTAATTATCACATGTGCCACACACAGTTTAGTGCCTGGAACCCTCCATTAACACACTAATAAGAACAAAAACCAAAAAATTACAAGAATTTCATTGCTTTTCCATATGAAATATAAACTCCAAATGATACAAAGCTTTTTCCAACCCCCATTCTAGGTCGAGGGCCACCTTTTAAAGGTTCTCAAAGTGGTTACCTCTCCCCTTGGTCAGACTTAACTACCACAACATGTCAAAATTGCACAAATACAACATTTTGGGCTTTATTTCTAACTCCTAGTGAATCCTAGTGAAACAAGTTGAGAAACTCATCCATTCAACCATAAGGTACTGATCAACCTTCCTCCTAACTTGTTCTAACACCTCTTAAAACAAAACTAAATGTTCAACATGACCTTAAAGTATTAAAAACACAAAATTTCATCCTAGGCTTCCAAATTTGCCTAGTGCTACCTCATGCTTCCTAGGTGCTCCTGCACCTTTCTCCCCCTCTCTGCCCAAACACTAAGGAATGGAAGGAGAGACCAATGACAGGTCAATGCCAAACTTCTTGAATTGATCTTCTTGTACCCATGTGGTTTCTGATTCATGCTTGTTCTTCCACTTGATAAGGTGCTCCATGTACACCTTAAGTCTTGTAGCCTTCTTCACTCTTGACTCCAAGATCTTCTCTACCTGAGACTTGTCTTGATTAGGTAAGGATACATTATTGATTCCCTTGAAGATCTCCTTACTATTCTGATCCACATCACTGACTGATCCCTTGTACTTGATCAAGTCAGCTATATTGAAAACTGGTGAGATTCCTTGATCGGTAGGTAACTCCACCAGGTTGTATGCATTCTTACCATACTTGGCCAATATCTTGCAGGGTCCTACTCTTTTCATTTGCAACTTGTTTGACATTCCCTTCTGCAACCTTGACTTGTTAAGGTGGACCATAACATAGTCTCCTACTACAAATTGTACATCCTTCCTTGAAAAGTCTACTTTCTCCTTCAACTTTTGTGTAGCCTTAGTGACTATCTTCTTCACCTACTCCTGAATCTCCTTCATGGTCTAACTGAAGTCCTCTACATGTCCACTTGTTTGTTCCATAGCTCCAAGATCTCTGAGCTCACATATGCCTCTTGGGTGCATCCCATACACAATCTCAAAAGAACTTTTCCCTGTGGTCCGGTTCACACTATCATTGTAAGCATACTCAGCTTGTGAGATAACCATATCCCATGTTTTTCCATACTCCTTAGTTAGGCACCTTAGAAGGTTACCTAGCACCCTGTTAACCAACTCTGTTTGACCATCAGTCTAAGGATGGTAAGCTGATCCAAATGATAAATTGGTACCTAATCTACTCCATAGAGTCTTCCAAAAGTGACTCATGAACTTCACATCCCTATCTGAAACAATGCTCAAAGGAAATCCATGGATCCTTACAACTTCCTTGAAGAAGAGATGAGCTATGTAACTAGCATCATGAGTAGTTTTGCAAGGGATAAAATGACTCATTTTGCTAAATCTATCTACCACTACATAGACACTGTCAAAACCAGTCTTGGTCGTAGGAAGGCCTACCAAAAAATCGATGCTTACACACTCCCATGGTCTGTTAGGAATGGGTAGGGGTTGATATAGACCAGCATTACTAGCTCCTCCCTTAGCTTTCATACACACAACACATTGTTCCACATACTTCCTAACATCTCTTACCAACTTAGGATAGTAATAGAATCTTTGCACTAGTTCTAAAGTCTTGTTGATGCCAAAATGTCCACTAAGACTGCCATTATGCTTTTCTTGAATCATATTTTCCCTGATTAACCCTCTTTAAACAATAACCCACTTTGCAAAGTATACTCTGAGTATTGGCTATGGAAAGGGTTCTCAAAGTTATAACATACCTTATAGACCTCTGAAAAATCTTCATCTTCCCCATAGAGATCTTTAAAACTGTCAATCCCTATGCTCTTCACTTGTATCTCCTATATTGTCAACAACCTCCTGCTCAATGCATCGGCTACTTTGTTTAGCTATCCCTTCTTGTGCTTGATGGTGAAGGTAAAAGCTTGGATGTATTGCATCCACTTCAAATTCCTATTACTCAACTTCTCTTGAGTGTTGATAAAGCTAAGTGCCTGATTGTCAGTAAAAACTACAAACTCCTTGGGTAGAAGGTAATGCCTCCACTTCCTAAGTGACTGAACCAAAGCATAAAGTTCTAAGTCATAGGTTGAATACTTCTTCTTAGCTTCATTGAGATTCTCACTAAAGAAGGCTACAGGTCTGCCCTCTTGACTTAACACTCCTCCTACTGCCACTCCACTTGCATCACATTCAATAGTGAACAATTTGTCAAAACTAGGTAACAAAAGAATAGGTTGAGTTGCCACTTCTTGTTTCAGTTTCTCAAACCCTTTCTCAGCTTCTTGAGTCCTCTTAAACCTATTTTTTAAACCTCCCTTGATTGTATCTAGGACTGGTGCACACTGTACTACTAAGTTCCTTGAATTTTTCTACATAAATTGACTAATCCACTGAAAACTTCTTACCTCTATCTTTATTAACGTAGTTTGAGGTGTAGGCAGGTTTAAGGATGTTTCCTCACATGGCAGATCATCTTCAATGATCCTTTGGACACTACAAAACCTATTATACAAGATCTTGCTTAAATAACTCACACTTCTCTAGATTCCAGTTGCCAACTTCTCTCTTGCAGCAGCTTCTAAGGAACAACTCCACATGTTTTAAATGTTCTTCTGGCGTCTTCTTTGAATATGAGGATTAATCATCGAAGATACACTACAAATATCCTGTAGTCTTTAGCACTTCATTCATGAAACTCACTAGTGAGATATTACAGAGAACGATAGAAGAGGCCAAATGGCATAACTCTCCACTCTATAACCATCATTTGTCTTAAATGTTGTCTTGGAAGCTCATCTATCCTTGATTACGATATATGATGGTATCACTCTTGAGATCTACTTTTGGTATTACTAGCTCCTCGAATAATCCATCAGTCTTCACAATCCCTGAGGATGAGGAACCTATATACGTTGTAATTTTTTTGTTTATAGCTCTAGAGTGGAGTCTTGAATTCTCCACTTACCTCCTTTCTTGGTTGCCTAAACCAGGAAGATGCTTGCCCTTAGGCTGTGATGCTTCTTTTGAATCAATCATGATCAATAAAGCTCTTTGCTTGCCTGGCCTTTACACTCTGGGTCGATGCGGTGTAAGCTTATAAGCTGCTTTGTTAGGAAATAAGGCTCCAGGTATGAAGTCAATTTGATGACTTATGGCTCTCTTTGGTGGTAGAGTTGCAGGTGCACCATCACTTACAATGTCCTTGAACTGATCCAACAACTTTAGGACTACTTTGGGTATGACTGTCTTTTCAGCCTTGTCTTCTTCTTTAGGTTGTAACATAACCACATATCCTTCACCCCCTTGATGTAGGTTGTTAAGGAACTCCTTCCCACTACTCAACATGATGCTTGGTGTCTTTGACTATCCCTCTTCTTCTTCTGACAGTGACTACAACTTGAAAGTATTCCCATCCTTCTTGAACTGAGATGGTATTCTCTTTCCCCATCATGTATATGGCACCAGTCATATTACCCTTAATTCGCCCCATCAGCAGATGGTAGGCATCATGGGTAAAACATCACAAACTAACTTGTACCGCTTGTGCCCTCAATGAGCTCACCATTGCCCCTTTCATTCACACTTTAGAACACTATACACGTCTTTTGTTGGCCATGTGTGACCTTGGCAGGGTTAGTGTATGAGGTACCTTCTCCAATTTTTAGTTTTAGTTACTACCTCCTCACGAGATAATGTTATGCGATGAACCTAAATCTACTATGACCTTGCATACTTTTACTAAGTATCTTGCACCTTACTCTAAATAGAATATATCTTTGTTTTGGTTCTTCCTTGACCGGTTGTTTGATCAAAACTCTACTGAACATCAGATTCTCTCCTACTTCTTATTCAATGTGACTGACCTTAGATGACTTAGGACTTATGGTGTCCTCTTGTACATAAGCCACTCTCTTCTCATTTCTTGATGAAGATGCTTTGTCCGGGCACCTATAAGCTGGATGTCCAGCTTGACCACAATGGTAGCATTTCATGTTTGCAAAGTATGAATTGCTCTTGCCTGCTCCTCTTCCTCTATTTGAACCTCCTTGAGGTCCTCTACCTCTGTTATACCATCCTCTAGAAGGTGTTTCATTTCCATGATCTGTGGATTTAAACTCTCCTTGATTTCTTTGGTCATTGCCTCTACCTTGGTAGCCACCTCGCTGCCCTCTTTGATCTCTTTGATCTCTGCCTTTTCCTCTGCCCTTAGAAGCCTGTCTTGTTTCCTCTTGCTTCTTTCCTCAATCTTTATGGCCAATTGATAGCATTGGTGTACTGTCTTGGGACTTAGAAGAGCCATCTCCTCTTGAATGTTCCATTTCAAGCCATTAAGATACCTAGCCACCTTGAGACTCTCATCTTCTGTCACATTAGACCTCATGCAAAGTTTTTGAAACTCCTCAGTGTAAGTGTTTACATCTTGGTATTTTTTCCTTAGGCTTTGTCTCTTCTTATGTAATTGAATCTCATAGTCATCTGGCATGTATGCTTCTTTTACTTTGGCAACCATTCCCTTCCAAGTAGAGATAGGTTGCTTACCTTCTTTTTCCCTCTCTGTCTAAATGAACTTCCACCATGTCAAGGTAGAACCTCTTAGTCTTGATTTGTCCACCTTCACCTTTTGTGCCTTAGTGACTCCATCACATTCAAAATGGTTTTCCATTCCCTCTATCCAGTCCATGACTAGATCAGCTTCCATTTTTCCACTAAATAATGGTATGCCTTCAAGTGCTTTTCCACTCAAGGCCTTCAATGCCTTCAAGAAAGGCTCTTCTTTTAGGACAGGGTCAGGTTCAAGGGTCTTTTCTTCCTCTGCAACCTCTTCCTCCTTTGGTATCCTTCCCTCAAATTTCACACTCCTCACTGCTTGTTCAAGTTGGGCTATTCTTTCCCTCAACGGCCTATTATCTTCCTCCTGCTCTTCAACCATCTTAGCCAATTCTACATTTGTCACCATGACGGTAGAATCACTGGACTCAATCTCTGACATATATTATTCTATCCCAAATCTTTAACTTGCTCTGATACCAATATGATAGGGTAGGGTTGGATGGAACACTCATTGTCCCATGCTCTGGGTCTCACCTTGGCAAAACCCTTGGTGTCACTCTCCACCTCCTTAACCTATAGGCCCTAATGCTTGTTAGGCACCCCTAGTTCTCCTAGCCAACCCTACTATCATCTCCATTTCCCTAACCAAGCTAATCTTGGTACTCTCTTTGTCATTCTCTCCTTAGCCCTTAATCTTCCTAAAGGCTAGCTAAACCTCCAACCTTCACTAATTCATTGCAGGGGTGTGTGATGTCTTCCATTACTTCAAGACCATCCCTCTAGATTTCTTGATCAACCACCAATCACCATTTCTCCATCACTCTTACCAAACCCTCTTCCAGGGTTTAAAAAGGGCTACTAGCCCTTGAGCCCCAATTAGGCCTCCTAACCCGAGAAAAGTGGAAATCACTCCAAAACCCTCCAAATGACCTAGGTTCTTTTCTTGGGGTTTGTGTTTCCTATGGCCACACCTTGAATATTTTTGGGGTTTGGAGCCTGTACTATTCATACTCTGCCCTTACCATGATCTTATCACTTTTAGGCTTATTTTAAGCCAAATTCTAACCTTTTGTTTGAACAGTCAGTTCATTCTTCCTCCATGCAGTCTGCCAGGCCTCCATCCTTCTTTCCAAGCCTCTACAAGGCTTCCTGCATCCACCACACACTTGGGTTCGCAAGGGAATTGACACCCCTACAACTTTAGTGCTTTGCACTCTTTGACTGTCCTAACTGGGCACTACCACAATAGGCCAAAATAGGCCAAAATTGCACAAATGCAACATTTTGGGCTTTATTTCTAACTCCTAGTGAAACAAGTTGAGAAACTCATCCATTCAACCATGAGCTACTGATCAACCTTCCTCCTAACTTGTTCTAACACCTCTTAACACAAAACTAAATGGTCAACATCACCTTAAAGTATTAAAAACACAAAATTTCATCCTAAGCTTCCAAATTTTCCTAGTGCTACCTCATGCTTCCTAGGTGCTCCTGAACCAATGTCACTATTCCTTCTTGTCACCTTTCTCTTTATCTGGTCCCACCATACACTACATACATTGTATTATCTTCTTCTCTCGATCTCCACTGTTTCTCACTATCTAGCGGGGCTTAGTCAGGGACCCACCATACTTGCAATGGACTAGCAAGGAGGTCGTTAGATCTTCAAGCCTCAACCATAGCCATTGATCTCGTTGAGGAAAAATATTTACTTCGTGGCTTAGGAAATATTGTGGACATTGAATATTTGTTGAGCTAGTAAACACTAGGAAAGAGGGTCAATCACCAATGAAATAGAAATTTTGATGAAGGCCATGACTAATAAACATAGGGTTT